>OX388311.1:11298440-11784344 GCA_947579605.1 Athripsodes cinereus
AAGGCAATTTAATATTTAATCTATAATTTATCAAGGCATCTCATTCATTAATTTATTTTATTTAGATTTTCAATTTATTTTAGTTACAAGACATGTTTATTTTCATGACTATTCAAATTCAATGCACTGAAAGAGGGTTTATTGATATCTTGTGATATATATATATTCCTTCTGACTGTGTTTTCTTTATGGCAGAGCTTTTGAAATGTAATGAATATGGACCTGATTTGTTGAACAAACAAAATATCGTCTGATTTGTAAAAAAATGGAAAATAAAAGATCTGGAATGGAAATTTGATGAAAGTCTACCTTTTACAGGACTAAATAATTTCCTTTAATTTAAATATTTTTACATCGGAAAAATCATGGATTGAAACATTTTTATAAACTGTTTTTCAATTTCAGGCAGCTGCAGCTCGTTGGGACAGAGATCCCATCCAAGCTTCATGCAGAGCTTATCTCTCAGCAAGGGCTGAGCTTGGTGTTCTGATGACTCTACGACATCCTAATATTGCTCCTCTGCTAGCTGCTTGCACTTCTCCTTTATCACTTGTCCTAGCTTTGGCACCAATGGTAAATTTAACATTTTTCCAATTACCTTTTTTGATACTTCAAAGATAAGTTTGTTATTTAATTTGTTTTTATGTTGATTTCAGGGAGCACTGGACAATATACTAAAAGGTTACAGACAATCTGGAGCAAGACTTGGACCACACTGTGCTCAAGCAGTTGCTGTGCAAGCAGCTAGAGCGTTGGAATATCTGCATAGGCAAAGAGTCATCTACAGAGATCTTAAGGTATAAAGGATGTTTTTGGTTATTCCTTTAATTACACTAACTTAACTGTATAAATGTCCTATGTGTGCATTATTTTTTCTTTGTTATATTTATTAATATTGTTTCATTCATTTCAGGCTGAGAATGTTCTAGTTTGGGAAATGCCTCCTCCAGTGGGTCCGTTCAAAGATCATCCTGGTTTGGCAGTTCATATCAAAGTAGCTGATTATGGTAACTTGAAGTTTATCTCACTGATCAAATAAATAAATTAGATTCTTACTTGTTATCAACAATCATAGGCTCACCGAAGGGGACTTCAAAAGTAGTATGAAAGTAGACAAAGTATTAAAATATGAGAAAAGTATGGAAAATTGTCAATGAAATAGGAAGCTACCCCCCCCCCTACTCCTCCTAGAAGTCTAACTAAATATAAATTAGGTCAGTCTAAGTACCGAAGAAATTGTGAAACATTTCAAATTCCAATACCAAATTGAAACCTGACGATGGGGCGTAACAAGAAATAGGTTTGCTCGTTTGATAGTTGTTAAAATCTAGTTGCGAAATTGCTGTACTGAACCCCCCCGCTGCTCCCTTGGTACATCATGGGGACAACTTTAAAACTCTAAAATTGAGATCGGTTTCTAATTTTGTATTTGCAGGAATCAGCAGACTTTCTTTACCATCAGGCACTAAGGGCTTTGGAGGAACTGAAGGATTTATGGCACCAGAAATCATGAGATATAATGGTGAAGAAGAATACACTGAAAAAGTATAAATCACTATTCTTATTTGAAAGATGCACAATTTATCTTATCAAAATTGATTCTCACTTATTTAGATTATGTATTGTATATTTTATATTACAGGTGGATTGCTTTTCATTTGGAATGTTCTTGTATGAATTGTTGACATTAAGACAACCATTTGAAGGTCATGAGGCTGTGAAAGAGTGTATTTTGGAAGGAGGAAGACCTCCTCTCACTCATAAGGTATATTTTTACATTATCAAATATATTTTTACATTCTTAAGTTGGAAGTAAATTGTGAAAATTGAAATTTGATCAAATCCATAAAGGAGATGATCTATAAAAACATCTCTGTGGGGTAATATCCCTAAAACATAATAATAAATATGCATACATACACAATCTACTTTTTATAATTTTTCATTTTTCTCTCAAATTTGTTACTAGTTGATTTTATTTGTTGCCTTACAGGAGACACTGTACCCGTGTTATATGTTAGACTTGATGGTTGCCTGTTGGTCAGGTCAGCCAGAGCAAAGACCTTCAGCATCCCAAATAGTCTCCATAGCATCAGCTCCTGAATTCACGCACTTAGCTGATGTGGCATCCTTGCATCACAATGCTGATGTCACGCATGCCACAGCTGCACCTGTCAATAATGTCACTGGTATGTATTTATGGACCATGTCTTGAGAATATGATGTAGTTTATCAAAAAGAGCACAGTTTTTGTTCACTCCATAAGATTCATAACAGCGTGGAAAAATCCTCTTTCACAAAGCACCTTTTATGTATCAGAATGCTTTCACTCATGATTTGTTATTTACCTACAATATTCTAGTGGGTTAGAAATAGTGTGAAAATGTGAACTCAATCATATAAAAGAGGATTTTTTTTTACATGTAAGAGGTTTGTTTCCTTCATATTATTATGCTCTCAATTAAAAATTTGAAGAACATAAAAAACTAAGAATTCACTCATAACAACAGGATGAATAACAGAATTCTATTCAATTAATTGCCACAAAAACAGTTTTACCTCAATATAAATCAGTTCAGAAAGTAATTTGAATTGTTTTTTTTAATACAAATAATGTTCTATTCACAGATGATGGAGGATCTGGTAGTGAAATTTGGGTGGCCAGAAATAGACCTCGGTGTGATATCCTTTCAGTTGGATGTGGCAGATGGGTCAACTATCACATACTGCCTGTGCCTCCATTGTCTGCTCAAGGTTTGTAAAAATCAGCATTTAATCTTCTCCGGCTCTTGCACTTCGATAGCGCTGCATTATAGATTCATAGTTCAATTGTGTTTGATTGTTTTACACCTATAATCTTCTTTCAGAAACCACTGCAGATGAGCCCATCACTCCGAGTTCTGTATGTTCTGTGGCTGATGCTGTATGGGTGGGAGACACCATTGGACAAATACATGTTTATAAGTGAGTTAGAAGTATTTGGTATTTTGAACATTTATTTTGTTTTTCCAGATATGTATTTGCATACATTATGGTGTCCCAGTATAATAACAGATTGCAATATGAATATTTTGCAAACCTAGGAAAAATTATTTTTTTCCTTTGGCAATTGCAAATTGTTGGTAACATTGACCAATAATGTAAATGTGTTGCTTTAAATCACTAATATTTTTCAGTGCCTCAGATTGTCAGCATCGTTTCTCATACGCCTTAGAATCGGCTAGTGCAGGAAGTAGAGTCACAGCTCTTCTCCATTTGCCGTCACTCAAGAGGGTTGCTGCAGCATTGTCCAATGGAAGGTACTAATACTATATCACAATAATAATTGATAATTATTATTATACACAAAAAGAAATATTTTCCATCACTGGAATTCTGGAATAAAATGTATTTATTATTAATTGTTGATTTTCTTCCAGATTATTCCTCTTGGATAATAACACAGCTCCCCTAAGTCCCACAATGGGAGAAGGTACTTTCGTTTTGACTGAACTCGGAGCTGCCAACACTCTTCACTGTTTAGCAGCTGTCACCACAAATGAATAGTAAGCCTATAAATATACAGTTCAGATAATTCAATAATGAAACTGCTCATCACAACATGAAAATCATTGTTAAAACTATTTATTTGTATCAAGTAATAGAACTCAATGTTCAAATGATAATATTTAATAGAAATAAACAGTTAAAACTGTGTTTTATCATCACAATAAACATTTTCTTTTTTTCAGCCTACGAAATATTTCAATATCACATTCCTCATTTGAATTTCCAAAAACGTTATCATAGATAAAACCATATAAATGTTGAAATAACAAATAAATTATTATAGCTGTGAGATCTGGTGTGGTGGCAGCTCTCTGACTCTATATCGCATGATGATTGGAGGTGGGGCAGCGGGAACGCAAGAGCTTCCGTGTCCAGCAACAGTGCCAGCCTCTCCCTGCTCTCAAGTATTACACATAGCTGCAGCTAGTAACACAGTCTGCACATACATATATCCGGGTAAGTAAAAATGTGTCTCTAAGTGAAAGATTGGAATAGTACTCCTGTTCAACTCATAGTGTCTTAATGTACATCCATAAGTTAATGGGTTTTTCTTCAACTATTTTATTTCAGGTTGTGTGATCTATCAGTGGGATGCAGTAGACAAACAAGTGATTGCCAGATTAGATTGCTCAAAACTGGTGCCTTGCTCTGAAAGTCTTCGCTCCATATCCATCGAAGAACATCTTAGTCCCGGCAGATGTCAAGTAAATAGAATAATTTTATAATAAATTTCCGTATGTATTCGTTGACCCAAATTTTATTATTTTTTTATGATGTGTTTTTTTCCTTTGCAGGTGACTTATTTAGCTGTGTTGAATGATGATGTGTACATAGGCACCACGTGGGGATGTATTATTATTGCTGAAAGAGAGACTTTAAGACCTATTACTATCTTCAGACCTTATGAAGAAGAGGTAATATTGACACAGGCATATCAATTATTTAAAAGTTTCAATGTTTGAACTTTCTTATTTAATGTTTTTGATATTATTTCTTTAGGTCCGAGCTATAATTCCACTTCCAATGTCCAAAAAAGACGTGACTGACATGTTAGATGGACAGAATGAAGACATGATGGAGAATGAGACTCCGATGATTGCCACCATTGGGAAAGGATACAGGAGCTTATTAGCAAGATATACGGACACTCCTAGTCAGGTATGTGTGCAATCCTACTTCTATACTATACCATCATGGGACATTCCACATGCAGATTATATCATACTCTTCATGTCAATAAAAAAGTTAAATATTCATGTTGAATAATTGGTTGTTGTTGTTGGTTTAATCTGTATCTGATGTGTGAAACTTCGCAACATTGTGTGAATAATCTATTAAATTTTGCATATCATTTGTTCTTGTCGTTTTCAGACAATGTAATAATTAAGATACTAGTTGTTTAGAAGCAACTTTATTCCATTCCCATTTTTCAGATTATTATATCTTGTTATGGAAGGTTCATTCGTTTTGAAGGGAAAATAGTGTTGCTAAGGAAGGTATATAATGTAATTCTTTATTCAATGTGATTTTGGGAATTTTTTATCACACAGTTTTAATTTGAATTTTTACTAATATATCAGATGACAGCCGTTACACCCAGCATGTCTCAGACCTCCAACGCTATTCATTGTTTGCTCTGGAGAGCAGAATATTGGGCTGCCAACTGATCTTCACTTTGTCTCCGGATCCCAACACAGAGAATACTTCAGCGGCACTTTGCATACCCATGAATAGTTCTAGCTATGTATTGAGGAAGATAAGAGTGCCTCGATTTGATATAGCATGGCATAAGCATTTTACGATTTATCAATGTATATGATACTCACTAATTTTTAATTCTCGTTAAATATTGTAAATAACTTCTCAATTTCTTGTTGATACCTTTAAAATGTTTAATGCTACATTCTTTTCATGTAATTCTCATGGTGATGTGGGGATTGGGAGCATTTTGGACTTTAATTTGCGCTCAACTTTTAGCGTATGAATATTAAAAGAAAACAAATTTATATCAAATCAAAAAATTATGTATATTATTTTCCTATACAATATTTCATATGGAATATTTGATTTAAATTTGTTTTATAAATTTTCATAAATATATTAAATTGTGATTTTATTGAGTGTAATAGAAATTGTACTGTCATGTTGAGCACACTGCAAGCTACATGTTTGGGTCAAATTTCAAGAAACATAATAATATCATTATTTCTATTTGCATAATTCTCATTGTGAAATCTTTATGTTGTTTATTGGAATTGATACCAGACTTCACCAATATGTTTGTATACAGGACGTTTGGGTAAAGGTAAAAAAAATGATAGGGTCTATATAGAGGACCATTTGCAATACCTTGTGGGTAATCATTATGTATCCAGAGTGTAACAATTTTTTTGTAGCGATGCCATACACACATGCTATATACTGTTTGAAGAAAGACAATTCAGAGAAGATTTAAAGGGATTTGAAGAACTGTTTGAACTTGAACTGAACTGAAGAACTCAAAACTCTTTCCTGAATATTTTTAAATACAACCCAAACTTGAACTTATAGAATAGGTGTACCTACATCTGTAATAAAAGTAAAAAAAAATATTCCTGATTTTTGTTGATAAATACAAAAAAGTTATAGTGGTAATAAACAGCTTAAGTTTTGAAAAAAAATACTTGAAAAAATTATAATACATGGGATTTTGCAAATGGTCCCCTCTATATATCCTATCAATTTGTGCCACTTTCTGCCAAACACCCTGTATATTCTTAATTGTTATGTGATCTGTATATACTGATATTTTATTTGCACATATGTTTAACAGTTAAATGTGACTTTTGAAATGTCTATCTGTGTAAATATCTCTTTTTAAATTGTATTCATGCAATTAACACTGCATAGTTACTATTGAAAATTATTATTATATTCTGTTGCCTCTTGAGCTGAATCAGGCAATCTATTCTAAATTTTATGTCTCACAATTGTTTTAATTATAAAACTACTTTGCCGTTGCACTTTGCTGTTAAAATGGATGAAAGTATAATGTTCAGTTTACATTGTCATTTTACAAATATAGTATTGTCTACATTCAGTAGAATAACTTATTTATTCTCATACGTGTTTATAAAGAAACTCATTTACATATTTTATTTACCTCATTGTGAATGATTCTTGACCTATATTATACTACTTCTTGAACTAATTACCTGGTTTTGAACAAATACATATTTTATCTTAAATGTGATACTGCTTTCATATTTTAGTCTATAACAATTTGTATTCTCTTTTTTTATTTAAAGTATATTTTTTAAAATTTACTTTCTTCTATATTTTTAACTATATTATAAATTTGCTGTGCTAAATTTAAGTTAGTCTAAAATCACATTCCTACGAGACAAGCAAATGTACACTGAAATGTACATTTAGTACATAGAGGCTATATAACCCACATTCTTTCTTGTAGCAAAGCAACAAATATACAATTGTTACTATTGTATTATCTGCAAAAAAAATATACCTCGTTTAAACTCACAGTTAAAATTTAATAGAATCTCATTCCTTTCTTTCTTTATGTGTTTTACAATGTGTATGTTTTTAAATAGTTATTGATGACTGTCTCTATGTTTATTAGAGAAAATAAAATTATTACAAATTGAAATACAGTCCCGTGATCCAAAGTATCTAGTATTTTACAAAACATCTTTATCAAACGATCACAGGCAGAGATTTTTTCTTTTTACTTTGATAGATACATGGTACAATTTGGAACTGTTTTTAATTGGTTGAAAGAGTACATGGGGATACAAACATAAGGATGTATTCGTTTTAATTTCCTTCACTGTGCATAATTTACATTCCGGAGGAACTTCTTTAATGTGTCCATGTATTGCATGAATAATTTCTATTATTATGCATCAATAACATACGATATTGTAAGTTAATTATCTTGAGACTCTCGACTTAACATACCTATCATTTTGAAACGATTAGTTGTATAACAATAATATTGATTTGTTATTATAATTGTCTTTTACTTATGTGTATATTTTATTATCATTATGTTTCTCACCAATGAATAATATTTTTATATTTACGCATCACTTTATTTTTATCCAAGTAGTGTGATCTATAGTTTTAGAACTTTTATTTATGGATGGTTTCAATATCCTATCCATTCAATTCTATCAGCTAAAATCCATATCCGTTAACTGATAGTAATGAATAGATAGATTATTGGAACCGACTATTAGTCCTTTAGAGATAATTTACATGGCAATGTTGTATGGGCATGTTCTACATCATTTGATTGGTTGTGATGCATTTGAGTGTCTCGCATTAATGATGGATCTCTTAGAAAGCTTTAATACTGAATCATGAGTAGATTAGTTTTATGAAACTGTTCCAGTAGATTATTTTCTATTTTATTTTAGTAGAAATACTTTGACAAGCATTTACCAGTGATATAATACAAACTACATATTGCATGAGAATTGTTAGTTTAATTTATTAGCACTTTATGTTTTGAAAGAGAGAATGAAAAAACAATTTGCGAGATAAAAGTTGGCGATGAATGTTTGGAGCAAGTAAGCGAGTATATATGTATGTTTGGGAGGGATGGAAGATGTGATAGGGGACATTGAAAGAAGGAAAGTGGTCGGTGCTAGTGTAAATGGTGCACTTCGACCCATTGTCAGCAATGGCAATGTGTCAAACATGGCTAAAATGCTGGTGCACAATACCATTCTGGTACCATCACTTATGTATGCAAGGGAGACATGGACGTGGTTGAAGAAGGACGAAAGTGGAATAATTGCAGTGGAGATGCGATCGCTGTGAAGAATGGTTAGTAAAACGCTGCGTGATAGAGTGAAGAATGAGGATATTAGAAGAATGAGCGGATGCAAGAAGAGTGGTGGACAGAATGCGCTTGAATAAACTATGGTGGTTTGACCAAGTTGAACGAGATAAGAATGACAAAGAGAATATACTTGTCTGAAAGTAAGGGTGTAAGGAAGCGCAGGCGTCCGAGAACTATGTGGCTTGACCACATGTATCAAATTCTCAAGGATAGCCGCGTGTTGAGTAAGAGTAACCGACGTGCCTGCATGAAAAATTGTATAAATGCGAAGGAAGTGTGTAAGGATAGATATATTTGGCGTTCCGTTCTCTCTGCCTACCCTGCTTGGGACACGGCGTGAGGGTATAGTATAGGATTTTACGGGTAATATTTCATCATAATATGAGATTAAGGTCTGCAGCTGAATGGATTATTAATGTTGATATATCATCATTGCATATTTAAAATGTAAAGTGTGAATTAGAGGGTAATTTTTCCCGGATTATTTTCGTTCCCGGGAAACGGGAAATTTAAAAATGAATTTCCCGGGAATCCCGGTCTTGCCTCTGTCAATATTTCTGTTGTTAAAAGGATGGCTAAGGATTATTAATCAAACACAACTTTGAAGCTTGTATCACCTACTGTCAACCTCACTCACTCATACATCTTGCCTGATATAAACTCTTTAGCATTATCACATCTTATTTTACTTACTTCTGGGTTCTGCTTAAGAAATTGATTAAATATGTCAGCCACTTCATTCTTGTGCTTTAACAGGTGTACTTCTACAAATCTTGAATAATCGTCAATTATTGAAACAAAATATTTTTCACCATTCACAGTCGGTGGATTAATTGGACCACAAATGTCAGTGTGAACCATCTTCATACATTTGGTCTCTCTGCTTCTAGGTCCTTTACTCATAACTTCATTACACTGCTTTGCTAATGTACATTCTTCACAAAAAATTTCATCTGTAGGTAAACCCATTTCTTTTAAGGCTTTATTTGATGAGTGACCTAATCTACGATGCCATAAGTCTGTCGCTACATGAACTGAATTTTCACTAGGTGTAAAACTACTTATGTATTGACCATTTTCATTCAATTCTGCCATCACTATTTCTATATCTTTTCCTTTAACAATTGCTTTGTTATTCTGGAATATAATTGTGAACCCAGCCTTTTCAATATTTTTCACTGATATTAATTCACCATTTAAATTTGGTATATATAACACATCTTTTAACACAATCTGTATAGAATCTATTGATCCTCTTATATTTCCAATACCCGCTACTTTTAGTTTTGTTTTCGCAACACACATTATATTACCACTATATGGTTTTATCTCGTCAAACCATTCACTGTTACTGCACATATGTGTGGTTGCACCAGAGTCTAAGATAAACTTCTCATTCTTTTTCCAGTCTCCTGCTAAAAATGTTATTGCAGTATCTGCGCTGTTCATATTTTTGCTTCTATTTCTACAGTCTCTCTTTAGATGACCACTACGTCCACAGCCATGACAAGTAATATACTTTTTCCTGCACTCTTTTGCCACATGTCCTTTTGACTTACATTTAAAACAAACAATAGAAGAACTGGTTTTAAAAGCTGTACCATCATTACTATTATGTGTATTACGAATGTGAGTGTTTGTTTTCATGCTTTCTGCATTAAGCAATCTCTGCGTTACAAATTCTATGGATAAGTTCTCATTTGGTTGCCCTTCCAAACTTGCTCTTATACTATCATAATCTAAAGGCAATGACATTAGTAAATAAACCACTGTATCCATTTCGCTCACCTCTGCTCCTTCTATGTCAGTCCAGTGATTTCATTTATGTGAGTCTGCATGTCTATACCGTTTCTTTTTCTCATCGTTGTCAACTTTTTCCTTATCATTATTTGATTTACTGCACTCTTCTTGGTATATTTTTCATTTAACGATTTCCACATTTTATAAGCCGTATCTTCCGTTGACATTGAGGCTAGGATATTGTCATCCAACAAAGTTAATAACAAGGCATAAGCTTTCTTTGCTTCAACTAATTTATCACTAGAGATAACTTCATTCTCTAAAAAACTGTCCAAATTTTTGGCTGCAAACACTGCCACCACACGCCGACTCCATAGCGCAAAACCTTTACCATTAAACGGTTCCAGGCCATAACTTATACCGTCTTCAGCCATCTTATCCTCTTGTTCAACTATTCTACACATGGTTTCTACCACCAATTAAGCAATTCTTGCTAAATGAAATACTTCACACGTGGTTCTTTGTTCTACCACCAATTTAGCAATTCTTGCTAAATAATTAAAAACGTATATTGACTCTACCGGAAATGAATGGAGTTGCTGAACGCTTCAATCGTTCTCTTATGGAGAAGGCAAGAGCATTAATACATGAAGCAAAATTATCAAAGTCATTTTGGGGGTATGCTGTACAGACAGCTGCATATTTAAAACAACAGAAATATTGACAGAGGCAAGACTCCCAACACCTATCAAGCACATAAATATTATGGATTTTGGCAAAGCTTTCGTAGTAAACAAAAACCGAGTTCATTTGGTGATTTTTGACTTCAAAAAATGAGAAATTTCAACAACAAAAAAAGGTTTTTTAAATCGGTTAATCTCCACGAATAAAACAAAAAAATGACAGTCTGCTGGAATAATATTTTTAAGAACTGTCTAAATTTTCGAAATATTAAAAAAAACACGAAAAATCGTAGGATTCTTGTACATTGTCTGCCAAACACACCCCCAATTTCGATGTTTAGAATTATGTTTTTTTCAAACGAACACATTGAAGCTATAATTAAGTTTTTTTTTCATGAAACACAAATGTTGATAATTAATATTTGTTTTCATATTTTATTACATAACAAAGTTCGTCAGCTTCAACAAGTTTATTTACATTAAATTATGGAGTTCTACAAAATAAGCAGTTATAAAATTTAAGTTTATTACGACTATTACAGTCAACTAAACAAAGATTTCGATATTTCGGTATGGCAATCTGCATGACTAATAATTTGTGTTTTTTTCCAGGAAACGGGAAATAAAAATTAGAGGGTTTTCCCGGGAATTCCCGCGAATAACCCTCTAGTGTGAATAGTTAATAAAAAAAATTGACATATTGTGACACTAAAACAATTGATTAAACTAATTCCTAATATCAAATATAAAAAAAAGATATTTGTGAATTTCATCACACATCAATTGAAAGTTCAAATATAATTTGAATGCTCTTATTTTATTTATTTTATTTAAGCCTTTATTCCAGACTTGGAGGTGGGATGTGCAGACCTCTCAAGTCCATATCAAATACATATGTTATATTATAATATATATATATAAAAATACAGATTATTAGAAGAGGGAAAAAAAACATAATGTAAAATATATAGAAAAAAAAGAGAAGAATGTACATAACAAGAATGATAATCCAGAGTACCTATGTTAGATTCTTAATTAATAAAGTAGGTAATCCATCTTTGCGTCAGTTGTTGTACTTGTCTTTCGGAAGCAGCTTGTAAAAGTGTGTTATTTATAATCGTCAGTCGGGTTCTAAAACCGTAGATTTTCAGTCTCATAGTCGTCTTAAAGTCGTTTGTCTTACCATCTGTAAACATTTGGGATGCACTGGTGTATCTCGGATGTCCAAACAGTATCCGATATGCATCATTATACTGTATTCTAAGTTTGTTGACAGTGGTCAGTCTGTAGTTCGTCCATAGTTGACATGTGTAAAGGTTTGTACAATAGGCATTAAATATAATTTTCTTCACATTATCACTACACTTATAAAAAGTCCTCGCGAGCATATTTGAAATTATACTAAGGTTGCGTCTTTGTCTGTCGATATCGTCGTCGTCAGTTAGATCACTTTTAATAATGTGTCCTAAGTACTTAACTGTATTTGTCTGTGT
Source organism: Athripsodes cinereus (assembly GCA_947579605.1). Lineage (NCBI taxonomy): Eukaryota > Metazoa > Arthropoda > Insecta > Trichoptera > Leptoceridae > Athripsodes > Athripsodes cinereus. The sequence continues at coordinate 11,310,752 of OX388311.1, forward strand.
AAGTTCCGTATTGTTAATGTTTACTGGCAGCACTTTTTCGTCTTCTTTGCTCCATTTGAATATCATCAGTTCTGTTTTCTTTGCATTGTAATTCATGTTGTGCGTAGTAGCATAGTCCTCACAAATTTGTAGTAATCTTCTTAAGCCTTTTATTGATGGAGCTAAGAGTACCATGTCGTCAGCATAGCATATGTGATTTGATGGTAGGTTTCCGAGGTGACATCCAGCCCTAGCTGTATTCAGCTGCTGACTTAGTCCATCCATATAAACATTAAATAGGACTGGAGATAAACACCCTCCCTGTCTCAGTCCAGTTCTTAAGTACATTGGGTCGGAGATTTGATTATTCCATTTAACAGTGTTTTCTTGGTAGGTATGCCAATGATTAAGTATATTTACTACTTTGGCTGGCACCCCTCTTTTCAGTAGCTTTTTCCATAGGATTTCACGAGATATCTTGTAGAACGCTTTACTTAGGTCTAAAAAACATGCATACACCGTTGTTTTCCTCTTCCGATATGTTTCCACTATTTGTTTTACTGTATAGACTGCGGTCTCAGTCGATACTTCAGGTTTGAATCCCATCTGATTTTCCTCTGTAGTAAGATTCTGTTTAATTTTATCAAGTAGGACTTTTTCAAAAATCCTAGCCGTTATCGTTGTTAATGATATTGGCCTGTAATTATTAGAGGATGCCATGTCAAGTTGAGGTGATTTTGGAATAGGTATAATAATTGTCTTCGTCATATTCTTAGGAAGATAATTGTGTGATATGATCATATTAAACAGTCTTGTTAATATTAACCTACAGCGAGAGCCTGCATATTTTATGTGTTCTATACCCAAGCTGTCATGACCCGGTGACTTTCCTGATTTTATTGACATAATAGATGTTTCTATTTCCTCTTCGCTTATTGTTACTTCGCATTCATCAGAAGGGTATTCAATATATTTGTTTGGCACGTTACTTCCTGATATTTCACTAAACACGTTTTTGAAATTGTTCGATATATCTTTAGCCTCTGTGTATCCATCTACTCTACTTGTAGCTCTTTTCTTTGGTTTCAACAGTTCATTGCTTTTTACCCAGAATTTTTTAAATTGTCTATTGTTAGCTTTCAAAGCAATATCATCAAATATTTTTTTTGTTCTTGCGTCTGTTGTGCTAATTTCAAAGCTTTTTTGAATTCTTTTCTGTAGTGTCGTCTGTCGTCAGCTATAGTTCCGTCTTTTGGTCTGCCTTTTTGAATCCAATGCTCGAGATCTTTTTTAGAGCGTCGATAGTGTTCAGAGACTATGCTGTTCCATCCAGTTTTATGATATTTTCTAGTTGATTTTACTTCATTCTCTTTATTAAAAGCTATATGTGCTGCATTTCTAATCGCAGCTATTAAATCATTGTACATTTTATTTATATCAGCGATATGTTCAGCACTGTTACAAACATCTTTATTTGCATTACACGAATAATTATTAAACTGTTCTTGTAGGATTCTTGATAGAAAACCATTTACTACACTTGAATATATGTGAAATTTATTTTTATTGTTCTCACTCCATTTTACACTATCTAATGTACTCACTATCACTGGACACATTTTACTTATTTCCACTTCACAAGACATGGCTCTATGATCCGTCCATGAAATATCATAATGTATTTGTAGGTTTGACACCTTGTTTTTTAAATTATCTGTAACCATGCAGTGGTCTAACCATGAGGTTGTATTATGTGCATCACTGACAAACGTATAGGAGTCTAATTGTAAATTTTCTAAATCTAAACAAATATAATGATTGTTTTTACAGAATGTTTCCATTTCCAATCCGAAAATTGATGTTGGATGAGCGTTAAAATCTCCCATGATAATGGCTTCTGCATTGTCATTATCATCAATAACAGAGTGTAATGTTGATAAATAATTGGTGAATTCAACTAAGTTATCTGTGTGGCATGTTGGCATGTAAACAGTCAGGATAAGTAGCTCTCTACTATTTTCTTTTATTTTGATTCCCGAGATGCGGCTATCATCGCATGATATATGAACTGCACTTATTTCCTTTCTCCAAAGAATAGCTGTGCCTCCATATGGTCTTCCAATAAGTGGGCCTCTGGATAGGTCCACAGCTGATGTTCCAATAGCTTCAAATTTGTCATCAATCTTATCCAGGAGAGGTATCTCATTTTTCAATAACCAGGTTTCTTGAAGTAGGATAACGTCATGCGTTTTGCATAATTCTGCAATGAAGTGAGTATTTCTCTTCAAAGACTTACAATTTATTGAAATAATTTTAATGGTGTCAGTTTTTTTCTCCATTATATTTTTTATTAAAATATTTTCGAAATACGATCCCTTCTGGCTAGAAGTTTTTGTCCATCAAACTGTTTATGTCACTTTTTGAAAGAGTAATTTTAAATGATACGAAATCCGTATCTTTATATTGCTTTAATTTTTCGATAATAGCTTTGGTTTTTATGCTTTGGCAAACATATTTCTGTATATCTTCTTCACTCACACTTGGGTGAAATCTCGAAACATATATACTTGCTTTCATTTCACATACTTTGAGTGATGTGCTTTTGGTTGGTTTGCCCGTAGCTATGATATTTCTCTTATACTGACGCCTTTTTACTTTTACAAATCCTTCGTTGTCTTTTACCTGCGTTGGGTTTGCTTGCATATTACCTGCTATGCTAGAAGCCGGAGATTCTTCAAGTACTATGGGAATCGGTATTGCACGTGTTGCTATTTCTATTTGGGAATTCCTCGAGTATTGTTTTGCCGCGTCACGGTATGTTTTTTGTTCGCTGTTGCTCGGGTTGTTACCTGTTCTCTCTGTAGAGCTATGGTTATCGATAATATCATTGTTTCGCATATCCGAAGAAGAAGAATCTTGTCGCGGTTGCTCCTTTGCAAAAAGGGATATTTCCTTTCTTAGTTCCTCTATTTCACTCCTGTCACCCTTGTTATTCTTCAATGATGTCATTTCTTGTTTCAACAAGATGATATCTTTCAGAAGACTTGTGACATCTACATGATCAAACGTAACTGGAGGCAATTTGCATAAGTCTTTCGCCACAAATACTGGAAATATGTCGTCTTCTGTTTCTTTCAAAATTTTGATTATATCATAAAGGTTTTTTTGCTTCTTACCATCTCCTTTCCGGCACACTTTCTTTTCTGTCACATAACTGAATAAAATGTCTTTGGCTAGTTCCACTTCTTGTTCATTATACTGCCATGTACAAATTTGTACAATCGCTAGTTCATCCATAATTTCGATTTTATTTCTCACAAACGTTAACAATTCGTTAATAATAATGTTACTATTCGCCATGATTAAGCAAAGATTAACAAATAAATTACACTACACAAATATCACTGTACACAACTACGTGCTGATCTATTTTATAAAAAGGTTCATTTTGTATTGTTTTACGTGATGTAGATACATACGCACTACTGCACAACAGCGCACACGCACAACACACGTCCGTTCAGCTCAACGGTCGTTTTACTTATCTAATGAACAGTTCTTTTGGAGCGTGCCTAAATAAAAATATTCACACATGTGTCATTTTGAATATGTAACATTTTGAATAGACAACCTTCTACATCTTTGTAAATTAACATATTAATCGTTTGAGTGCTATGGATTTTTTAAAATAAATATATACCTGAATTGTTGTAGGTATTTTGGTAATTTCAAAGATATAAATGTGACATTAAATAAAACGCTATAATTTAGAAAAATATCAACCAATTTTAACAGACTATGCCATACTTGTTGGAGTGTCCATTGTGCCCTGTCACATGCACTATGGAGGATATTTTTGACGCATCTCCACCTGTTGTGCGTTTTGCACAGTACTGGAGATCAGTTTGATTGTTTTTTTTCTGGGTTCCGACATGATAAATAATAAATAATTATTATTTTTATATTTTACAGATAAGGAAAGAAATGAAAATGATAAAGATATATAAAAACATTTAAAAGAATTTTTAGAAAAAATATGGGAATTATAAAAATAAAAATAGAATTGCTCAACAATTATGTTTTGCTGCACAAATATTTATTTACATATTCAAAATTCCCTCTCTTTTTCTTGATGGTAACATTATTAGTATCTGCATTTGATGAAATAAGTATGACTGGATATGGTTTGGATTTTTTATCGCTAAAAGAACACATCACAACATTTTCATTCACAAGACATTTGGCTTCTCCTACATTAGTACAACATGGTTACTTCACTTAAGTAACATAAAAAATTACAAAAATAATAATTGTGATATACATAAAAGCGCACTTTAGTTATAATAAATGCATGTGCGCACTTGTCATTGGCAGGCTATCAAATTCACACTGAAAATGGCGAGGCAATGGGGCTGCACATTTTTTTTTGTTGATAACAATCTCAGCAACATTGTGGTGCATAGCACTCTTAGCGGTTAAATTACTACTTACTCCTTGAGGAGTCTTTCTGATTTTATTACTATTTAACCTAGTTTAATCTTTACAAAATTCACTAATTATTTTTAATGTAAGAAACTTGTAGACTAGTTTATTATCGATATTACTATCGATACTATTCGGGAATGACGTTTGTTTTGATTCTCCGTGTTTTGTTTTTGTTTTTTAATAATATTTTATGGTAAAACTTGTTTAAATAAGTGTTTCAATATATCATTTTGTGGAGAATTTTTCGGTGCATATGGTGGTTTAGTTATATATCGAACAAATTTAAGGATGTGAAAAATATTTAAGAAAAACTGGAAACTGTGAAAATATATCGTAGGAAAAACTTTCGAAGTGAACGCTGCTTCCAGCGAACCTCTTAAAGAGATTTTTCTTATGTCATTGTATTCAGGACATTGAGTTACGTAAAAAACCTCGCGGTGACTCTATCATAAGTTCAACCGCTAGCGAGAAAATCGGTTTTTCCTCCGATGAAAATTTCTGGAAATTTTCCAAGAAGATAGTGTTACATATCAATCGAACCGCAATTTAAAACTGAATCTGGCCTAATTTTTAGTTTTTCTATATCTTTTGAATTTAAAAAGTTATACCAAGTTATATGCCTAACAAGTGCATTTTTGTGAAGTGCCTTTCTTTGATAGGTATTTATAAAAAAACAATTATCATCATCAAATAGAAAATAAAATTTTACATAAAAAAGTTCGTGGTGGTGTCTTTTTATCTCATGTGGTTCTAGTGAAAAGTGAATAAATAACAATTTACCCATATTAAAATATAAATATTTCTTGATCTACCGACTACGAACAAAATTTGCATCAGGTTTCGTGTGTACTCTGCCGCTTAGCACTACAAATTTATAGAAGTAGATTTCTTTCTTGTGCCAAAGTATGTCTCCAAGAAAAACACGAAGTTGTACAAATAGAGATAAAAATTTATATATTACAATGTTCGATACTTCCCAGGACTGGAGTGGCAATGATACTGAGAATAATGAGGACATCACGTGTGTGCTACGGAATAAAATAGTAGAAGTGGAGAATGAGAGAGACAGAGTGAGGGAAGATATTATAAAGAACAAAAAGGATCTGGTTACTAAATGTAAGGAGGTGCAATGCCTTAAGAAGAAGATTTTTGGTTTAGAAAAACTTAATTTAGAACTAGATGTAATTAAGAAGAAAAATTTTAAATTAGAGACGGAACTTTTGGATAAAAATTCTAAAATGGATTCCCTAGTTACTGAATTTAAAACTAAAATTGACAAACAAGAAGCTATTATATTAGAATTAAGGAAAAATGAACAAAAAATTATGAAGCAACTGGAAAGTGCTAAAGAAACGTGCTTTATTCTGAGATACTCATATGACAATATATATGAAAGCGTTGAAACTCATAAAAATATATCAAAGAATATAATATGTGACACACCAGAGATAAACGGCAGATCTTTCGCTAATTCATCGTATAATCCAAATTGTGACGACGCCGGCGTGAAAAATACTCAACACAATATTAGAGGCAATATATTTATTATTGGCGACGAATTGTCCAAAGGATTAAGATCCCGCCTGAGTCATAATGTTGAGTCCCATAACATACAAAGTACAGTGTATCCCGGTGCAAAACTTAAACATATGTCCGGCAGCGTAAACTCCACCATAAAGGGCGCAAGAAAAGCCGACACAATAATATTGGCGATTGGTAGTAGCCAAAATGCCAAATACGCCAAAGAATATAAAACTTATATTCAGAAAATAATAGAGAATGCTGAACAGAATAAAATAAAACTATATATTACGTCATTACTGTATGACAAAAATGAAAATTATGATACTAATTTGCTTATTTATGATTTAAATATGTACCTGTACAACGCTACAAGATGGTGTGAGTATAGTAATATGATTGATGTTGGAAGACAAAATAAGGTGAAGTTATCTTCGCTTATCCTTAATAGCATGAAATTCAATAGGCAAACTGGGGGGAATTTGATTGATACATCAATTGGTACCCGACCTGAAGCATCTGCGAGCTCGACTGCATGGCCCAACAACATAGACAAGGAGGGACAGACTTCACGTGGAAACATTTCTTTTTCTCGGATTTTGACAAGACAGATGACACGATCATAGTTGCTCACCAGAACGTCCAAGGATTGCGGAATAAACTGCATGAACTGTGTACTTCGATTGATTTAAATAGTATTGATGTGCTCTGCCTCACAGAGACTTGGTTGGAAACATATGAAATAAGTAATTATAATACATCTACACACAATATCATGAGTAGTTATAGTAGAATTAGCACAACCAGAGGAGGATCAGTTATATACGTTAAGAATACACTCACAGCAAAAAATAGATTAGATATAGTTAAACTTTCTCAAGAAAAAATATGTGAAATGAGTTGTATTGAGATTTATAACTTTATTATCTTATCGGTATACAGGCCTCCTACTGGAAATTTTGACGCGTTTTTTAATTCTTTGGAAAGTATCATACAAAAAATTTCTCATAAAAATAGTAAAAAACTTATCATTTGTGGCGACTTTAATGTAAATTTAAATGAAGTTTGTAAAGAAAGCAGTAAACTCTTAGACTTAATGCAATGTTATTTATTGACGCGTAGCATTTTTAATGCTACAAGAATTACAAAAACTTCATCCACTTGTATTGATAATATATTTACTGACACTAAATTTGACTATACTAATACTGTTAACTTTGTGAGGTCTGATCACAATGGACAATTAATTGCTTTGAAGAAAGAAAACAAAATATGTAAAAACACTGTTGAGAAAAAATTCAAGTATAAAAGATTTTACAATGAACAAAACATAAATGATTTTCTTGAATCTATGAAAGAGTACAAATGTGATTTGGATAACTTTAATGCAGAAATGGCATTCACAAATTTTTTCTCTAATTTTATAATATGTCTGAATGGTCATGTACCAATTAAAAAAATTGAATGCAAAAATAACAGATCATCATGTCGTTGGATGACTCCCGGCATTTTGATTTCAAGAAAAAGATTATTTGATTTATATAAATTGAGAGAGAAAGTTAATTCGCAAAAGATTAAATTGTTTATTTCTAGTTATAGTAAAATATTCAAAAGAGTGTGTGATGAAGCAAAAAGATTGTTTTTCATTAATAAAATTAAGAATTCTAAAAACGTTATCAGAACTACTTGGGATATTATAAAACAGGAAACTGGTAGAGCAAATACTCTTATCAATGACAAAACTACTAGTAGGAATAATATTCAAATTGCTGATTATTTTAATGATTATTTTATAAATGTGTGTAGGTCTCTTACAAGTGATTTGAGTGCTTCGGCTGAGAGGGCAAAAAGTTACTTGGAAAACATGAACCCTTGCACAGATGTTTTCTCGTTTGAATTTGTATCACAGAGTGACATTATTAATACATGTAAGCAAATTAAAACAAAAGACTCTGCTGATCTGTGGGGTATCTCCACAAAATTATTGAAGCGCATCATTACTGGACTTGCTTCTAATATCGCTGATATAATAAACTTGTGTTTTAAACAGGGAATCTTTCCAAACTTATTAAAAATGGCAAGGGTCATACCCATACATAAAAACGGTGATAAAAATGATCCGGGTAACTTTAGGCCTATCTCGATACTGCCTGTGCTTAGCAAGTTGTTTGAAAGGATTGTTGCCAGCCAGGTTCTCCATTTTTTTGAAAGAAATAATTTGTTTCATCCTCAACAATTTGGTTTCCAAAAGAATAAAAGCACATCAGATGGAATAGCAAGCTTGGTACAAAATATATTGGAATCGTTTGATGAAAAACATGACATTTATGGTATTTTCTGTGACCTATCAAAGGCTTTTGATTGCGTTGACCATGAAATCCTTACCTGTAAGTTAGAATTTTATGGAATCAAGAACGCTGAAAAGGCCTTTTTTGCATCGTATCTTAAAGAAAGAAAACAACTGACAGAACTAGATAATGTTAAATCTTCTTTCGGAAATATCAACTATGGTGTCCCTCAGGGATCTATTCTTGGTCCATTATTGTTTCTAATATATATTAATGATTTGCCCCTTTCCTTGATTCATGATGAGAAAATTATAATGTTTGCCGACGATACGTCGTTATTGATAAAGAGCACTAAAGGCGGAGAACATACACAGGCGAAAACTCTACATGCTTTAAATAAAATGGAGGGCTGGTTTTGTGATAACAATCTTGTACTGAATAAGACGAAAACTAATGCGATTCGCTTTTCTCTGAAACGGCCTATGCAAGATGATCCAGTGAATACCATGTTAAATAATAAAGAAATAGTTATTAAGGATGCATGTAAATTCCTAGGCGTTACTATTGACAAAACATTACAATGGAGCTCACACATTGAAAATATTGCTCCAAAGCTTTGTTCGGCAATCTACGCGATTAAAAAGATAAGAGAGACCTGTGGAGTAGAAGCTGCAAAATTGGTGTATTTTGCATACTTTCATAGTATCATGTCATATGGTATATTGTTTTGGGGAAACGCCCCTGACTCAAAAAGAATATTCATTCTGCAAAAGCGAGCAATGAGAACTCTTCTTTGCATGAATTATAGTGAATCCTGCAGAACTGTATTCAGAGAGCAAGGAATCCTAACCATGGTATCACTTTTTATTTATGAATGTATATGTTATGCGCAGAAACACCTGGATAATACACCACTAAATGAAGATTTCCATAGTTATAATACCAGGTCGAAACACAAAATTAGACCAATTGAACACAGGCTCTCTAAAGTAGATCGAAGCTTTTTGTGTCTTAGTGTAAGACTGTATAACAAACTCCCAGACACAATAAAATGTGATGATGTATTGGTCTTCCGGAGAGAAGTGAAATCGTTTCTAGTTAATAAATCATTTTACACGATTGACGAAATGTTAAATGGATAAAAATGTTTATGTTTTATGCCTTGTACCTTTTTATAATTTTATTATATCTATGTTTGACGCTGTAGATCCAAACCCTTTACATTTGCGACTACATATTATATTTTACTTATTTAATTATTTTTCTCACTTGACGAAATCCTAATGGTTGGATATATTTTATGTTTTGTGTGATCGTTGCTTAATTTTGATTGACTTGTTTTTTGATATAATGTTTGTAATATTCATTGGTTATTATATTCTACATTTGACGAGTCTAAGTGTCCGCAATATAAGGACCTAAGGACGATATGAAAAAATATAAAAATAAAAATATAAAATATAAATATTTCAATGGCAGCGTCCACACAGCTGGATGCGAACGTCAATCATCAAGCAAAAATCTTAAATCTTTTGGCGACAAATCGGAGCATTCTCCGAAGAAATATTCAAATTAATGCCTTCGTTGCCCGTCCATGAGACGTAACAAAGGCATTAATTGGCATATTTCTTCGGAGAATGCTCCGAATTGTTGCCGAAAGATTTAAGATTTTTGCTTCATGATTTACGTTCGCATCCAGCTGTGTGGACACAGCAAATGAAAATGTTTATAAACATCATATTTAATTTGTTCCATTGTCAGTTATAACAAGCAACGGTCTCATTATTAAATGTATTTATAATTAATTTACGTGTGTATCGTGTGTATATATATCATTCTTTTTTATTCAACACAGCATTTGCATATTATTTTACATGTATTTAATTGCACATTTGTTTTAACTCTTCTATTATTTACTTTATTAATTCTTTTGTAATTTTTGCAATTTGTCATATTGTCAAAGAATAACTTTTTATGTTGTTGGTTGGATAAAAAAAACATAATTTACCATTGTGACGTATTTAAGACACTTGTTCAAATAAGTCATTTGTGTCAAAAACATTGTTATAATTGGAGTAATTGAAAAAAGTTATGTAGTACAGTTTTGTTGAATAAATATTATATTTACTTTTCATAAATATTTTTTATCATCAGAAAGAAGATCCCATTTGAATACACTTGTGGTTTTAATTTCAATGTGAATAAACATAATGCAGGCAACTAATACTAACTTTAACTTTTACAAAGCCCTTACTATGGTTCATTTTTTGTTGTGTAATATAACATCTATTTTTTGGATTAGCATAATTAATTTCTTCTGATGAATATTTAAAGTTTTATCTTACATGGAAAATATTGGTTTGTGATATGTACGTTTTATATAAAGTAAAGGCTACAGAAAAATTAAATTTCAAATATAAAACACTGTCAAGGGTGTTTTATACAAATCGAGGCTGAGTTTTAAGATAAAAAATATACAAATTACTTGTTATTCATCTTTTGGTCATGCACCTCTTGTTCATTATCAGTTGAATAATGTACTGAAATAAAGTGAAATTTCCTATATTAATGTTGATAAATGTTACAGAAATTTATAATAATATAATAATAATGCGTAATATTATTTATTTCAAAGATATTTTTATAATCAAAGATCAAATGAGTGGCTGAACATTCAAATGATAATAATAACTAATGATATTGTATTAAAATACATGATAATAGGTATATATTGTTCATTATTTTCTTATCATGTTTTAAATGTTGTGCCTCTTATATTGTAATATAATTGTACAATATATTTTATTTCTGCAAGTGAAATATATATTATTTATGAAGCTGTTGGATCAAATATTATTGCGTTTTTAAACTAGGTTCACATGCCCATTCCTACATGTCCTTTATACGTATATTGGACTTATGAACTGAGAAATTGTACAAAATGTATTATTTATGATGTTATAATGATTATAATTCCGAGATTGTGTTGACAGACTTGTAAATTTGGAATGTAAATCATCTCACCTTTATTAAAATATTGAATAACACCCTATCATTCACAACATAATTTGAATATCATATTTGCAACTTCTGTGAATAAAAAAATTCATTGCTTTAATAGTTCTGACATTTGCTAATTCAGGAATGAATGATTTGTTCCCAATCAAGAGAACTAAGAATCTATTGATAATTTACAATTCTAAGTCTTTTAGTTTTTTCAGTACAAAATCTTCCATTTAATATGAAAATAACTTATTTTTCCCTTAATGCAGAACTATCCTAAGATAAAATTTTGGTCAAACTGAGTGAAGTATTGAAATAAGAAATGAAATGCTTGTATTTTGAAAAACAATTTAAATAATGAATATCAAAATGGCATGCTAAAATTTTGTGCTATTGTGAGATAATATATTTAAATGTACAATCAATTATAAAAGAAAATAATAGCTTCTTATCTTTCGATTTTTTTTCATAATTTAATGTGTAATAAAAAAATGATCTTGTAGTTGTCTCAAAATTATTGCTAAATATTGTTTAACTTTATCAAAGTCATGTCTATATACTGATCCGAATTATATTTAATTTATATCTGAATATATTTTATTTATTGGAACCCTTAATACCAAAATAATATATGTAGTATATCTCTGTATGCTACTCTACCTCGTATCATTATTATTTTGTTTTATCTTCTAACACATGTACAAAAAAATACATATCTGTTCAAATATTATTAATTATGACTTCTTCTAATAATTAATCAATACAATTATTATGTTGCTATGCAAAAATCATAATATTGTGATATAAACATTATCTGTTTATGTTCAAGCGTAGCTGTAGACCACTACTATTTTTCTCATTTATTTATTGATTATTTTTGTACATCGTCATTATATAACAATATAAAATTCGAAATAGGATAATATGCAGTGGTGAGTTTATCCACGCCACTGCATATTATGTATTTAAACCAGAATCATTTCAATTTGTGAACAAACTTGCTGCATGTCAAAGATAAATAATCTTCTTCGCCCTCGCACCTCTCCTTTATCCCATTTATTTGGGGTCGACTCTACTAGTCCTCATCTTCCAAGTTATCCAGTCCTCTGTATCCTCCAAACACAGCTCCGCCTCCCTCAAGTCCCTGGCAATTGTGGAACATCCAAAGATAAATAATAATTTTATTTATTTTAGTTTTCGAGATGTAGATAGACAAGTAAAAACAAACATTTATAATCGAAAATGGCTTTTTTGTTTTGCAAAATATTCTCCATGAAGATCAATCCACTTTTGCGTGCGTTTGAACCCATTTTTGAGGCTCTTTTTCCAGTTCGATTGAGGTACCTCCAGAATACGTGATTTGAACGCATCAACCGCTTCTTCAAACGTCAAAAAATGTTGACCTCACAATTTATTTTTGATCTGTGGGAATAAGAAGAAACATTGAGTGCCAAATCAGGAATTTGCAGCGGATGACCCGTCAATTCGATGTTTTAAATGCTCAAAAATGGGCTTTTTTGAGCTGATGTGTGAGAGCTTACATTATCGTGATGGAGAATGATTCGTCTTCTGCAATTGGTTTCCCTTATTTTTCCGAACACTTCTGGCAAACAAACGGTGGTGTGCCATTCAGAATTAATCGTTCTACGTTGCTTTAATGGAATAGAAGCGATATGTCCAGATATTCAGAAAAAACAGGCGACCATTTGCTTCGAATTGCTTCGTGCGCGAACAACTTTTGTTGGATTTGACACATCTTGAAAGACCCATACAGGCGATTGTTGTTTAGTTTCGGGCTCATATGCAATGATCTATGATTCGTCGTCTATCACGATTTTATAGACGTCTTTTGAAGCACCACGATTGATTTTTTTTATCATTTGTTTGCAAAAATCGACACGAGCCTTTTTTGAATGATTGGTGCAACAGCCGATTTTGGACGACCTTCACGAAATTTGTCCTGCAACGAAGTCTAACCATGACTGAATTCAGAAATTCAGCGAAACATGGTGGCTTGAGAAGGTAGTTCAGCATCAAAAGTCGCAACAAGTTGATCGGCACACCGTTGTTGGTTTAATCCACGTCAAAAGTCATAAAAAGTTATCGCACGAAAATGTTCACAACTTAGTTCTATTTTTTTAACAAAGTAAATTTTTCAAGTATGTGTAAACAATAGAAATATCACTTGTATGACAAAACGTTCTGGGTATGTTTGCCATAAAATGTTTCAAACTTTACGATGACAAAGTCAGATTTGACATATTCGCACTGGTTTAGCCGTATCTCAAAACTTACGTAGCAACCCTCGTACGTGAACAGTTTTCTTTGAAAAGATTTATATTAATGACTGAAAATTTTCTTGATGTCGTTAACATACAAAGTTCTAGTAAAAAAGGTTGATTATCATCTGAAACAATTATATTCAAAGAATTTGTTTAGTTGCAATACAAAAATTATGATTCTGCCAATATACACTGTAATTTTCTCACCATATTATTATAATATTTTACTTTTTGAATACTGGTCTCATGAATAAACATAATTCTTCACTATATTAAGTCAATATTATCAGATTTTGTTTTGCAGACACATCTATTTTTTTATTTGAGAGTCCGATACGAGTTAGATAAGAAAATTGCCCTTTTTGGTTTCAAAATTCCTGACGGGATTATCATTTTTTTGATAAATTTTAATGGTTTAGGAATACCATGAGAAAAGGTGACTCCATTGGTATAAAATGCTCCCAGTGTGACTGTTCTAGGATAGATGAAATGATCTTTTTTAATTTTTGAAATAACAGTAAAATAAAACTTTAATCATTTCTGTTCCAGTAACAACTAGATGTCATTAATTTAACATGTTTACACGTTGTTAGCATTAAATCTTGTTTATTCAATTTTAAAAAATAATATCACATAATATATGTGGGTAGTTATTATTAGAAATGGCTTATCATGTTTTTATAGACATTTACTTGATCACAACATAACATATTAATCTACTTATATATAGTAAATTTAGTGTTTTATCTTGTTTTTTATTGGGTGGCAGTTATGCTATCATGTTATTTATTATTATTATTATTGAAGATATTATTTTTTTAACAAAAAATAATCATTGAGAATTATTTAAGTAGGTACATTCACAACATGATAAGTTTTATTGTAAACAACTCTTATCTAAATATGCATAAAGCCCATAACAGGACCTATACACTATACAGTACACAACAGTATAAGATATTATTATTGTTTGCACAAGCTGTCTTGCCTATAATAATGAACATCACACCACCAACTGAATAAATATTATTTATGACGTTACACATATAATTAAATTTAAAAAAAATAGATAAATTTAATCTTTTTCATATTTATTCATCATATTCAGAATGGTTTTAATGGAACAATATTTTTTTAGTTACACTCCAATATCTTTCCAATCTCCAGTATTGGACGAAAGCCTCCCATTTGGATTTCGATAATGGTCTATCAGTCGATCCCAGTGACCATTCGCGACCGTTTTGAGAACATCCTCAATCTAAATTAATTTTATGTTTTTTTTTCTTCTACGATTTTCTTTAGGACTCAAGAAAGAATCCCCGTTATAAGATATAGCAGTATATTATAAAAAACGGATTTAATAAAATAATCACTACATAGATTTGTAATATGTAGACTTTGCAATTTGATTTTCAAGCATGTACCATCAATAAAATCTAACTGCGGCACATTTCAACAAATTGTATGTTTTACACCACAAATTATATTTACTTTGTCTAGAACTTCAGCAGGAGCTTGTTGTTTGTTCTAAGTTACTTTCGAAAGAGAGCGACACATAAGTTTTTAAGTAATATGAACATGGGGATAAATACAAAAGACAAAAGCCATTATCAGTAGAGAGAAATGAACATTAGAGTATGTAATTTAAAGAAAAGAGAAGAATATTATTACTCAGGTATTGTACCTGGAATGGTAGATACAATTTTTTATATGACATTACTAATCTATAATATAACATATCATAGATCTAACAGGAGTTTAGATTCATTTGACCTGACTTTGTATTAGTGATTATTTTACATCCATGCGATCTTTCTCATAGACCATTAAAGGATGACGTCACAGAAAAATCATTGAGGGGCATCAGGCATCCCAACACAACAGACGATTACGGTGTAATATTAGGTGGAACGCCTAAAGAATACCTAATAATCAAAAAAACTGCCAGTGTCGATTTTGTTATTATTTTGTCGTCTGACTTTCTTTTTTCTTCTCTTATGGCATAACATCCTACAAGGATGATTTGCGCAATCTGACTGTTTGCCCCCCAAGCAAAAGCAAATCCATAGACAAGACCACGTGACCTTTAATGGTCTATATCTCTGCTTGTAACAATCTCTCTCTGAAATTGCATTGGCCATAAGTTCTAAACGTCTTAGTGGAAAATTATATTTTTAGAATAATTGGCAATGCAACCATTTTATTAAGACTTGGATATCTTAATATTACTAGGATGAAAATATCTCTGTGTAAAAGCCGGTTAAATATCTCCAATCTCATTTCCATTGGTAATTTCGTAAAAAAAAAACTATGTTCCGTAGAGCAACCAGTGAAGAATTGGTCTCCTATTCTTTTCTGTAAGTTCTCAAGTGTCCTGTAAAAGGCAGGTGTTTGAAAAAATAAAGATGTTTTACATATTAAATTCAGTGATGAGGTTTTTCACCCATCCTGAATGTCTTAATCGGGATATGATATGATGGGATAGTAGACACTATAGTGCAATCCAAATGAATTGGCGACTCCAATAATAAAAAAATAAATCCAATTAGATTGCATAGAGGTGGCAATTTGTGATACGGATATCGATGCATCGAACTTTATTTTCTTGTTACTCGATGTATGTAAATATCACATCCTATTTCTGACCTGTTTTTACTAGTCCACCACAGTTGGTACACATTGGGTTGGAAAAGAAAAACATATTTTTCTTTTTTATGTTAAAAATAAGAGATTTTTATGTTTAAAACATACATGTTAATGTGATTAGCTATATTAATGTACCTATAATAATAAAAATATATCAGCTGATAGTGAAACCGAGGATGAGTATGAAGATGATATTGATTAAAACTACCTTCTTTTATTGATAAAGTATGTTAAATAATGTCTGTAGGTATATTTTTAGGAGTAAATAGCTTTAATTTTGTTTTTAGGAACATTAATAACATGACATGTACAGATAAATATGATATGTCAACATCATTTTATAATTAAAACCTATACTTTTTAAAAAGCATCTTAAAAAATTAATATCTTTTTTGAAAATATTACTTAATCCTTTTTATATATGTTTTATTTAGTAACATCGAACATAATTTACTCATCACTACTAACTTACTACTACCTGCCATAAGAGGTGTGAGTGTGACGGGAGCAGGTAGTCGATCCTTCTCGCTCGCACATTTTACGACAGAGTTCGCCAGTTTAAAAGAATCCTAGTATAAAAAAAATATTTACTTCAAAGAAATTCAAAACTATTGTAATGAGTGATATTTATATTTCAAGATTAGTACTTTTGAGAAATGGGGATATTGGATAATAAAAATACAAAATTAAACAAATAAATGAATATCTAATTGTAAGTATCTCTATTATTAATGTAAACAAATAATTAAGAAAATCAATATAAAGTAAACCACATACCTGCCATTGTTATACTAATAGTTGTAGAGATTAGTGTAATTGGTGTATCTACCTGAATAGGACTTATTATTATTAATGTTTTATAGATGGTACTATGAGTCACTGTAAATATCCATCTCTTGTGCCTGCCTGATTATAAAGTGGCAGGTACCAAGTTATTCACAGATTATTTTGAATAGTAGTAATAGTCTGGCAAAAAACTGGGTTTTTTGTGTAATAATTATAGATTCTTTGGTATGTAAATATTTAAAACCTCTTTTTATATTGGAATATTGCAATTTGTAATACTTACTCATATTATTAGGTAAATGGTAACATCTTATTTATCATTTACACTCAACGGTAAAAAAGTTTCAGAGTTTGAAATATCTGTAGATAGAATTTTAATATCGATAGATAAATAAAGTGGTCAGTAGCTTGATTTTAAGTCGCAAATTTCAAACTTATACCTGTTTGGAATCCTGCTTAACTTTCATCCAACCATATTTCTTTTTGTGAAGATATTTACAACAAACCCTTACTCAATTAAAATAAAATACTATGATTAGGGATCTTCGCAATGTACTTCAAACAATTCTATAAAAAATAGATGGAAACCCATGCTTCAAACTAATGTCAATATGAGAAGAAATATTGGTGAAACTAAAACATTATATTATTCCATCCATGATTCAATTTAGTATGTGATAGAACTTCAATTAAAAACTAACAATAATTTATGATAATGTTTAGGTTTATAATCTTATTACATAGCATTATTTTCATCATTTATTGAATGGAAATACCACTATTTATTATATTTATGTATATTCACCATGATAAAAGCAGACAGTCTTTTAAATCAATATTTGTTTTCAACTTCATATTTTGTTATTCCAATGATAAGATAGTAAACAGTACCTATTGTGTTTCTTTGGGATAAAATTCACCTGATTTTTTATCATGTCACTTGTCTTTCTAAATATCTGGTGATTTCTCATGGATTTTCAAACAAATATTTTATCAACCTGAAAGAAAAGTAGAAATATGAGCAAATTCAGGACCATCTTTGATTACAATTAATAAAAATAGGAAAAAACGGGTTCTGGGAATTTAAAAATATGCCAAAAATCTAACATTAGGTAGGTATATAAGAATATTACTCACCAGACGTGTCACCTGCTCAACCAACAGACTGTGCTATAACACCTTTTTACAAATGTCGAATAAGTATAATGGTTTGAAACAGAAATTGGTGGTGCACTTAAGCCGATTCGTAAGCATCTGAAAATCTTTCCTTTCCTTCGTAAAAGGTATTTGCACAATATTTTAGTTGTGCAAATAAGAAGTCTCTTGAGTAATATTCTTAATAATTATCTTCACTCACGCATCCAATAAAATGCGAAAACTACTCAAGCACTTCCATATTTGTACATACTTTATTTGTTATTGAGTTCCGGAAAGTATGATGTTTAAACTTGTACTGTTTTTTTACTGTATTTTATTGTCGCCAAACTGTCTCGTGAATTTTTCACGTTCACAGGCATGGAAAACGCGCCAAATGAATTCCTTATTTTATGCAATATAGCAACAAGCATCAATTTCATATATATAGGAGTAGGGGGAACAATGAAATTGCATTATGAATAATTGTAATGTTAAAATAGAAGCCTATTACGTGAAAACAATAAAATAGATAATCGCGGAACCGCTCAGGCTAGAAGGCAATATCGCCGTAGATATTAATAATCATAGTAGGTACATAATACATAACATTGTAATGCTTCCTTATAATTGAATAGTAAATAGACGTCTCTGTTGTGATACCCAACACAAAACATGTTAGCAGTCACGTATAAAAATATACCTATAACTTGCCTATAACACAATAATAATAGTTGTTATTCATTAATATTGTATTAACGATACTTAACGTGATAAATTAATTGATTAATTCCATCATTATCAACTGTCAAATTAAAAAAGAGATAGAATAATAGTCAAATAAGTGATCGGCATTTTAAAAATAGAACACAGAAGGGGTAAGTACCTACGTAATCTGAAATGCTCAAATGAAACATAAACAGTTACAGAGTGTATACTGAAAAGTAAGAAATCTAGAAAATCACTAGGTGAAAACTTGGCAACCTTGCGTCACGAAGATATTAAAAGAATAGAAGTATAAGTTCTAAATAATCCATCAATAACCGAAGACATAATAGATAGGAGTTTACTTTAGGGAATTACGCGATTTTGAATTCAAATATATGTAATCTCTTTCTCGGTTATCTGTCAATAAATGTACCATAATAAGTGGAAATATTCCTGCGAATTATAAGATAATTAAATAGAACTGTTTATTTGAATTTGGAAAGCTCCCGTAGAAAAGTGGTTATTTACATATTATTTTATTTTTAATGTTACATTATTGGTTCCACTACAAAAATACAAGAGCGATTTTATAGCTGTGACTATGTGTGCGATATCTTCCAAGTAACCCTGTAGGCTGTAGGTAGGTTACACCTTGACTATATTTTATTAACTTTGTATGTATGTGCATACTTAAAAAGCAAATAGATTTTGAACATCAAATATGAAAGACCGTGAGTAATGTAAACATAATGTAAAACAACGCGCACACATAGTAAAAAGTACATATAAACGTAAGGACATCTTCTAATATTTATTAAGTAATGAATTTATTATAATATGTGGATACCTACACTTAATAATATTTTTCTACTTTATATCTATTCATTCACCTATTAACCTACACATTACATTATTCATTACTTTAGTAGGTATTGTTATTTTTGTACTTGTATGCACATTATGTGATATTTCCAAAGCATTGTTTACCTAAGTTCAATTAAATGATGGAAATTATTATAAATCTAATTTCGGAACATGAAAGTAATAATAATGATATTTTACGTCTCAAAGTTGGCAAAATATCCGGAGTATTTCCATGGCTAAATTTAATCTTTTATGAGATGTTTACCAAATACCGGGCACCACGTCCGTAGGTGGATAGCTACTTACCAACTAAATGATTTATTTTATTTTCTCCTTCATGCCTAAATTGTTGTTTTTCACATCTTATTACACATTTTTATTTTTGGCATACAAAAAAATATGGATGTTTTTTATTTTGTCCTGTATATATATAATGAGTTACAATCCATTGGATTGGTCTGCAACGAGTTTGATTTTTCTTCTCCATTCGTCTCTATTCTCAGCCAGTCTTTTCAGCTCTACGTATGAGCCACAGTTCATGTCCCTCTTCAGTTGGTCCATATACGCGTCTCTTGGTCGGCCTCTGCCATTTGTCCCCTCGTTCTTACCCTCCGCGATGGCGATGAGTAGTCCTGGGTGCCTGATGTTGTGGCCAATCCAGTTAGCTCGTTGTTGGCCGATTCTCTTAAGAAATTGCCTTTTTTCGCCTACCCTGGTTAATACTTCTTCGTTTTCGACGTGTTCCGACCAATGGATCTTCAGCATGCGTCTGTAGCACTACATCTCAAAGGCCGCCAACCGCCCGCTTTCACTCTTGCTGATGGTCCACGACTCAGCCATAAAGCAGAATGCTCCATACAAAGGCTTTAGTAAGGTTCTTCGTTACGCTTAAATCAATATTTGGGGATTCCAATATCTTCGATTTTTTGTTAAAGGCAATCCTTGCCTGGTTTATTCTGCTCACAATTTCCGATTTGGAGCGTCCATCCTGGTTTATTCTGCTGCCCAAGTACACGAATTCTCTTACTCGTTTGATGCTCACTCCATTTATGGCAATGTTCACAGTCGCTTCCTCTCTTCCCACGACCATACATTTTGTTTTTTGTTTATTTATTTTCATGTTGTACTTTGACAACAGTATACTTTCCATTTTTCCTAAGGCTTCGTTCAGCTCCATCTCGGAGTCTGCGAGCAGT
This sequence comes from Athripsodes cinereus, assembly GCA_947579605.1. Classification (NCBI taxonomy): domain Eukaryota; kingdom Metazoa; phylum Arthropoda; class Insecta; order Trichoptera; family Leptoceridae; genus Athripsodes; species Athripsodes cinereus. Next base: position 11,331,644 of record OX388311.1, read on the forward strand.
GCTATGTTGTCAGCATATCTAATCATGCCGACCTTTTTCCCATTTATTTTTACTCCTGTCCAGTTCTTCATTTCTTCTCTGAGATCATCAATAGCTTGCTGTATATAGCAGTTAAAGAGAGCTGGCGACATTGAGCATCCCTGTCTTACACCTTGTTCGACCCTTGCTTCTGCGCAGCTCTCTCCGCTTTTAATCACAGCCATTTCGTTCTTGTACAGGCTCCAGATTGCTCTTCTGTCTTTATAACTCATTCCTATCTGGTTTAGAGCGTTAAAAAGTTGTTCCCATTCTACTTTATCGAATGCTTTTTCAAGGTCGATGAATGCTATATATGTGTTTTTATTAATTGTTATTCTCTTTTCTAGAATAAGTCTGAGACTCAGGATTGCATCTCTTGTACCAGTCTCCTTGCGGAACCCAAATTGATCCCTTGAAAGTGTTTCGATTATTTTATTTTCCGCCCTTTTCATTATAATGTTGGTGAGTAGGTATCTTAGAAGCGTGTGATATCATGCTTAAGGTTCTGTGTTGTTCGCACTTTGTCGTGCCTGCTTTCTTAGGAAGCGCTCGTATCAGACATTTGGCAAAGTCCTCAGGTATCTCTCCTGTGTCGTATATTTTGCAGACAAGCTTATACAATGTATCAAGCATGCCTTTTCCCGCGCATTTAAGCAGCTCTGATGGAATCAGGTCGATACCTGGTGCTTTGCCGTCTTTCAACTTTGCTAATGCAATATCAAATTCACTTCTTAAGATCTCATCTCCATTATTTTCTACGTCATATTCTGCTTCTAGTGCTTTGCTTTCCTGGAGTATGTTCTTTCCTTGTACAATTGTTCTAGGTATTCTTTCCATCTTTTGACGATCAGTTCGTCCTCAAACAGCAGTTTGCCGTTTTTATCTTGTATAGCACATCGTGGCTGTATTTTGTCATTGAAGAAGTTCTTTACTTCAGAGTATGCGGTTTCGAATTTCCTTTGTTTTATATTTCTGTTGATATTTTTGCATTTTTCTTGCAAATAACATTCCTTTCTCAGCTTGGATTCTCTGTTAATTTTATTTCTAAGGGCTTTATATTCCTTTTTCCCTTCTTCTGTTTGAGAATTCTTTAGCTTCCTTCTTTCTTCGATCATTTTTAAAATGTCGCCTGTGATCCATTCTTTCCTAGCTTGCGGCTTTCTTTTCTCTAAAACCTTTGTCCTGTAGTACTCATAATACACATTACACACTACACACGGTGCGTCAAATTTAATGCTTCATAATAATCATAATATGTATGCACATGGTATGCACTTACAATAATTGATTGTACATTTCACGTTCAACAGTATTGCTGAATGCATAACGGAATTTCAGCAGCAGGGCTATAATAAATAATCTGCTTTTCTATCATATAGATACATAAATCTGTATCGCTGTGGTTCAAAATAAATTGTAAGTATTATATTATTATCGTAGTACAATTTCTTGTAATAGCTATAGCTTTATCCATACCGGTTTCTTTGCGATTGCAACATTTCCATATTGATTTAGGTATAATGAGATCTGTCTCAGATTAGTGATGGGCGATATATCGATATACGATTCGATTATATCGATAGTTCAGAACAATGCGATTATTCGATAGTATCGGAGCAAGTCGATTATTTTAATCGATTATTATATCGATTATTATAAGTCGATTATAACATCGATTATTATAAGTCGATTATAACATCGATATAATATATCGACTTGCACAAGTCGATTATAAATGTTCGACTTTTGATCTACCCCTTCAATAATTCGACTTCGACTCGTGTTAGTCGGTTCTTAGAATTCGATTTCAATACAAGTTGATACTTGCTACTAAAAGTATAGTTGGATATATACGGATGAACCATGGCCAATATGCATTTAGGTACCTACCTACCTATAAGTATAATACAATATTATATTCATACACGACGCCGTGCCGGACAACACCACAACGATGATGCAGTCAGTCAAATGATTAGTGATCGCTCCATTCCTTGCAATTTTTATAACCTAATAGGAAAACCAAGTAACTGCCAGAAAATAATAATTTAGGAATAATTTAAACTTCTAAGATAAAATTTTGTGGAAGATTTTATTTTTATTTATTTATTCATTCATTCTTAACTGTACATTGATTACAAACAATTACATAAAAGGTATACATTCAATACGTATTTTTATTTTAATAAGGAACAATAATTACATAAAAAAATACATGCATTACAATGTTTCATAATATAAAATCATATAACCTAGGTCCTAAAATACTCCCGAACATGGATTGAAATATAATTTCCGCTATATTACTAAGCTAATGAAAATGAGTGGATAGCAACAAATACAAGTATTAATTATAATAAATACAAAATTACTATACCTACATATTTTTATTGTTTAGCAGATGTAAGTGATGTCTATTTATTGTACGGTAAGGTATTTAAGTAGTTCACGTACAAATAAGTTGACGAGTAGAAGTAGGTACATTGTCTGCTTATTCTCCGAAAATACTTTGCTTTACTTGATTAATAAATTTCTTCGTTAGATTATAATTATGTAATATCTTTTAAAGAGCGTTACTAGGTTTTACTATTAAGCTGTCTACAAGTAGAAGATCTCTTAGTAAAAAGAGAGACACTACTCGCGTAGTTACCTGAACAATTTTGTAGGCAATATTAATAATATGAGAACGTGAGCATTCACATCTCACAACCGCATCCTTCAACGCATAAATACAAACTGAAATAAAGCGTGAGGAAGTGAGAGGGGAATAGATGCGTACGTTTCGTTGAATCGTTGACGATAGTTTTGTACTTCGTTTTTCCGAATATAATACGAAAATAACCGACTTCAAAATAATCGATGTTTGTGTTATTCATATCGCGCTACAAATAATCGATACTACTTCGATATATCGATTATTTTTTACAAGCGAAGTCGATTATTTATATCGATTGTGAATTGTGAACGACTTCGATTATTTCGATTGTAAAATATGATACTATCGCCCATCACTATCTCAGATCCAGATTTCGCGTACAATTTCAAACAATATAGTGATTAAGGTAATAATAATCTATAGTCATCGAAATATTGACGCTCCAACAAGAACAAATCCGCTGGATGGTGGAATAAATGAGTTCGAGATCGAAGCACAGTGGATTATTTAGGTACTAGGTAATTGGAACAGCTTTTTGAGGATCTGTGAATATGAAACATTCTATACTATGAAAACCGCCTACCTAGTATTACCTAAGAACAATAACGAGTAGGTACCTACAAGATTCAATATTTTTCAAATAATTTCATACAAAATTATGTCTACCAAATACCTACCGACTCATAATGATTTTATTTATTTCGATATTCACAAATTCCAATAGTACACCCTTGAACATTCGAATGGCTACTTCCTACTACCCGCACGATACAGATTCATTTTCAATTAACAGTTTTAATATTACAGCACACCCTTAGAATAAGAAATCGCGCAAGAAACCTACAATGTTTTAATTTCGTTTCGTTTCCGTAAATCACCGTAGGTTTGTAGGAAAACAATGCTTGACAGAAATACGTAGGCCTTTTATACCAAATTTATTTTTACAATAAAGTGATATATTATTATTATTATGTAGGTATTTATTTTCATTGTAAGTAAATGTGACAATAATTAACATCTAAGATCTAAACATTCCTACTCAAGCAAAGATGTGGACTTGGATGATTCATACTTCATACCTATAAAAAGTACTAAGAATGCTGTACTTACGTATTTCATAATAATTACCCCAAAATGAAGATGGATGGATGAGTCATACAAACATAAGTAGTTATTTACCACCTACCTATTTGTGTAACTACATATTATTAATAGTGATTTATTATCTGCAGTGTTTTAAATGTCTCCCTCCACTTTTTTTTGTTAATTCAGTTTACCAAAAACTTACTTATAAAGTACCTACCTAATCTGTTGACCTACCAACACAAGTTCCATTCACCATTTACTTATTGTTTACCCTAAAATATTACCCAAGAGGTTTAATTCACAATTTATTTATTGCTAACCCTAAACTAAGAAAAAACTATGACCTACATATTTTTTATAAAAATATGAATCATAATCCAATTATAGTTGGATAGTGCCCGAAAACTTTAACCCTAAAAAAATCCAGAAAAAACAAGTACAAAGAAATGTAATTTCATTTTATTTATTTAAAGAAGAACAATGCGCAGATAATAATAATTTGATAATAATACAAATTGTTCCAAATGTTGCGATAAAATATTATGCTGATCTGATTAAATTGCGGAACATGAATCGAAATATATACAAAGGTCAATTCGTGAACTGTGATTGTTGTGAATATAATTCAAAGAATAAAATCAATTCTTTGAATTATAGTAGGTAGGTACTTACCCATTAATTTGGCTATGCGATAAAAAATGACTCATGATCCATAACGACAATGTAAATTGTATACCTAATACCTAGCTCTGTTATTTTTAGAAACAATAATTATAACCTTCTTCTTCTTCTACCTGCTGGGCAATAAAAATACTAAATGGTCTCACATGATAGTGGAGTCTGTCTTTTTTTGTCACGTGGTTCTGCCCAGTGCAGAAGTAAATTGATATCAAGGAATTGTCTAGAAGACTCGGTAGGTAGATTACTAAATTATTATATTTCTTCATAGGTACTATTTATTTATAATATGAGCGATACAATTTACAGTTTAATGAAAAAAATTATTTACTTACTTCAAAAGAATCAGTTAAAAGTGTATGCATTAAACCGATTCGTCGGTAGCCTGGAGGTAGAGTCTCGGCCTTGTGAACAAGGGGTCCGGGGTTCGATCCCAGGTGGCGCCAAAACTCCCCTTTCACGTCACAAGCTTTTAGCTTACTGTGAAAGGTGTATAAGGTTGTATATGGGTTTATAACAAAACCCATATCTTCAAAAAAAAGATAAAAAAATCATAAGGTTACTTGAACAAAACAATATTAGCAGATCTTATATCCAAACAGAAAAAAGTGTACAACAAAATAAACTCATTTTATACGGAATTTAAATGGGAAACTAAATATTTGATGTGTCGGTGTAGTAGAATTCCATGATGTAATTAAAAAAGAAATGTTTTTTGTTCTATACAGAAAACCAAGACTTGTAGCAACAGAAAAAAGTGTTTATTATCATGGATTAAATTTCTTTAATAAATTACCTAGCGAGGTACGAAACGCGAAATCTTTAGGTATTTTCCGTAAAAGATGTTATGAATGTATAAAGAACATGAATAATCTCTAAATACTTGCATATAATGTGATACAGTGCATACATTAGATATTATGTTTCTTACTTATAGGAAATTCCCTAGTAAACCATTTAACTTGAATAATTTTGATTATTTGATATACATTTCATACGCACAGGTGTTTTAGTTACATATTGTAACTTTGAATGATTTTCTGAATTTTGACAGAATGACTTAATACTATGTACATGTACCTATATGTAATTGTTTTTTTTTATCTCTTGTTGGAATATATTTGGTATTCTTATTATGGTAGAGTAACATTAAGTATGATTTTTTTCTCTTATTTTATTTCCTGTGATTTGGAATATCAGACATATATATTTATCTTCTTTGTATTCTTATTATTGTAGAGTGATTAAGTATTTGTATTCTTATCATTGTAGAGTGATTAAGATTGTTTTTTTTTTTCCTGTGATTTAAAATATCAGACTAATATTTGTCTTTCTTACTGGAGTGTATTTATCGTCTTAATGGAATGTGTTAATAGTCTTATTAGAATGCAGTTAAATATATTGATAATTTATTAATTAAGATAATTGAAATAGAAAATAAGTATAATAATGGTAGTTAATCATAAGGTTATTATAAGTTATAAATTAAATGCTATATTTATAACTTGATTAAATAAATAAATAAATAAATAAATAAAAACGTTATTGTCGAGACAGACGTCTTTCATCTTGTAAGGACATTGGCAAAGACGAAAGACGTCTTTCTCGACAATAATAGATACATATAGTAGAAGAAAATATTTGTTTTTTTTAATAGGAAACTAAATAGATAACTTATGTGGATATAAAACCATAATGTAGTGTATGACAACTGCACCATTTTGATAGCTTCTGATAATATGCGATGGGTCTAGCTATAGCAAGAACTCTTCGCTTTATATGATAATCTACATAATGTGTCCTCTTATCATCGACATAATATCCCTATATATCTCATATTATAGGCATATATACATATTTATATTGCCCACTAGCGAGCACATAATTATTATGTTACCGCGTTATACTAGATACAAAGTGCTTCCAAGCAACAAAATAATAGGTAAGTAGGTACCTAGATAAATATAGAACATTCGAGAAATGTGAGAAAAGTTGGGAGTATAAAACAAAAAAGTGCACTTTCAACTACAAATAATTAAAAATCACGCTTAGAAAGTTTAGTATGCTTACAGAAAATACAATATAATATAAAAGATATTAGGTAAAGATATTTGAAATATAAGTTAGTGAATATTATATTTGTTACCTAAACAAAAAAGAAGTATTTACCTATCTAATAATGTGTACCTACCTACTTGTTTCTAACATTCATCATATTTCTAATAATCATCATTATTATGGTTTACTACCTACATTGAGTTACCTATTGAATATTGATGATTGTGTAAAACAAAAAAAAGTGCAAAATTTCTTTCATCACACCTTTATGATGATAAAATTTAAATACAGACTATCTTGTAGACACATAATTATTATTTTACAAGTAAAGAGTGTAGTATTTTCTAGCAATAGTAAACAGTAGTTTCATAATAGGTAATATTAATAATTATTATAATACACACCTACATAATATAATTATTTTCTAGCTAAATTACATATAATTATAATAGATTCGACGTACAGACATTGTGACTCAGCTACGCGGACAGATAGTGATTAGGTATAATGTTGCACCTATTTCTTTGATATCTAACAATATAAGTAGGCGTGCATTATTATAACTTTGCGTTGGCAGAAACATAAAATAACTATATGTAGGTACACAAAGTTGTTTGTGTGTTTTATAAAATAATACTTGACTGTATGTACTATGCTATGTTCAATGCAATGCATTGTGTTTATGAAAACACGAGGACGTTCACCTCGAATTAACAGAACATTTTCAAACTCACCAAACCAAAATAATCGAAAAATAAAGTTGGAATAATATTTATTAATTAGGATGGAAGAAATCACTTCGTAGGGATATCTCGCCACTGCATATTATCGTCCTAGTAGGTATGTATTTCTTATTGTTTTGTTGCTATATAACGAAGATGTGCAAAAAGAATAAAATTAAATATAACACCATTCTACGAGCTACCATCTTTCCCCTTTTTCCATCATAATCTCGAAAATAGTAATAAAGTGTGCAAAATTAGTATTATAGTACTCTAAAATTGTTGAACAAAACAAAGAGAACCTGAAACATTTCAAATTCGTATGCTAAAATAAAAAGGGCCTGGACATTATTGGTAGCTATCAGATTAAATATAGCTGCCACCCTGCTACCTCCCTCCTCTTGCCTTGGAGAAATCTGGGTACCGCCCTCGGCTTCAGCCGTCCTCAAGAATAATAAATATCATAGTATTTAAATTGCGTAAAATTTGGTTTTCTTATTATCTTATGCCTACTATACATCCAATTGCCATATTTCTATGAAATCTAAGGATTAAGGGATAATAATTATGTAATATGGAGTGAAGTGACGTACGTACGTAACGAAGTACGTAACATTTTGTCAATATTTCAGTACTGCAATTTGAAACAAGTGTTTCTTTCTACTATTGTTTGTTAATTCGCAGAGAGACGTCTTTCGACTTATAAGGTCATTTATCAATCTATAACAAACAATAGTAGAAAGGAAGACTTGTTTCAAATTGCATTATTATGGAATTCTACTACGTGTGCACCGACACAATTAATAATATTTCAGTTTTTATTTCAGTTAAGGTTTAGGCGCAGCTACATCAGTAATAATATTATTAACTAAAACCCTCGGCAACGTCAGGTGTAATAATTAGTCACTACCTACCCATATAATATTTATTTGCATTGCGTACTCGCATAAACGAATATATCAGAAATCTTTATTTTTTTTTATAGCTTACATATGATAAGTAAGAATCGATCGTATGTTAGAAATGTAAAAAAAGCAATAGGTAGGCAGTGACATTAGGTAGGTGACTATATGTGGAATCTAAATATAGATAACCTCTAACTACACCTCCCACGGGTGGAATAGTTAGTAGATTAACTGTATCTGTATGAACCTAATGAAGATACAGATTTTCCTCTCCATGTCATAGAAACAGGCATTCAAATAATAGTTTTATTGCCGTTGAAAACTAATAACTATCACATTATTGAGAGACAATGAACAGGAGAGATTGGATCACGTAAGAAAAACTTTCACATAATCGTCAACGTATCGATTTGTTATTATGAAGACAGTCTATAACGAGGTTCTCGTCACCTTAGTTGTTTTTATGACGAGGTGAAGTTGAGAGGCGAGTTTCCATAGCAGCTCCATGGGATGGCAGTACTCTTGATGTAGAGTGGGAGTTGCATTTGTAGGTAGGTAGGTATCTCACAGTGGATTATACATTTTATTAAAACGCGACGTTGCCAGCTCAATTGTGTGTTGTAAACAAGTTGTATTATGTACCTACTACAGTAGTATCCAACCTTTTTACCTCCGCGGACTAGTCAACATTTGATCATTTTACCGCGACCCGCTAAGGGAGAAACCTAACTTTGAAGAACTTTTTTTTGTGTTTAATGATTTTACGCTACATTTTCGAAAAGCTTTAAGAATTTAAAATCTTGAACTTTCTCCACGGTTTTGTTAAATATTTTTTTCTCCAATTTTGGTATTGATTTAATCGACTCTTCTAAAGTGAGCATATTTTTTATGTCTCAGATTCCAGGATTATATAACTTTCCTTACACTCAATTTCTATCCCCCGTCGCCGGATTGTCGTAAAGGTATAGGAATTTGAAATGTTTGATGTACTCTTCGGCATTGTTAAGGAATATTTTTCATCCGATCAAGGAATATGGAACCGTAGTCCGCTGACCGTGGTTGAGTACCAATGGTGTACTATATATAGATGAACATAATAATATTACAATCTACATTAATAATACAAAATAGAGATACGTACGTGACTTGTATCGGCAACATGGCAATGGTTTGCCAACAAAACAACCGTGAGTAGAAGGGAAACCGATGTTTTGTTGTTTACTCCTCGCGGTCAGGTCGAACTCAACTGCGTAGTAAAATGTTAGGTATAAATACAAGTACATACCTTATTATTATTATAATACCCATCACTGGTATGTACATTCATTATTTTAATAGTCAGAGATCACAAATAAGTTTATATCCAATGTTTATATCAGACTATTCTATCTACTATTCCACATCCTAATGGGGTACTGGGTAACATAATAAAACACCAAAATAATCTAATAGGGGGCACAACACGAAACGAGAGGGAAAAGGCAAAAAATAAGTAGCATCCATATACATTATAATATAAACATACAGTGCTGTATAATATGACGAATATGGAGCGAGTGTTGTTTGTGATTAAGTAGGTACTTACCTACTGCTATTCTCATTTTGGTTCAACTGCAATAATTATACATTAGGTAGGTATAGGTACAAGCGAATACTACTCCCTGCAGTATTGTGCGCAACATACACCTGCTAGATAATTATGTGAAATGCATATATGCGACAGAGACTTGACAACAGTGTACGATGATCGACGAATAAAATAATAATTTAAATTAAACTTCACCGAATGTGTTCCAATATTGCTTTACTAGTAAGTAACTTGTTAGACACGAATTTAGGAATTTTGTCCCAGGTTCATGATCCATGTTAGATTTTTACAACGGATACATAATAATATGTACCTATGATATTAAACCATCACACAAAACAATATAAAATGTGTATGCATGCGTAAACAAACATAAGACAGGGTTACAAAATAAATTAACATATTCATGGAATAAACTAGTAACGAAGTACATAAAACATTTTAAAATCGAATATAACGAAAACGTATCTCAATTTATGAATATATAAATGTATCCAAATAGATTCACCCTATGAGTCAAGATTGACAATAAGTTGGTGACGAAATCACGGAACACTGTTTGGAAGCCAAAACAAATAAAAGGAAGAGAAATATTGATATAGAGCTTGCATTCAACCTGTTGAAAAACTAAATAAACCATGCATATTACATTTTGTAACATAGTGCTCAATGGCATCATAAAATGTTTGAACTTTGATATATTTTGGATCTAGGAGCGTTATTCATAAACGAAACGGTGAATGAAACTAAACTTTTAATGTTTATTATCAACACTTTTTTAAAAAATAAAATAAAAAGACTTAAGTTTATCCATTGTAAATTCTAGATTTAAGTTTAGCATTTATAGAAAACCATCATACACAGACACGCTCATCCATGCCTCTTCTTGTCACCCAATATCACAAAAAATGGCTGCTTTCCATTCAATGATTCATAGTTATTGAATATACCCTTAGATAAGGAAGAATTCAATAAAGAATTAAATATTATCAAACAGCTTGCTATAGTTAACGGTTATGATGAAAAAGTAGTTATGAATATTTTAAACAAGAAAAAAAAGAGATTAATGTTCAATAAATATACCTATATAGGTATATATCCAATTTCCACTAACTCATGCGATAAACCGTGGAGAAAATTAGTGTATATCGGTAGTATTTCTACAAGTATTGAGTATTGCAAATGTCTTAAAACGTGATTATCGTTGTGCTTTTTACACTACCAACAATATTAATAAATTAATTTTTAACAATACAGACAAGAGGAATTAGTTGGACGAGAGTGGAATATATAGACCATTAAAGGATGACGTCCCAGAAAAATCATTGAGGGGCATCAGGCATCCCAACACAACAGACGATTACGGTGTAATATTAGGTGGAACGCCTAAAGAATACCTAATAATCAAAAAAACTGTCAGTGTCGATTTTGTTATTATTTTGTCGTCTGACTTTCTTTTTTTTCTCTTATGGCATAACATCCTACAAGGATGATTTGCGCAATCTTACTGTTTGCCCCCCAAGCAAAAGCAAATCCATAGACAAGACCACGTGACCTTTAATGGTCTATTGCATCTGGTGTAATGACTGTAAAGCCAGATATATAGGACAAACAGGAAGAGCAATCAATGCGAGGTTAAAGGAACATCATAGAGCGTTCAGGGGACTTTCTGCACTTTCAGAAATGGCAGACCATTGCTTTCAGAATGACCATTCTTTTAATGTTGAAAATGTAATAGTCTTACATTCTGAGGGTAAGGGACGTAAACTGAACGTTCTGGAATCATTGGAGATTAATAAATGTCTATCCAACAAAGTGGACATTATTAATGTCCAAACTCCTTTGACTTCGCCATTGCTTTGTTCAAAAACACCCCCACCTAACATCCCTTAATATCTTATGTATATATAGACGTTGTTTTCTCTTGTAAGTTTAGTTTATACTCCGCCCTGATGATGCCAATATATTGGTGAAAGCGCTAGGCGTAATTGTAGTATACTTTGGTACCTATACATTAATGTGAAACATAAAACAGTGTTTTTTTTATATTTTATATTATTAAAATAAAATGTATCTGGGTTTTGGATATAAACCCAAATACAACCCTATCCACCTTTTACACTAAGCTAAAAGCTTGTACCGTGAAAGAGGAGTTTGCCGGCACCTGGGATCGAACCACGGACCCCTTGCTCATGAGGACTCTACCCCCAGGTTACTGACGAACAAATAAGTGTTTATTCATCGTCTCGTTTACGAATACATATGACTACCTAATAATAACTTACGGTCACAGTTACTAACAATGTAATTTTCTTTGTAATGTGCATTTTTTCTAAGTAATAAAAACTACTGTGTCCTTGAGGTGCTTCGGCACGTAAACGACACTTTAATATTGTCCAATAATAATAATACTGCCAGCTGCTGAACATTCAGGAAATCTTTCATGAGAATATTATGTAAGTACTTACCTAAGTACATATTATGAACTATCTTCATCTTCTTTTTGCGAATACTAATAATAAACAGAAATCGTCAAATTCAGGACGCAGGGTATATTATCCGAGATGTAACCAATGACCTAAAGGCAGCACAATTTTTCACAGAAACAGTATTCCAAAAGTAATAATATACTATTTCATATGTGGATGTAATGTCCTAGAATTGATGAATTGTACAGTGTCCTTGATGTGCTTTGCAACGTAAATGACACTTTAATGTTGTCCAATAATAATAGTTTAGATGATAATGATCTCTTTTGTACTCATATTAGGTAACACACATCCTCTGTCATCAATACTAACATATTCATATTTTTATAAATACGTTTACAAGGAGGGACTCGAGGGAGATGTAAATGTATATTTTTGAACCTGATTAATATGAAATTATATTGGTCGCGTGAGCCATTTTCCTTTGAATTACTAGTTTATCAGGTCACTGGATGTAACACCGTTTAGTATTCAAATTGCTAGAACGAATATAATTTTTCAGACAAACCTATTTCATGTTTTCACTTATAACCTTTATTATTGATGCCTATACACAATACTTTAAAAAAATCATATTAGATACCGATGTACAGAAGAACCCATAACGAGAATGTGAAAATGGTTTTGGTATGAAAAATCGTTTCAAAAAGATGATCGATACAAAAATAGAATTATTACCTTTAGAGCGCGTAATTAGTAGTAGGTACCTACATTATGGTATATAAAATTTTACCTATCTTACACATTCAAAAATGACAGCTGTAACTATTCAAATTTAGTAATAATACAGCATACAATATAATAACATTCCCACTTATACAGTATAGCTATTGTTATTCTAAAAGGTGTGTATTCAATCATCGGAATACCCTACATCATTATTATATTGATCCTTACAAAATCCATTAGGCGCATTACATTTTGTAGTAGGCGCAAAAGCAATGCATTTATTATCCGGTCCAACATCCAGACAGGTATCATACCTAACTGAATAAATTGCAGAGCGAGGTCTAACTTCTTATTATTCAAGACAAGGAACTGGGTTCGCGTGCAAACATCATAAATATTTTCATTGTTTCTTTTACAGCTGAAGAATAAAAATTATGTCGCAACCTATTGAAACAAAAATTTGACTAGTTATAAATCTAAGTTGTTACATAATAATTCATCTTAATAAAAAAAAATATTGCACCATTACTAACATAACCCCCTCTTGTCATACCATAAGCTGAAGAATTTACTTACTAAGAATTTAGAAGTTTTATCAGTTCATTGCTACAATATCTTAAAAAAATATGCAAGTATCACATAAACAATCTCCTTTCAGGCTTTGGCATAATGAACAGTGATTTGATAAATACCTCGTAACTGGTCTTCATCATAACTATGGTCTTTTGAATCTGACAAAAACACAATATTGTCATCAGTAGTAAAACAAAAACTTCCAGCCAGTAACACTCCACCTCCACTATGTAATTGTCATCTTTCATAAGCAGAAAAAAACTTAAGCGTTACATTCAACCAAAATCTGTCCTGGGCAGCACACATCAAAGAAGTTAAGCATAAATTATTACTCTCTTGGCTTCATTCATTCAAGAAACTAAGTTCTCCCTAACCATTGAAATAAAATGAATTCTTTAACTTGCTTTTCTTTAACCAATCGTGTATTACACAGATTGTGCCATCATTAACACCACTACAACAGATCTCAGTGCTAAATTAGTTAGCCTACAAATACATGCGCTTTCTATTATAATATGGCTTAAAGAAGTATGATCACATCTCCCAGTTTTGAAGTAAACTTCAACGGCCAATATATTTAATGCTCTTTTTTGTAAAACAGTATTACACTTATATATATATGTATTTATATAGGTTTGCTGGAACAGGTTGTCTCCAGGCAATATGCACGCCTATTGTATGTATGTATTATAACAATAAAAGAGTTATTATTATTAGCTATCTAAAAGAAACCTGATAATCTCTGATATGATGCTTAAGTTGATATTGATCCAACATTAGAGGAAATATGAGGAATATATTTCCTCTAATGTTGGATCAGTTACTATGTGATCTATGTAAATAATTAACTGTATTATTCATTGTTAAAGCTGTTGTATCCATTGAAATAACTCAATACTTATATACTATAAGTGATGAATATCAGACAATTGAACAAAACAAGTTACCTATCTTAAAACTTGCAAAATAAAAAAAAGTTTACATACCCAATTATGCATCCATCCTATAAATCCTGGGAAAGATGTTCGATTAGGTATGGTGGCATCCATCAGACATCCAGGATGATCATCCACCACATGGTCCCGATATTGATTGGAATGGCTTCAAGCTTCGCTTTCCAAGCGGTAGATGCGTCTCCATAATTTGATTTCCAAAACCATTTTTTTACCATTTTTAAGTAATTAATTTGATATATTTGGTGAACCCCACAGAGGGGCTCGGGAGAGGAAGGAAACTGGGATGGGGTGGGGATGGGAGGATCATAAAGTTGGAATATAAGGAGTAATACCTTATAGGAACATAATATTTTGAGGACATAATATATATAAACTTATAAGTAGTAATGTCACCAATTGAATTTATCAGACTTGGTGGAGTCTAACTAACATTATCACAATTTGTTTTTATCACCCAGAAATAAAGAAACTAAAAACAAAGTATCAAGTGGACAACACAAGATTATACAAATTGATTTAGAAAGATTGACGGATGATGTATGACAGACAGATAATGGTCACATTGTGGGGGGGGTGGGGGTGGGGAGAGACCATGCCAAGGTAAAGATCACTGGAAATAGGAATCGATGGGTGAGTGGTCAGAAGGAATGGAAGACTAGGAAAATGTCTGCCACAATGTGACTTATCTTTACAATAGATATATATATCTACATAATATAATAAATACAACAAAGTACACACATTAGGTGTAATGCTATTGAAAACATGTACGTGACTGGCTAAAATTTCTCAATTGCTTATGTACAGTAGGTATAGAAAGGTTGTGATCTTACAATAAAATATTTTGATTTTGTTTGTCCTATTTAAAATAAAATGAATGAATATGCTGTTCACTATACATCACAGTTGAAAGATTCAGATACGCCTAAATACAAGAGTCAGTAACTGTTGTATTTAAGAATATTACAATTAAAAAGATTTCTGAAAGGTCATTGAAATTTAAAACTTAATAATTGACAGAAAATCAGAGTTGAGATCATATTACGTACATGTACAATATGAAAATAACACCTCCACTTCTATAAAATTATAATTAAATTTAAAATTAATCCACATCTGCAGTATCAAATAAAAGTTTTAAACCAAAAATATTGACAAGAATTAAAATAGGCGAACAAGTGCCACCTATTTACATTCTTCACATGTATAAAAATGTCTATTTTAAAAACTTTTTTAACATTCACACGCCTTCCAAATGATATCTATATGTGTTGGGTATAGCAGAGCACTGCAACTACATCACCCTTCTGCAAACACCTCCACGCACTCGGGAGGGGGTAGACAGAGTAAAGCAGCACAGGATTTTTAACATTTTGATATGTATAAATCATGGTAAGAATAAAAATTGAAACAAATGTGACAGTAATAAATCAAATCATCGCTTACAATTTCATTACCAAAAGTAACATAATATATGACATGAAATAAGAATGTTTGTAAAGGAATGAAAGTGTAAGTTAGAAGATGAATAACGGACAGATATAGATAGCAATGGTAAGGACAGCATTCAGACATCAACAGGCACACATATTAAATGACAAGTGACTGATTGCAACAAACTCTCATTGAGAAGGTGTGTGTGTGGTTGCACCTGTGTGTTGTTAATTTGTTGGCTTGCTAAGCTCCTGCTTCACACACTCACCTCCTCTCTGAGGAAAATGTGTCCTCAGGACACTGCAACACCTTCGTTTTATCTCCAGATTTCTCAGTGGAGACCATCAGATAAATGTCTAAATATTTAATAACTAATACATCTTTGTACTGTTTTCTTTTAATAATCCAATCATACATTTCCTTACTTTTTCAGATATCACACGCACATCTATCTCACTTTCATTAAGAAATTAGAATATTATCCTTACAAAATTTATATTTTAATCATGAAATTTATACCTGTACCTATTTCTAGGTGCAGGTAGTAAGGATAATATTAGCTAATTTGAGAAAATTAATAAAAAAACTATTTTAATATTACATATACATAATTACACATCTAACAGGTTGGAAAGATGTTAACTTCCGAGACGAGATCAACCTGTGGAGGCATCTCTTGTGCACTATCGACTCCTTGTCCAGGCAGAAATATAACATTTTAGCAACCCTTACTTGACACTTGACAAAATTGTATAAAGACATTCCAATTTCTGTAGCTTTCCTGAGGGCCCAGCAGGGGTGTGTTGTGCACTCTGCACTGCACTACTATACACAGCTATATGGCTTACAATCTCACACTTAAATCTCAGTACAGACGGACACAGCTGTGCTATGCAATATGGAATGTTGATAAGTATATTTGTGGTGTGTATATTAAACATACACACAAGTACGCAAGTATTGTGCCACTGAAACAGGGGGTGGAGTGATATTTTGGCCATACAGTTTCTATTCCATTTCATTACAGTACACAACACAACACTGTGAGAGGCTCTGCCTCCTAATGTAAAGGCGCACACCCTCGCTGGCTCCCCATCACACAACAGTACGTTTATGCACATTTAGGTAGGTAGGTACTCGTATTTCTAACACTTATATATATATTACAGTAGTATAATATGTATAAAGAAATGCAATATTCTCTCACCACACAAGTGCCTCTGTCCCCAGCCACGGTCGGCCCCTTCATCAACAACATTTATAATATTTTTTTGCCTCCACTCTGCCCGAGAGCAGTGTAGAGATTTTTTTATAGTTTTATAATATAAAATAATTTTGGTTTATATAAAAGAAAAGGAATTAAAAGAAAAATATAATATGAAGGCGGCTGGCAGCTAGCTTATCGTAGTGGCAGAGGACAGAGGAAGAGGAGCCGGTGAGCAGTGGTGTTGCTATCGATGATAGACCTTTACTATGCATTGTATCCACTTGCCCCGTCTCCTGCCTATACATAGCACAGTATGACAGGCAACATCTCTATTACTCTATTTCATACGTTATACACTCCATACCTAACTGCATCATTTCATCCCCTTTGTTTCATAGAAAACTGATTCTACTTCTTTTCAATATTATTACTTTATTTTTATTCTTCCTTTTATATATTTTAAAACTGCTTCACACACAATGTTGAAGCTTTACATAAAAAAATATTTTCATATGTAGTTATTTTTGTGAGCAGAATTAGCTTTCTTTGTCCAAATATAAACAACAATACAGTAGGTCTCCAACAATTTTATCAAATATCACAGTAATAACCTATAACACCGATGTTGATAATTTATTTTTATAAAATATTTTCACAGGCAAAAAGATCTAAGTTCTAATATTAATTTCATTATGAATTTTGTCATCCGAGATGAGACAACTCACTTATGAAGATACAAATTGTTAAATGTTATAGACGATAAAAATAATTCTCTTATATTTTATGAATAAAACTAAAAAAATACTGAAGAAAAATAAAAAGGAACTTAATATTTTCCAAACAAAACATAAGGATTCAAACAATTTAGTAAATACAAACAAAAAAATCGCATCTGCATGAAATGGAACAGCAAAATGAAAGAGTATCTTACCAGAGAAAGTCAAGAGAGTAAAATGGAACAGAAATGTAATGTGAGCGTAAATTAGATCTTTAAACTCCCATCTCGGAATAAAATCAGAACAAATTAAGATGTTACCATCAAATCACACAGTTAACTTCTAACACTTTACATACATATTACATATATATATATTATATCGTAGTAGGTATATACACTAGCAACCAGCAACGGCGGGCAGGGAGGAATACAGTAGAATACTATTTGCAATATGCAAGATTAAATATACATATATAATTAAGAGTACGTTTGTTTGGTGTGGATACTTCACCTGTGCTATATCTGTATCCGAGGTTTCCTCCGTGCCCTCCGTCCTGTGTTTTATAGATAAAATTTGAGAATGTCTTTACGCTTGCACGTTGAGGAGCATCTTGAGACCACGCGATACGTCGGGTTCCATTCTGGTCCAGTGGGTGGGCGGACGCGGCAAAGCATTGGGAGCTGGTGAGTCGCCCCACTTGCTGCCGGCGAAGGCCCCGAGCGGGGGACTAGCCAACCGCAACACCGCCGACGGGTCCCTTCTAATGGGTCGTTGGAACCTCAACGACTTCTTTGGAGGGCTCTGGTTATTGACGAGCCTCTCCGCGCTCTTCCCAATCATCCTGCCGTGCGAATTGGTCATCCTGCGATCTTATCTTCACTATGGAGATGGACGGACCCGATGAGACTCTTCAGACACTCTCCAAACGTTACTCCCTATGGCAATCGGAAATATCACCTCGCCTCTTGGAAATGCGTTTTTACTAACTAATATTCTGTTCGTTCGAGTATCACAGAGCGAAACACTGCAGACTCAGTCTATTTAAAGCTTTAATTTCATATAATACTTTAATTTCTTTCTTTTTGCACGACAGCTGTCGGCCATACACATAATTTCAGGCCAATCACCAAATCGACAAAATGGTCGCCGAAGTAATGAACAAAGAAACTTTCGAAACACACAACGAATGGATTACTTACCGACAGCTGTCTTATATTAAACTTGTTAAATGTGTTATAAACTAATTATCAACATTACTATTATCGCCCAAATATGAAAGCTGACAAATTTTTAGGCGTTCTTCGCCGAACTTCTCTTCTATCAACAGCACCACACTTCTTCACGAACATTTCACAATGGCGGCGACGGTCCAAAAATTTTGTTTTATATATTCAATAAATATCGATGTTGCCATTGTTACTAATGTTGCCATTTTAAAAAAATCGTGTTCATGTAAAAAATATTTTATTCAACCTCAAAATAGGGAACTTGCACTCGAGAGGAATATATTGTGAAATGCATTAATTAGGTAGAAAAAAGGTTATATATCGATTATATTTTGATTAAAACTCAAAAATAATTATTTTTCATTTATTATTTTAATAAATAAAATCACACTTTTTCGCCCGCTGTTTGAACGCCATATTGCTGGCTATTGCATTTGTGACGTCACATGTCCTGAGTGATGTTTTGTTGTTTATCGTAATGTATGGGATTAACAATCGCTTGGTATTTGAGTCCGGTTTTTTACATTTTCGAAGTAGGTAAATATATCTTGGATTGATACAAAATGTTTCCAAAAAGATCATACAAATATTGCGTAGTCCAAGGTGTACAAATATAACTTATACGACACCGAATAAATTATTTCTACGCATGCTGATATTGTTAGCTGCATACTGTACTGTAAGTTCAGCGACTTCTTTGCAGCTTTCCATATCTATCGTCCAATGACAAAACCAACAAAATCATTCGCAGTATAAATATTGTTATTAGGTAATGAACACATCTATTAAGTAGTGGATGCTTATGGTGTCGACATTTGTTACTATATCCTTAAAATACTATCTGATTTACAATAAAAATCTTTTGGTTTTGACACAATGGCAGTCAGAAACACATTCGGTGTGGATATATTTGTAGATGATCGATGACTCAATTCAGCACAAGTTATAAATTTAACTTCTGTGCTAACTTCAGCCAACTTTGATTTTTTCCAATAACATTGGACAGATTTTTTAGCAGGATCTTCACTCCGACCATGCACCCAGTACAGAAAAGTAATGGCGTATTTAGAACCTGTAATCACTAATCAGACCTAAGAATGATGGAAAATTGATAATAATTGCCATTGAATATTATGTAATTATAGACCATTAAAGGATGACGTCACAGAAAAATCCGTGAGGGGCATCAGGCATCCCAACACAACACATTCACAGTGTTTACGGTGTAATATTAGGTGGGACGCCTAAAGAATAGATACCTAATAATAAAAAAAAAACTGTCAGTGTCGATTTTGTTATAATTTTGTTGTCTGACTTTCTTTTTTTTCTCTTATGGCATAACATCCTACAAGTATGATTTGCGCAATTTGATTGTTTGCCCCCCACGCAAAAGCAAATCCATAGACAAGACCACGTGACCTTTAATGGTCTATTACACAATGTTGTATTGCATTTACAAATTAGTAATAACATTATAAGACAAAGCTATAGCGTCTACCGGCGGGTTTATTATTATATGCATGATAAATATCCGATCGCCCCTTGAGAAAATCGTTTTCCGTCATTATAACTAAATTAAAAAATAGGAACTGATGTATGTTTATACGTAAAAATTTAATCATCTTGAAGTTTTTGGCAAAAAAGCGTTCAAACCCAAACCACAACAGTAAATAACCTCGTCAAACTAATAGATATATACTACGAAATGTACTAAGCATTTGTAGACACAGAGATCGAAGGGACGTATGACGTCATCAAAATGGCGCTTTCGGATGTGGTGTTTTCGCGGAAATTCAAAAATCAAAATTTCAAAATGCTATAAAACAGAAATTAATCAACGTATCGAAAAATAAATTACTGATATGTGTTACTGATTACTTTATTTATGATTCTAAAGAATAAAAAAAATATGTGCAAGTTCCCTATTTTCCTCTAACACGCTTCTAAAGTATGACGTCGGCTGACGTTTATTTTTTTTATTCTTTACTTTAATTACAAGCAAATTTACACAAAAATATATTTAAAACAAATACAATCAACATACAGAGGGTGAGTTTTACGCAGAGACGCGATTTCTTCCAACTAACCAAATTACGATCTAACTGTTGAACAAAGAAAGGTGTTAAACAGGACTTATTATGTATTTATTTTATTCTTCACTGTACTGTACACTGGTCACAGTTTAATACAAGGTATCATAAAGTTGCCAATCACACAAATTAATGTACAGAGGGAGAGTTTATTACTAAATAGAATGCGATGTTTTTCAACTAACCCGGTTATCAAATTAGGTATATCATAAATATGACCTGTAAAAATGTTCTGAACTTCCACGTTACAACTTTTTCTATTGAAAGAGGGCAAAAAATAGCTCTAAAAGGCGAAAACTCCTTTAATTGATTAATTTTATTTTCACTGAATGAGTAAAACTCCATTATTAAATTAAAAATTTATAAGTAAAAAACACTTTAGAGCAGTGGTTCTTAACCTGGGTTCGATCGAACCCCAGGAGCTCGGTGAGTCAGTCTTGGGGGTTCGGTGAAAATCATTTTAAAGGCAAGATAGTTTTGCACCTATATATAAATACATACCATGTTTTGAATTTGTAAACATCTAATTTTATTTTTAAAATTAGGAGGGGTTCGGTGAATGCATATGTAACTGGTGGGGTTCGGTACCCCTAAAAAGGTTAAGAACCACTGCTTTAGCGTTTTAAATTTGTTTAATTAACAGTTATACATGTTTCGGGTTACAGGCCCATATTCATAGGTATGAATATGGGCCCGTAGCCCGAAACACATGTAACTGCTAATTAAACAAATTTAAAACTCTAAAGCCTTTAATAAATTGATAGTATAATCTTCATAATCCAGTACTGCCTGAAATATACATAGATACTTTACTTTGAATAGATTATGCCAATACTTCCTTGGTTCAATGTTTCCAGCTTAAAACATCTATGTAAAAGTGCATATTGTATATTCAGTGATAGTATGATCTTCATAACCCAGTGTTATTTGAAATAATATGTACATTGAGTATATTATTATGTCAATATTTACCTAGTTTGATGTCTGATATATCTAATATCTATATTAAAATCCATATTGTAAATTTATTTAATTTTTAATATAATATTTGTGATTTGTTAATTTTTTTAGTATTGCATACTAACGCTCCTAAGATCTAAATAGTAAAATATAATTTGGAATATTTTTATACACTCCATGTTGTATACATTCTGTCTTGTTGCCACTACACTTAATTTACTATTCCAATTATCTATAAGTATTAGCTGATATTCTATTCCATACTCAAGGCTTGTAAAATCTACTTAGTATTGTATAATCAATACTCAAAAATTCTATGTAATATTGCATACTCAATACTCTTAAGATCTACATAATTATAGTCAAATTTTATTTGGAATATTTATACACTACGTTGTGTATATTCTGTCTATACTTGTTGTCATTACACATACCATTTCAATTTCCTATATTAACAATTCTTTGCAAACTCAATGCTTGTAAGATTGATGTGGTACTGCACACTCGATTTTAAATATTTTTACATGCATATGTTATGTACATTCTGTCTATACTTGTTTGTCACTACATTGGGTATTCAATTTTAAATATAATTATTCTTGTCAAACAAATTCTTTTGAAACTGAAATTTTTTAGATAAATTGAATAATTATTTATTATTTAATTTTCATATTAAATTTTATAATTTAACTAATTCATTCTCAAATCACTCGATAACGGGTGGATAGCCAAAATAAAAAAAATAAAATAACTAATTCATTGAATCAGAAGATTCTTTCTATAAGACACCTATATATTAGGAAAGCACTAGTACAATTTTATAGGATTAGACAGGGTTGGAAAAGATCACAACAAAATAAGAGTCACAAGAAAGATGGTGTCATTGAATTGCAACATTCCATTCAGGTCTACAATGTTCGGACAGCGACAATTTATGTGCATGGCACCTAGGCTGTTTAACATAATGCCCCTAAGTATTAGAGATGTAACTGTTTGTTTTTTTGAGTTTAGAAGAGCATGTTATGATTGGGTGTCAGATCTTCCACTGGAGAGAATGCAGGATATTTTCGGATTTGTTACGTGATTTGTGTGGGATGATGTATGTGTGTTAATATGTGGTGTGAGATTTGTGATGTGTTTGGTTGAGGGATGTTGTTTTTTTTTTATATGGAGAAATGGTTTGTTTATTTATTATTTCACGTATGGACAGTTTACAGTGCAGTATTTGCTTATATAAATTGATTGTGTATATGAAGGAGATGAATGCTTTTTATGATTGTGTATATTTTTTGTGAATATGGTTGATATGTTTGTGAGATGTTTGCCCTAGTACAGGATCTACCTAGTTGGGCAGCATCAATTTACTATATATGTAAATTGTAATTTATTAAGAAATAAATAAAAGTCTATTATAGGTAAGTATCATGTGTGACATAAGTCATCCACTTACTCATATTTGTCACACTTCAAAAGTATGCTTATAATCTATTTTCAGAATAGGATACCCAACATAAGCTAACCAAAGTAAAGTAAAGAATGTTAAAGCGCTGAGAAAAAGTAAAGTTAAAAACTAACTCATTTTACCTTGGTACAGGCTCATGCTCAGTTAGGTAGATTTTATGACATATCGTTGTTGTATAATTATTCAAAAAGAAGTATATGCGAACATTTTTATTTAGGCATACTCTTTAAAAACTGTTCATTAGGACATTTAAATTTTTATTTAGACTTTTTATTGGCATGTGATATTTTTCTTTAAGTATTGTATTTATATTTGATACTAAGAATCACCTTATAAAATGGTTATGATGTCATTATAAGTAGTATATTCTAGAAATGTCAAAACATTTGTAAATTCACATACCCCTTTTTGAAAATGCAATGACAATATTATGTTTTTAAAATACTGGTAATAAAATAAATATTACAACGTTGCTTAGTTGAGCATCCAGACTAATATACCACTGCCACTTGTAATAACAAGTGGGATTGGTATTATTGGTCGATTTAAGTGTAAATTTCAAAATTTAGTGGTTTCCTCATACACTCAAAATTTCTACAGTTTTTAATTGAAGAATTTCATGATCTCCTTGGATTTGCTAAGGAATATTTTGGAACAGTGGTATATTTGAAAACTTAAATTCAAGTATTTGACTTATTTCTAGAATGAAAAAATATTTTCTTTTCTAATTTCAAAAGATTAGAAATAAATTGGATTTTCTTTAATTTCATCTTTAGGTGTGGTTATATTGCATTTTATACAAAAACATACTTTTATATTTTTTTAAATTTATTTTAGGGATAAATATAATGCAAAAAATTATAAATGCACTTGGTGACTATTTCCTCAACAAGGACAATATATATTGTGTTGTATTGTATCCTTGGAATGAAAAGTAATTGAAATTTGGGTACTTAATTACTATTTCTAAATATTTTGCATGTACTCTAGCAAATATTCTTTCACATTACCACTGAGAGCACATCCACTCTACAATGATTAAGTCACCTCTTAAACCAGTCACAACTAAAATATCTATGTTTGTCATTCATTCATTAAGATCTGTTAAGATGTGTTTAAACTCCATATGAAAACAAACAAAAAATGCATGAGCATTTGAAAATTGTTCTACTTTATTGTAGTTTCATATAAAGATATTAAAATAAATTTTCGTATTATAAGTTTATTAAAATCAGTAACATTTACAAATACAAACTTCCAGCAAAAACGACACCCCGTTTTAATACTCTAATTCCTTCACTGAATCTGTTTTCTAAATCAATATTTCCAACGTTTGTGGCTGCTCTGCAAACTTGTCTCAAAACTTCTTCTAGTATTCTTAAATAACGAATTATTGAACCTGTAAAGCAGGAAAAACAAGTTATTTCAAGCATTTTATCTCTGAAGATTCCTTTCTTAAAAATACAGAAAGCTACATATTTGTTGAGCTTCCTTACCTTCATAAATAACGGTCATTTTACAAATATCTAAAAATGATGCTCCTCTACACCAAGCCAATACAATTTCTACAAGATGGGGCTGAAAACTATTTGCAATGTAATCATCTTTAGATAATATTAATTTACACTCCAAAGCAACATTACCAATTGCCGATGCTATTTCCTGAAACAATAGTAAAGAAATTATAAATAATAATATTATCCAATATAAAATGTGATTTATTTTTCTTAGACTTAATACATAGCAGGTAATAATAAATGTCAACTTTACCTCAGTGAGTTTCATGGATCTGTAGATATTTCTGTCATAACTTAAATCATCAACAGGAAACTTTTCATCACAAATGAATCCACTCAACAGGGCCACACAATATTCAACAGATAATTCATTGAATATTCCATTAAATATCATTTCTGATATTAGCAATTCATCCACACTAAAAATAATATAATGATAAAAATTAATTTTAGCTTTTTGAAGTTGTATAAAGATTTTACTATCATTTTATTTCAACACCTGAGTTTAAATTAAAAAAAAAACTATTTTTGTTTACTTAGTATCTAGCCAAACTGTGGGGATAAATCTTTCACACACCATAATTTATAGCGCACAACAAAGAAACTCTAAACCAAAAAGGTTTCTAACTTAGCACTAATGCTGGTGTAAATCTAATTATCTCCTGTAGGCATTATAAAATCAAATTAATTTATTTCCTCAAATAAGCATAACTACACAATCCAAGCAAAGTTGAAAGACGGCAAAGCACCAGGTATCGACCCGATTCCATCAGAGCTGCTTAAATATGCGGGAAAAGGCATGCTTGATACATTGTATAAGCTTGTCTGCAAAATATACGACACAGGAGAGATACCTGAGGACTTTGCCAAATGTCTGATACGAGCGCTTCCTAAGAAAGCAGGCACGACAAAGTGCGAACAACACAGAACCTTAAACATGATATCACACACTTCTAAGATATTCACCAACATTATAATGAAAAGGGCGGAAAACAAAATAAACGAAACACTTTCAGAAGATCAATTTGGATTCCGCAAGGAGACAGGTACAAGAGATGCAATCCTGAGTCTCAGACTTATTCTAGAAAAGAGAATAACAACTAATAAAAACACATACATAGCATTCATCGACCTTGAAAAAGCATTCGATAAAGTAGAATGGGAACAACTTTTTAACACTCTAAACCAAATAGGAATGAGTTATATAGACAGACGAGAAGCAAGGGTCGAACAAGGTGTAAGACAGGGATGCTCAATGTCGCCAGCTCTCTTTAACTGCTATATACAGCAAGCTATTGATGATCTCAGAGAAGAAATGAAGAACTGGACAGGAGTAAAAATAAATGGGAAAAAGGTCGACATGATTAGATATGCTGACGACATAGCACTGCTCGCAGACTCCGAGATGGAGCTGAACGAAGCCTTAGGAAAAATGGAAAGTATACTGTTGTCAAAGTACAACATGAAAATAAATAAACAAAAAACAAAATGTATGGTCGTGGGAAGAGAGGAAGCGACTGTGAACATTGCCATAAATGGAGTGAGCATCAAACGAGTAAGAGAGTTTGTGTACCTACTTGGGCAGCAGAATAAACCAGGATGGACGCTCCAAATTGGAAATTGTGAACAGAATAAACCAGGCAAGGATTGCCTTTAACAAAAAATCGAAGATATTGGAATCCCCAAATATTGATTTAAGCGTAAGGAAGAACCATACTAAAGCTTTTGTATGGAGCATTCTGCTTTATGGTTGTGAGACGTGGACCATCAGCAAGAGTGAAAGCGGACGGTTGGCGGCCTTTGAGATGTGGTGCTACAGACGCATGCTTAAGATCCATTGGTCGGAACACGTCGAAAACGAAGAAGTATTAACCAGGGTAGGCGAAAAAAGGCAACTTCTTAAGAGAATCGGCCAACAACGAGCTAACTGGATTGGCCACAAGATCAGGCACCCAGGACTACTCATCGCCATCGCGGAGGGTAAGACCGAGGGGACAAATGGCAGAGGCCGACCAAGAGACGCGTATATGGACCAACTGAAGAGGGACATGAACTGTGGCTCATACGTAGAGCTGAAAAGACTGGCTGAGAATAGAGATGAATGGAGAAGAAAAACCAAACTCGTTGCAGACCAATCCAATGGATTGTAACTTATTATATATACACAATCCAATACAGTTCAAATATCCATAATTATGGCAATACAATTAGTTTCACTTTGCCACCTCCATGTCGACATTACACTTCCCACATAATAGTGTAACATTCTAACATACTTGTCTAGAAGCAATGGGTAGAATTAACAATAATATTTTTTTTTTATTTATTCTCCAATCTATCTAATAAAACAAATATGCATTATTTTATAGCTGTCTATTTTCTTATTTATATTAAGTATTTGTTTTCTTGAGAGTTGAGTGTAGAAGGAATGCATGTAAATAAGTTGCAATAACTTGAACATGTGAAACAAATGGACGACGAAGAGGGTATTTTTATCTGTAAAAAGGATAGATCAATATGGTGTCCCATCCTCTCTGCCTACCCCTACTTGGGATACGGCGTTATGATCAGTAGGCTGGAAGTAGAGTCTCGGCCTCGTGAACTAGGGGCCGTGGTTCGATACTAGGTGCCAGCAAACACCCATTTCACGACACAAGATTTTAGTAGCTTACTGTGAAAGGTGTATAAGGTTGTATTTTATAACAAAACCCAGATGTGTCCTTTTGAAAAAAAAAACAGATATAATTTAACCTACGCAAGTAACTTAAAAAAACACATTGAACTAATAATCTGTTCCCTCTGTTTACCCCACAAGTACAGGGTGAGGTTAAAGACATACAGATAAGATATAATAGGATATACGTGCATCATTTATAATATTTCCAACGTTTAATATTTATTATCATTATCACATACAGGGTCACCCCAAATACTGTATAAAATCATTGTAAATAATTATCATTATTTTCATAAAACAACCCTGTACATTGTTTTCTGTAAGAGGCATTATGATTCCTAGAACAGGAAAAGTTCTGTAATTAACTAAAATATCATCTTGGGTACAGGGTGTCTAGAAATTAATCAGAAAGTGTGTATTTTGTTTGGGTTTACAGATATCAAATATTCATTTCACAGTAGGTGATGAGAAACTTAATGCACCAGTTAAGGACGCATGGTGCCGGTGACCTGTCCACGCAACCGCGACCCCTCCAACTATCAATAAATATTTAATATAAATGTGATTGATTTTCACGCAATATCTCAATAAAAGTATTTTTATATATACAGAAATTATTAATGATTGTAATTCTCATTATCAAAATTGAAAATTTGCATGAAAATGTTTTTGAAAACATTTCATTTCAGGACATTTTAAGGTATGTCACCCCTTAGTGCCTTACGCCCGGGCGTAAACCCGGGTTAAAGCCTTATGTATGTCACACCCGTAAGTAACATAAGTCCTTATGAGGATAATTAAAACAACAATAATAAATATAAAACTATGTATACAGGAAGCAGGTATTATTTTTTTACCAGGACAGTTCGCACGCAACCCTTCCTTTCATTGATATAACTTCAATATCATTGCAGTATCCCAATTTTCGGAGTACATCTTTACGTTTCTGTAGTTCATCCATTTGGACTAATGACTGAAGTTCTTTAATTTCATTTAAAATTTCCATAATTTCTTTATTCAATTCCTCTTTCCGGTTGAATGTTCTAAGTGCTGCTTCATTATTTCTGTTAAAGAGAGAACTTTGTGATAATCTGCAAAAAAAATTACTAATACTTATGTCATGTCAAACAAAATAATGTAAAATAATGAGAAAATGCAGAAAATTATATTCCTCTGAGATGTATTCCGAAGCACAATATTAACATTTTTCATTCAATTTTTTTTTTTACTACTACTACACCATCACTGCATATCCCACAAGTGGGTAGCCAGCTGACCAGCTACATGAAATAAACATGCGAGCCATCTTCTCTATGCCAACAAAAAAATAAGACATACCATAGGATAGGTGGCAAACCTCATCGCTGAATTTGAGATGTCATATGTCTTTATTTAAATATTTGTAGAGATAATAGATATGTATAAAAAATAGAGATGTACATTTTTTAAAGGATGAAAAATATACCGGCCACTCTCGCAGCAAGCAATACACTTGTGCTGTGAAGGTGGAGTAGGCTGGCAGTGGGTGAAATTTAGCGTGGGCCTTTTAAGTGCGAGACTCTGCACTCAGGTTACCAACCAATAAAAAATAGTTTGCGCCTTGAATAATTCTTAGATAACCAATTATCATACATATAAGGATTCCAATTAAATATAAAGTGTATTGATTCTATTATAGAAATTGTTTTATATCAATCGAAACGAATTGGTTTTATATTATAAAAAAACTTACAATTTTTCTAGATTTTGAACTTTGGTAATTAGATTCTTTAGCTCAGTGTTTTGTATGCCCATGTCCTGTATTGGATTCAGTAAAGGAAGTCCACAAGGAAATAAGCATTTCAGTTCGTTTAGCTTCTTTAAAAATGCTTTGGCCAGTAATTTCTGTTTGCTATTTAAATCAATGTTGGATTCTAAAGAACTAAGTTGGTATATATATTTGTAGCTTACAGGAAATATTGAAACACGTCCTTTCTGAAAAAAAAACAACAGAGGTGTAGAGACAATTATCTGACTTAAGAAAATATGGAAAATAAAATAAAATTGTTAATACCTTTTTACTGAAATTTGGTTTAGGTAAAATATAATTAGAACCATCTCCTTGTACATGTAGTAGAACTCTGATAATAGGCTCTCTAGCATTTCTATCTTCAAATCCCATAATTATTCCCCAGTCATATTCAAATTCTTCTGTTTTAAGCTAAAATGTTTAAAACAAAAAAATTAAAAAAGTTTATAACATTACATAAGAAACAATAAGGATAATTAGCCAACAACTCAAAATTCTAATACGCCAAGATATGGCACATCAAAATTTTGAATCACTTCATGGTCTACTAAAACCACAACCAAACTTGATCTTGAAAAATTTAAAGTCAGTTTCACAAGAAACTGGACAACATCTAAATATATAATGCATATATTCCATTCCCTACCTTCACAAATCTTCCCACATTTAGATATTCCAAGAGGTGACTACTTTGTAACATGTGATTCCTTATTTGATCATGATTCTCTTCCAGCTCGCTGGTAATACTATTATAAGATGCTACAGCTTCTTCATTAGATATGTGGATCGCTGTATACTTTTTTTGCTTTGTTTTCAACACTGAAAGATTCAACACAAGTGACCAAAATTATTTAACATAGTAAAGTGAATGTGACAAAATCAGATACACAAGTATATGGATCTTGTATTATTTCTGGACCTTTGTATCTGAGCCTTGGACAGTCACTTAATAAACATAAAATAAAAATTACCCTTTTTATGTAAAGATTTTCTATATAAATTTGTTCCTATCCTGTGTTTTGAAAGTATACATAATCTTACATTTTCGTAACTCCAATAAGCGAGCATTAGTTTGAAAAATGAGAAAACTCTTTTTAATCATATATTCAGGATTGATTTCTTCCTGCCTCATCAGATTGAGAATCATGTTATAAGTGAGATGGAATGCTGAAGTCAATGGAGCTGCTTTCCCAGTGATAATTTGTGTTATTAGTTCTGGTGAAATTTTCTCATTAACCATCATGACAACCAACCCTTTAGTATCAAGACCTCTCCTTCCAGCTCTCCCGGACATTTGAATATATTCTCCAGAAGTTACCTGAAATTAATATAATCATGATTTAATAAGTATGCCCATATAAAACTAAAATATAAAAAGTAATTAAGTAAAATATTTACATACATGCCGTATATCTTGTCCATCAAATTTTTCAATACTAGTGAATATGACTGTCTTAGCAGGCATGTTGAGACCCATTGCAAAAGTTTCTGTGGCAAACAATGCCTAAAAATAATATCAACCTCATTTCAGATTACAAACCTCACACTATTTTGTCCTCTATTTACATTCCTTTACACAACAAAAATTCATTAATATTGAATAAATTATTGCAACAAACTGCGAATATAAATTATCTTCACCTCATTCATTTTAATCAGAATTGATCATTATTCGTACATTGCCATAGTAATAACCAAAAATGATATGATTTGCAGATTTATATATTCATTAAAATAAATACCAACTCCATTGTAAAATGGAGGTATTAAAATTATACATATATCATTAATTTATTGAATTGACTTGTCAACCATTTTAAGCTTAGGTGCTCAACAGTTCAGTCTTGCCATATTATTATGTCTTTGATTAATCCATATACTACGTACAAACCCTATACTTCCGTCATGTGTAAATATATATTGATTTAACTTTCAAGTTGCGTAATTGTTTTATACACTATTTTACTCTATACCTTTATCAAACCTTCGCCAAAGAGAATCTCAACGGTTTCTTTCATCAATGGTAATAAGCCACTGTGATGGAATGCTATGCCCTTTTTAAGTAAAGGAAGCAGTTTTGTAATTTGTGGAAGCTGTTTCTCTGTTTCACTTAATATGTCAATAGCATTATTGAATACTTCTTCAACTAGTTTTTGCTCTTTTTCTACAAAAGTAAAGATGATTATTCATTACATATATTTTGCAGTAAAATAAAAAATGACAATACATTCCTCAAAAGATTATATTAATCCCCCAGTTCAATAAGTAAACAATATTTATTTGTTTATTTTATAAAATAAACGGCTATAAGCCTTTAACAAAAAAATATATAATTTACATATAAATATAAAAAATATAAAAAAGTAAACATACAACCAAGAACCCATTACATAATCAATGGAGAATAAATATTAAGTTAACAAAATAATAAAATAAAAAAAACATTTGAGTACATAAGAAAACATTAAAATAAAGTAAATGCAGTTAAAAAATAAAAACAATATTTTTATCAACCCAGAAATACATGCATTGTATCCTATCACTACTCATGAATAATCACAGAGTAAGTAATAATAATATAAATTAAACATTAAGAATTAAAAATAGTAAGACAATTTACTTATCCGCAAAAAAGTCCAAAAATATTTTTTACATTACAAGCACATTTTTGTTAATGATTTTGGTCAACCATCATAGTGCCTACAAACTTTGACACCGTGTAATTTGGAATATTAAAATTTCAAGTTGTTAACTTATGGACAACTGATAATTAGAATTGATTATTATTATTTTGTATGTAGAAATAATTAATAATTTTATTATCTACTACTACTACTATACATTCACAGCATATCTTACAAGTGTGGTAACCAGCTGATCATTCGAAGCCCCGCTTTTCATACCAACAAAGAATTAAGGCATTCAGCATGGGTGGCAAACCTCTAACTGAGTTATAATTGATAATGTATTAAATTGAAAATGGTATACACACCTGTATTGAAGTTGAGTTTTGACAAGTTCATAGCGAACGTTTCACAGTTACTTTTTTTGAAAGAAAATATAATTAATGGTGCTAAATTCCTGCTCATTAAAACTTTGACAACATTGTAAACATTCTTTATGATGTCAGATGTTAAGGGTGGAGGTTTCTTTTTTTCATTATCATTTTGTGGCTTCAGTGGAATTGATTGTGATTTTAAATTTGTCATGGCCTTATCAAAATTATCTCTAAGCAACTTTCCCTGTAATTTATTTAAAAAAAATACATAAATAGTCTAGACAAATTGTACATAAGTATGATCGATGATTTTAATGCTATCTGTTTAGAAATTTATTAAAAACAATAGAAATTAATTGTTGAATAAAACCTTCTCATCGACAACCAAGTGCATTCCGTCCCCTTCCGCTGGAAAAATATAATGTTGCAGTGGAGTTGGACGATATTCAGTATATACAACATGGCAAGGCTGTTGGTGGAGATGGCACACCCACTCGGCAAACTGTCTAGCATTAGGAATTGTTGCGGACAGAAATACATAACGAACATTATCCGGTAATAAAATTATAGTTTCTGCAAACAATAAACAACGCTGATGTTCAATAAATGTATTATATTTAAAACTAGCAAATGTGATCAAAAATATTTTCATTGTTTTAAAAGATACCTTCCCACACAACACCTCTAGTTTTATCTCTCATGTAATGGATTTCATCAAAAATAACCCAGCCAACTTCTTTTGTTACCTCTGAGCCTCTAAATAACATGCTTCGTAAAATCTAAAACAAAACACATTCATTTAAACAAAATAAAACCAAACCAACTCAGGTAAATTGCAGTTATAAATATTAACAAAAATCAAACTGTAAAATAGTTGCTAACATTATTATCATATGTTGCAGTTTTCAAACTATATCATTGTTTAAAGTTTGTCACTCAATCAGAAATTGTGTATTTTTTGCAACCAATAATAGAATTTTCTGTCACTCGTTTAAATACTATTCAATTGATAATACCTCAGTAGTCATGATAAGACAGGAAGCCATTGGATCAATAGTTACATCTCCCGTCATGATACCAACATCTTTAAACTCTAACAACATTTCACGATACTTCTGATTAGATAAAGCTTTTATGGGCGTTGTGTAGATAACTCTTTGTTTACTTTTGAGAGCCAACGCTATGGCATACCTAAAAGAAAATTCATAGTAAAAATGACAAAATATGGTATTGCAAAGTTAATAGATCAGTGCCCCATTCCACTATTATACTTTTCAACTCTGCATTTTGCACTTTGCAATTCATCGGCTTGTTTCCGTTCCACCATTACATTTTTTCGCAAAGTAGGAGTTGCAAAGCGCAAAGTGAAAAGAATACGCCATTTGCAAAGTTAATAGGCAGTTCTGTTCCACCATTACTACTTTTCATAAAAAAACTTTGCCAACATAGCGAACGAATTAAAAGAATATTTTGATATTTCAAATTTGCGATTTGTCGTGTTGTGAAAGTAGACGTTGGTTGTATATTATAGGTGTTTTAAGTAAATTTGTTATACAATGTGGCGAAAAATATTATTAGAAAGGGATGTGGAAGACGGAGTTGTGAGAAATTATAAAAAAAAAGGATAAATTTCCTTTAAGAAATACAGAAAGAAATTTCCAAGATATTTTGCCCACGCAGTTCCTGGAATATGTTAGAATAAGTAGCACTCAGTGTGAATATGTTTTGAGTGAGTACCTACACGAATTTGGAATGTATACTTACTTATTTGTCTTAATAATTTTTATTATGTTTGTGTGACAAATTTGTCTTTATTTATTTATTTATTACGGCTATTTGTCTTTATTTATCTAATACGGCTAATTTTTTTTTTAATTGTTTCCTTTCGGCTCATTTTTTCAAAAATTTACTCAAAAAAACACGATCTAAAACTTTAAACACGCACAACCAACACAAAAAACCGCAACGAAATGTCAAAATTGTCACATGATTGCTTACGCACGAAACGAAGTACTACTTAGTTACTACTAGGTGTCGCTAATATCAATTACAAAGACCCCGCAACTGGCGGCGACGCCGCAAAGTTGTCATTTTTTTCGTGGAACACGATCGCTTTGCACTTCGCAGAATTCTCGTATTGCAAAGTGCAAAATGCAAAATTGAAAAGTATGGTGGTGGAACGGGGCACTGATATATAGTTTTGATACTCACTCAGCAATCACTGTCTTTCCGGCGGAGGTATGAGCAGAAACCAAAACAGACTGTTTATTTTCAACGCACATAATAGCTTTTTTCTGAAATGTATCTAATTCAAATTTATATGTCTTTGCTGGTGGTTCCTTGGACAAAACAAGATTAGGAAATTTGTGATTTGGAGGTACAGCAACTTCATGAAGACAATCTTCATCTTTGGAAATAATGTGGACATTTATACCTGGATTTAACTCATCTGTACTGTAAAAATTAGACATAACTATAAATTGGTAACATTGCAATAATACAAGTGAGAGAACAATGAAAAATATGTACCTCTCTCTGCCTAACCCACCTGAGATACAGCATGAGGGTATAGATAGATAGAAATAAATAAATCTTTGTCAGCAATAATAAAATATACTCTATGCCAGCGGTTTTCAAAGTGGAGGGCGCGCCCCCAGGGGGGGCGCAGAGACCTTCAGAGGGGGGCGCGGGCCACCTGTAGTGGACCTTATTTAGAGATAAAGTGGTCTACTCACACACCTAAACAACGTTCGTAGTTAGTACTGTTCTAGTCTCGTAAGTTTGTGTAACTTTATGCTTAATTTGTTATAACAGTTTTTTTCTGACCCGATAAACCTAAAAAAATTCGGGTGGGGGGGAGCGGAAATATGTTTTGGTAGGAAAGGGGGCGCGGCCCAAATAAGTTAGAGAACCCCTGCTCAATGCAGTGGAGCACCCGGTAATGAATAGGTCTCATACACTTAACAATTGCATAGCAAAGTGATTGAAAGACAGAAAGCGCCTTTAAATCCTCTCTAACATGCGGGAGAGAATTGTAGACAAGCCGAACGGTTCTTCCCAGTCTAGAACTTCCAAATCAGCAGGTAACACGCTAGCAATAACAGGAAGGCCATCACTAGAGGCAGTACGATATGTACCTGTGACGGTGAGCACCGGGAGTCTCCGTCCCCTCAATACAGCCATCGACACAGAGACAACCCCCAGGTACCGGACTTCGTCAACTACACTCACAGGTATTTCACTCATCCATAAAACTAGATTTATGCTCCTTCCAAGCGTACCTTTCAACCACATTGCGGAAGCTCAACGAGAAGACAAGCATATTCACACTGCCCCACATTGTGACTTGAAAATTTTTCCTCGATATCTATCCTCTTGCTGCCAGACAGCAGGAGGAGAGCATTGTCTGCATTTGCAAAAATTATACAAATATGTACTGCTTTACATAGAATAAGTTAAAAATAACAATGAATTTACAAACTTTATATCAGGATCTTGCAAAGGATTGTAGACAAGTTTCTTTCCTTTAGAAGGTCTGTCACACTCTGTACTTCGTTTCCTTTTCGCAGAAGAGCCAGTTAAATCAATTTGGTATTCAGTTCGTTCCAATGGTCTGCAAAAAAATAAGACACCTTCTAAATGTAGATTGATTAGTATAAACATATTTTTATAAACAAGTCTTAACAATAAGATAATATCTTTTAAAATGATATAGTACTGGCTAGCAAACTTTATAAGCATCTTACGATTTTAACACTACAGTTGGAAATCTGCATGTGTTATCCAAATGAAGGTGGGTGAGAGTTTATTTTCACATATAAACTGTTTTCTAGACCTAATTACTGGAAAAGGAGTAAGTGACTCTTGAAAATAGAATGAATATACTTTCAACTCTACATACTGATGTGAAAGAACATATTTTACTACGCAAATGAAGCACTTACACATTACTCAACTCACTGATTTGGGGATTGTCATTAAAACAATTAAACAGACTATCTAAGTCTGTCATATTGAATACTTTCTAGTAAATACTTTTTCTTATCCCAGTTTCACCTATTCATTGTTTATTTCAAATAAACTATTTATATTATTCGTCTTTTCGGGCAATAACACGTAAAACATTTTCTTTCCCAAATGCCAAAATATAATCTGACATTTCTCGCCATGTGCAAAAAACAATAATTATATACTAAAAGCAATGCTCCAGATACATAAGACCCAAACTGGGGATATTTTATGTCTGAACATGGGAAATTAAGGTCAGATAAAACGGAACTGAAAGAAAGAAGTAAAAGATTTTTAGATGGAGATGCACTTATACGATTTCACCAGACATTTATAATAATATATTATAACAAGTCTGTGCACCAAATTCAACTGAACGAAATAGCTCTTTTCGAGGTTAAGATTGTTAAAAAAATAAATAAACATGCTGTATGAGATAGCGACTGGGGGGAGTACGTCTCTTTCTAATAAATTGCCAGTACAAAAAATAATAAAGGGAAGAAATTAAACAATGTTATTTTTTTATATTTTATTAAAACACTAGCGTATATAACCCGGCATCGCTCGGGTTTAATTAAACATCGGGTTTAATTAAACAGAAAACCGTGCAAATACATGGGTTAAAACGACAAAATCTTATTGAAAAAAATGGAGTAAGCATTTACATGGATAAAAGAAGTAAAAAGCTCTTCCCAATGAGAAAACTTGATTTTTGACTTCATACATGCCCATATTTAAGAAACAAAAAATAGGTAGGAAACTACATAAAAAAAACATTGCAAATCTCTTCTCAATGAAAAATCTTTAAGTTTGATACCTCTCACAAGGCCATATTTAGGTAAAAAAAATAGGTAGGTACCTACATCGAAAAAAGTGCTAAAAACCTCTTCCCATTAAAAAATTCTTGAAGTTTGATACCTCACATGCCCATATTTAGGTAAAAAAAATAGGTAGGTACCTACATCGAAAAAAGTGCTAAAAAACTCTTCCCAATGAAAAATCTTGAAGTTAGACACCTCATATGCCCAAATTTATGTAAAAAAAATAAGTAGGTACCTACCTACATGGAAAAAGTGCTAAAAACCTCGTCCCGATGAAAAAGCTTGAAGTTAAGAAACCCCACATATTGGTAGGTACCTACGTGCAAAAACTACTAAAAACCTCATCTTAATGTAAAAACTTGAAGATTGTCATCCCAAATTTCTATAAAAAAGGGTAAATATCCCATTTGGTGAAAAAAATTGTAGGCACATAAATGTTGGTATTTTTGGCTTGCTGTACATACATGGGTATTTGAGCGATTTGCTATGAAATAAAAAAAAGTCAAGAATAAATTGTCACCTACTTCAGTCTTTCTATCCATGCACTCGACAATAACATTAGAAATGCATGATGTTCACGTGATCAGATGGGCCGCTCGCAGAATAGATACTGGATAGAAATTGCCCAGTGTGCATAATAAAAATATTGTAATTTTGTAATATTAAAAAAAAACATACTGTTTTAAGATTATCTTTATTGTAGTGCTCTCAATAATGTCGAGATAACTCGACGAAAACGCTTCAGATTTTTTATATGTGAAAATTTAACAGTGTTTTTTTTCAATATAGGTTTTTATTATAATGTATTTTCAGTGTCAATACACAACCCTTTGGATTATACAAAATTATTGAATTGAAAAAAAATATTTATTACAAACTGAAACATGAGGGACCGTTTATCGAAATTTTATGATTATACATAGGTACCTATACAAAAAAATCTTATTTTACTAAATGATTTGATTATTTCATTTGAAATTTTTTGAAGCTTATTTTTGGGCAGACTCAGGTAACTGATTGGACTCTTAAAATGCCGTTAGCACACCTCCGCGGCGGAATCGAGAAAGCGGCTCCGCTTAAATCTGTCAGTTCGTGTGCGTCGTACGCAAGAGCGAGATGGCATGCTCAAATACATACTGTTTTCTATACATCTATCTCTTTCTAGCGCCGTTTCGCCATAGATTACGAAATAAGCATTCACATCTCCGCCTGTTTTTTCGCAGTCTCTGATGTTTCGCTTTTGTGCCGCTATTGTATTTGTACAATTCGACAGATTTTTGGAGCGAAACCATGACCAAACGTCGAAATAGCGTGGGTCTGCGGTTAAGTGAAGTAAGATTCTCTCTATCTATATCATCATGAAATTTCCCACATATGGGGCAGTCACTAATAAACATAATAGTTGTCCTCTCCGTGGCAATATCCACATGCCGTTATTCTACTGATTACTACACTATCTATACCATCACGGCTTTCCCACAAGTTTATTAGATGCAGTTGGTCTACTGACTACCCCACTTTATCTATCTATACCATCACGGCTTTCCCACAAGTTTATTACATGCAGTTGGTCTACTGACTATCCCACTTTATCTATCTATACCATCACGGCATTCCCACAAGTTTATTACAAACAGTTGGTCTACTGACTACCCCACTATCTATCTATACCATCACGACATCTCCCACAAGCATATTACATGCAGTTGGTCAACTGACTATCCCACTTTATCTATCTATACCATCACGGCTTTCCCACAAGTTTATTACATGCAGTTGGTCACTGACTATCCCACTTCATCTATCTATACCATCACGGCTTTCCCACAAGTTTATTACATGCAGTTGATCTACTGACTATCCCACTTTATCTATCTATACCATCACGGCTTTCCCACAAGTTTATTACATGCAGTTGGTCTACTGACTACCCCACTTTATCTATCTATACCATCACGGCTTTCCCACAAGTTTATTACATGCAGTTGGTCTACTGACTATCCCACTTTATCTATCTATACCATCACGGCATTCCCACAAGTTTATTACAAACAGTTGGTCTACTGACTACCCCACTATCTATCTATACCATCACGACATCTCCCACAAGCATATTACATGCAGTTGGTCAACTGACTATCCCACTTTATCTATCTATACCATCACGGCTTTCCCACAAGTTTATTACATGCAGTTGGTCACTGACTATCCCACTTCATCTATCTATACCATCACGGCTTTCCCACAAGTTTATTACATGCAGTTGATCTACTGACTATCCCACTTTATCTATCTATACCATCACGGCTTTCCCACAAGTTTATTACATGCAGTTGGTCTACTGACTACCCCACTTTATCTATCTATACCATCACGGCTTTCCCACAAGTTTATTACATGCAGTTGGTCTACTGACTATCCCACTTTATCTATCTATACCATCACGGCTTTCCCACAAGTTTATTACATAGTCACCAACTGCATGTAATATGCTTGTGGGAGATGCCGTGATGGTATAGATAGATAGTGGGGTAGTCAGTAGACCAACTGTTTGTAATAAACTTGTGGGAAAGCCGTGATGGTATAGATAGATAAAGTGGGATAGTCAGTTGACCAACTGCATGTAATATGCTTGTGGGAGATGTCGTGATGGTATAGATAGATAGTGGGGTAGTCAGTAGACCAACTGTTTGTAATAAACTTGTGGGAAAGCCGTGATGGTATAGATAGATAAAGTGGGATAGTCAGTTGACCAACTGCATGTAATATGCTTGTGGGAGATGTCGTGATGGTATAGATAGATAGTGGGGTAGTCAGTAGACCAACTGTTTGTAATAAACTTGTGGGAAAGCCGTGCTGGTATAGATAGATTATAGTTCAATATTTATTATTCGGCCAATATCGGATAATTACTTTGGAATATGCAATTTAGTTCCACTAATTTCACACTACTGCGTACGTAATAGTGTTTATTCGGTATCACGATTTCGCTGTTCGCGTTCCGCGCAAATGTACTAGCTAAAAGCGGTTTCGCTACTACGACTCCGCTCAGCGGTTTCGCTTTCGCTATTTCGCGGCGGAGGTGTGCTAAAGCCCTAAATTAGTGTTATTTAAGTAATACGTGGAACAAAATTTTAGAAAGGTAATAAAATAATTGATTAAAACATTTTACATGTCAACGTGACATAATATATATACTTATAGCAAAACAAAAAACATTATTAATACGATAACATAGAATAATTAATTAAATACCTTAACAAAGTGTCAACACAAAAATAATTATAGCAAAACGAAAAAACATTAAAAATGTGAGAACATAGAATAATTAATAGAACTAAAAAGTAAAAATAACAAATTTTATAGACTAAATCGGCCCAGTTTTCATATAACATATATTTACTTTCATATGACATATATTTACTTTGTAAGTATCTTAATTTATAAAAGAAATTTGAGGAATTACTGTATGTCGGAATTTAGCAAAAAAAGATTTATAAAAAAATTTCAACTAAATTAAAAAAATGAAACAATTAATCAGAGAGATTAGGAATCGGACGTGTTTCCAACATTTATCACGAATTGGTCGAAAGCATCATCCATCATTCCATCTGACATCCAAATTATTTTTTCTACTTTAATCACGTGTTTTAAACAATTGCTCCAATTTTCCACTTGTCACATTGCGAATCGCATTCTCGAATAAAATTTTAACCTCAAGAAATTTTATTCTTCGCCGAAACCTCATCTTTGATTTGCACCCAAATTACCTCTGTGGGGTTACACGGCTAGTGTCTAATATTCACTGTCAAATAATAAAAGACATATCTATTCGAAAAGAAGTACAAAAAAATATCTCTAATGTACAATATAAATTGAGGTGATTTTTCCGTGTCGCCGCTATTTCATATAATGTATTTCGTTTAAGCAATGTATTTGAATCTGTTGGTAAATATTTTTTTAACGAAAAGTAGAAAGGGTAATTTCAATATATATGGAAAGATAATTTACACAATTGCAATGAAAATACCTTTTATAAGGTTTCAAAAGCAAACTTTTAATTATAGCCGCGTGATCGTTAGTGACTTTATAAAAAGGGTACAGTCATTTAAAAGCTATTTAAAAAATACGCACTAGAAGAAACAGCCTTTTATTAAAATTTGCCTGGATGTACTAAACGTTCTCAGAATTGTTCATGTGGACAATTGCAGCGTCTCGGTGAATACATTATATGTACTCTGTATTCCCAAAAATCCCTTACAGAACGGATGTACCTGCATCCTTCAATATTCAAGAATATTTTACTATCAAATATTTCATAATGCATGCAAAAAATATTAGATGAAAATAAATAGGTTCCCACTCATTGAAAAATCATATAACATTGTTTATGGATTTTATAGGTAAAACTATTATTTTTCTACATATAGTTTTCTATGGTTTCATAATGTCTTCC
Organism: Athripsodes cinereus; assembly: GCA_947579605.1. NCBI lineage: Eukaryota > Metazoa > Arthropoda > Insecta > Trichoptera > Leptoceridae > Athripsodes > Athripsodes cinereus. The sequence goes on from OX388311.1 coordinate 11,373,406, forward strand.
ATTATGAAAATAACCCAAAATGTCAAAAATATGCAATTTTAACTCACGTATATCAAGAGCTTTTCTCATTAGCAAACACGATATTTTATTACGAATATAAACCCTAAATATTTAGTTTCAGAATTGTTGTGTTTATTGTTACATCCATTTTGAAATTAATTCAATACAATGAAAAATGTTTGACTGTGAATATTGCTATTTGCTAAACCTCGCATATATTCTTCATACATTTTGTTGCCAATTTTGAGACATTGTCGCATTAAAATTGTAATATCTTTATCAATATATAAGGTATTTAAAATGTTTTAGCCTTTAACCTGCCCAGAAGATGAGACCTCGTATAGAGTGTATTATTTTACTTCGGTCTTTTCCAGTTTCAGAGTCCATTAAGGACATACGAACATACATACATACGAACGGACTCAAATATTTATGTGTGGATTTCACAATACGAATAGGTACATTTTTCATTCAAATAAGCATTATGTTATAAATATTAGCATTATTTACAGATTAGCCACAATAGCCTTTAACCGCAAGATATACAATAAACAAATCTCTAAAAAAACAATCAATTATCTATAATAGCAAAACTAAGGAAAAAAAACTCTTAGTTTATGAATTGTGATTTATAGCAAAGTATTTGCGTAACTGCGTATTTATCAACTCATTATCTTACAAATTTTTATACCTACTTTATCTTTCTACTTTCACTTATTATATTTTTCTATTCTATTCTTCTAAGGCCATCCACTCGTTTGCAAGTGATTTAGGTATTATATTTTTCCTCTTTTTTAATTAATTTTATCTCTACTTAAACTTATATTAATTCATGACTATGACTGACCATCATCAGCCAAAACATTGGAAATATACTATAATAATCCAAGCACAGAGAGTAATCCGATAAAAAGTTGTTCCAATATAAATCTCTAGGATAAAATTTTCCAACACATATGTACACCCAGGACTGCTCATCGCAATCGCAGAGGGCAGGACCAAAGACACAAATGGCAGAGGCCGACCGAGAGATGCCTATATGGACCAACTGAAGAGGGACATGAGCTGTGGTTCATACATGGAGTTGAAGAGACTGGCTAAGAATAGGGAGGAGTGGAGAAGAAAGTCGAAACTCGTTGCAGACCAATCCAATGGATTGTAACTCATTATAATATAAAGTATATTAAATTTTATATCATTCTACCGTACTAAAGAAAATATTGGGAAAAATGAAAATCATTGTTTCACAAAATTTCACTTTATTTATGCACACAATTAAAATAATAATAAACCCAACAAATTACACAATAAAAATCAAATATTATGTTTGTCTTATACCGCTAAGGATTAGGGAAATACAAATGAGCACTTTACATCCTCAATCAATGATTTACAACATAAGGCACTCTAATAGGTACATAACTAATAAATTTATGATAAATTAATACTATTTTTAAATGGTCACGCAGTTTTTGTTTGATATCAAATGGAGTTTACAATTTTTATTCACATACAAAACAACAAATCTAAATAGACCATAGCAAATTAATCTAAATATAATGGCCGTTATTTAAGAGAGAATTTGAACAAATGAATGGATAATCAAAGAATGATGAAGAGAGTGTATTTTTTGAAAGAGGTGTGAGTAAGTGCGGTCATTTGAGAACTACGTGGTTTAACCATCTGAATCAAAGTATAAAGACGGGCGCAAGTTCGAGTAAAATGAAATCAGCATCCATTGATGAGAAATTGCATGAATGTGAAGAAAGCGAAAAAAGATTGTATGGATGGAGTAATATGGCATTCCATTTTCTCTGACTACCCCACTTGGGAACACGGTGTGAGGGTATAGATAGATTTAAACAATAGTGATTCTTGTCAATGGTAAAAATCAAGATTCTTTACAACATTTAGATAGCTAAGCATCAATTTGTCAATTCATACATTACATTATCTCGGGAATTAAGCAAACAACAGGATAAATTTTTATTGTAAGTAATCTGTGATTAAAGTTGACTGCAAATATCCAAATTCTGTGAGGCACATAAAAGTCCAAATGATTGTAGTTTTGATGAATAACTTATTTGAATTATAATATTTTCAATATAATTAAACTGGTACCAAAATGACATCACTACTATAAGAAAATAAAACCTAAAAATTACAGTACATACAGTTACATCAAAATTGTTTTCTGTTTGAATGTATCTGTCAATAATATCTAAATAAGGCCCAGTCTTACACACACAACTTAAAATGATATTGTTACATAGTAGCATTGAAAATAGAGTTGTTCTTTCCTTTCTCTCATAAAACATGACACCCTTTCAGCATCAGGTAATTCAAAAATAAAGTAATCAATAAAGTAGAACCACATACAAATCCACACAGAACATCCCTTTCTATTCTATTTTATTTTTAAAGGCTATCCACTCGTTTACGAGTGATCAGGGAACATCCCTTTCAGATAATAAAATAAAATGAGACTCCACAGAAGTAGTATATCGACAAATTTCAAAAGCATTTTCTGGTACCTCATTAAAACATCAATTTTTCTTCAGATTAATAACCTTTTTTCTTTCCTATAGATAAATATATATCATCGTTGGTTCTATGAAACCTCTTATGTGCTCTAAACCAATTTTTACAGAGGACGCAAAAAAAACTGTTTTAAAGTCCACAGATCAACAAATGTAATCAAATTTATTATCAATTTCATGTAAAACGTCTAAATTTTTACATGAATTTGATAATAATTTTGACTACATTTGTTGATCTGTGGACTTTAAAACAGTTTTTTTGCGTCCCCTGTAAAATTTGGTTTGGAGCACATAAGAGGTTTCATAGAACCAACGACGGTAGCATATGTTTATACCATCAAGAAACGTATATTTATTGCGCACATATACCATTAAAAGTCACATGGTCTTTTCTATGGAGTTCTCACTTATTTGAAGGGCGAAATTTCAAAACTGTAGCACGTGATTATTTGTTATGTCAGTTGACAGTCAAACAAGACAAAGGCATTTCAGTACTTTTTACAAAATTTATTAAGTTTCTATGTGATAAAATAATAATAAAAATGAGAGAGAATTGACAGTAAAGGTTTAATACATGACAACCTTCTACTTTGAATAAAAGTACATTCAGAGATAGCATGTGTTAGGGTATTTTATCTCTTTTTCACACATAGTTAGAACACAGTTAGAAAGAGAAGCCATCAGCTTTTTCTTTTACGTGGTACATTTTATTCTTTTATAGAAATACGTACCTTATTAGCTTCCACGGAAAGTATATTTTAACTTCACATTAGTCCTTGAAAGGTTGAATAATAGCTAATGGTCAAGTTGGTAAATATTACCTCGAAATAATTTTCTGCTATTGCTCTCACATATTTAAAATAATCCATGAGGAATACATATTTTTTTGACATTCTATAAACGAACAGCTTATTTCAAAATGAAAATCATATATTAATTATTAATTTAATATTTTAAGGGACCAAAATAAAAATATTTGCACATACATGATTTGAAAGACAATATACCTATTATAAAAAACATGTAAGTCCAGTTTTAATAGTATTTGCTTCATAGAAACAAATAAGAAAACTGGATGAATTTGAAAAAATCTAAAATATTAATTATCATAAGAAAACATTAACTTCATGTTTTCACACCTGCATAGAAAACGTAGAGGAAATATAAAATACAATAGATACATACTATCTTATTGTGAATTCTATATAGACGGCAGTGATGTCAATAATAATTATACATAAAAAGACACAAACATTGAAATTTTATACATGATATTTAGAATGGTCGTTACATAAAGAACTTAAGCCTCCGTATAAGGCAATCATGGTATATAATATTCTGGCTGCCAATATAATAAGTACTTACTTGTTGCATTAAGGGCCGATCTTATAAACATTACATCAAATATCCGTTAGCATTTTGTTAAGTATCCGTTAGCATTTGGAACAATTATTAGTAAAATAAGTAGTTGTAAGTTGTAAAATTAAGAAATGTCAAATAAACCGACGGTTTGAGTGTCAAAACCGTTGCCAAACAGTCGGTATCGCTAACCTACAGATTTTTACCGAAGTATTGCTCATGGACGTTTATAAGACGAAAAAGTTTTCGATTGTTTCTTTTTTCGGTAGGTATATTTCGTCGGTTATGTAGCTAACGGATGTTTATAAGACCGGCCCTTAGTGTGTTCAATCAACAGATCTCTGACTATCCTAGTTGTGAGAAATGCCATCATAGCATGAATGAATACTTAAAATTATGTTATTATGGTACAGAGTGTGTCTATTTTAAACAATAATTATGAAACTTACAACTTCCATTAACTAACTTCACATTACTAGATAATATTACCTTACTATTTTATTTATATTTGGAAACCATATTCTCAATATTTATGAAGGATTGACTGGGGGATTTCATCTTGTTTTTTTATCTCAATCAACTGAAATAATCATTAATGCCTAATCTTGAAATTCTATCATGCATATGGTTACTAAGTATCAATATCGAAGACACTTTCATACATTTCTTGCAAATAATTATAGGATGTATGCTGTATGACATACAGTTTTACTGGGTTAACAGTTTAAATATTTATTATTATGTTGCATGATGATGCCAATATATAATAAGGTATGTAAAGTTAAGATGATAATGATAAATAATTTTAGAGTTCCAGCCAGCCAGAATACCAAAAGACAATAATGTACCAAATACCTACATTAAAATATTTCAATATAATATTAATGGTAATTTACATGACAAAAGTAGTAAAATATGAGGTAACATTTTTCAAATTTACAAAGACAGTGACAACTTTCTAGGGTTTACTACAACTTATAAACACATAAAATCATGACAGAAATAATAGAAAATATAAACAACTTATATATTTCTCAAATTACACTGTTCAAGTAATTTTGGCTATTTTTTTGTGAACAAAACTTGCTCTTGTAGGTTTGAAGAGAGGACAGTTTCTTTAATTTCATCAAATAAATGTTCAACATCTGTTGGTACTTGAATAGCATTTATAATACCGGAACTTTGAGAATGTTCATTTATGGAGAGAAGTGAGTTGTTAGGTTTGAGGATAGATTTGCTAACTAAATCCAGCAAATTATCTGGTGACTGAGGGGAATGGGTGGTTTCATCCGAGTCACACCCATTATCGGAATTGAAATTTTCGCAGTTGCTTTCTTTACTTGTGGAAGGAGTGTCCGTATTCAGATATTTGTTGACAGATTTATTGAACAATTTATTGATAGCTTTGGCTTTACTGTTGTCTACAAATTTTGCTGTATTGTTGCTGACCTGCTGATTTTCAAATATCTTATTGATGGACCATTCTTTGGTTTTTGACTTGCTTTTTATTTTTAATTTTCTCCCATTACTAACCAAGGCTGAGGTCGAAGGTCCTTTCACTGAGTGTTTTACACATTTTAACTTTTTTTGAGTAACTTTCTTTGAGGTGGTTGGAGTATTTTCAATGGATGATGATATTACAATAGGATTACTTTCAACAGGAGGGACTTGAGCAATCCTTTCCAAACAAGGGGACTTTTCTCTCTCTGGCTGAGATGTTGAACTCATCTTGAATTTCTTCAATATGTTTGATGCTAATGTTTGCTTACGTTTACACAGTCTTTTAGTCTTGTTATCAGAATAATCACTATCACAGTCCTCTGAGTCATCAGAATACAACTGCACTTTAGATGTAATCTTATTGAAGTCTAAATCCGTATCAGTATCTCTATCAGTATCTTCTGTAGATGCACTGTATCTGGATGAAAATCTACACTTCTTGTGTTTTTTCTTTGTACGCTTGTTTTTTCGTTGCACTAAGCTAGCTTCATTACCATGCTCATCACTGTCAGAGCCAGGAAGTACACCTTGTAAAGTTTCATTGTCATTACGTTTTAATTTAATTTTTACTAAGCCCGAAGTGGAAGGAGTTTCTATAGCATGACTGAAAGAAGATGACGTGGATGAAGATGGACCTATCAAAGTAGAAGAAGCAGTATTACTTGGTAAATCATCTGTAATTTCTATAGGACTGCATATACTGTCATCTTCTATAACCATTGCATCACTATCTGATGCTAAATCAACAACTTCTGGTGTTCTCTCATGGGGCGGCTTTATATAGCCAACCATAACTACTTCATCGGAGGAATCTTCTGTATCCGAGTGAGACATGGTCTCAATGGCAATAACAGAATTACTGAGACTGTTTAAGCCATTTGACGTAGAAGGTTCGCTGACCAAGTAGTTCTGACCTGGTGATGTTGCTGAAGGAGAAACAAGCATGATGTCACTGTCACTGCTATCACTGTCTGTGCTTGATATTTCATTGATATGTGAAGGGGGTGGCCTATTAGATTCAGAGACATACTGCACATTTCGATCATACCCGATCATGTCATATGGAGAGCTGGCAAATGAGTAGAACTCGTGCAAAAAGTGATCTGTGTGGTGACCCAGGTATGGTAATAACATCTGCCTGAAGTCACTAGACAATATAGATGATACTGGTAGAAGATTCACAATACTCTCAATGATTCTTTCATGATTATCATTTAAGAATCGCAATTCTCTTTGAAGCCAGGGCAATAGGCGGTGAAATTGGGCTGGATTTTCTCTGAAAAAAACAAAAATTTGTATAATTTTTTTTTCATTACTGTAACAAGTAAAACAATATGTTATGATAGATAAATATAAATATTTATATTTCACACTTAATGACAAAGCTGTATGAAAGCAAGGGGAGAAAAATATTACATACAATTAAACAAAATAAAAATGATAAACTCTCACACTGCACAAAATTATTTGTTCCTTATTATGTTGTGGTATTATTGCCCATAGACCTACACTTGCGAGTAAGTTTAGGTGGTATCTCTTTCAAAAATTCCGTTTATAAAAGCAATGCATTGATGAGGAAGGATATTATGGTTAACATAATTTAATTTATGCATATTACACATGGATAACATAATTAATTTTTTTTTTAAGTAAATCTCTTTTCAAGTGAATCAGGTAACAAGAATGAAAGTGAATCAGCTATGGTAGTTTGGGTGCATAGAAAGAATGAAGGAGGACAAAACGACTAAGAAAATATACCTGGTTGAGACAAATGGTACTCGGAAATATGACCATCCGAGGATCAAATGGCAAGATCATATAAACCAAATCTCAAATGACAGACATGACAGACTTAAATGTTGTGCAAATTTAATAGAAGACCATGCATGAGGAATTATGACAGAATGACAGTGACAGAAGCGAAAAGCATATGCAAAGATAGGAGTAATTGGCGTTCGATCCTTTCTGCCTACGCCGCAAGGAAAGCGGTGTCATTGGTATAATGATAGAATATTATCAAATTGATTCAAATAATGAACTCTGTTTAGTATAAGAAAAAGATTATAATATATTAAAAGTATTGATTGAGTTGACATTTATTACATAAAACTCCATATTGAAAAGATACTGATGTATTGAAAAGATATTTCCTCCCATACCTACTCTCCACCAAGGTAGGCAGGATGAACAAAACAAACAACAAAATAGTCTAACAGACCTCGGTGCATTATTATTACACAATTAAAATTGATGGGACAAATCAATTACCTATAAAAATGTGGAGAACATTCTCTGTGTCTTCCTGTGACATCAGGCAATGGGTTGGCCCATAAGTTGTGTCTGTAGACGGACAGTCGAAAGCTGCTTCCACGACTGCTACGGCGAGAGCGGCCAGCAGTTGATGGATACGGGGGCTGGGATGGCACACCAACAGGGGGGTGAGCTACGGGGAGACGTAACAACAAGCGCTGCAAAGCTAACCCTTCAGATCCATGGAGAGTAACAGTGGTTCTAAAAACACAAAAAAAAAAAAACATTTTAGAAATTTATTTAAATCGATTTTAGTTTTTCAATGTGGTTTCAACAACTTTGCAAAAAAATATATAGGTACCACCTACCTACCATTTATTTGTAAATATTTCGTAGAAACAAGGTACCAGGTACCATACCTAGTGTTAATTCCAATAATATTAGGTAATTGTAATTACATCAACTGGTTATGTCCCAAATTATTTTTCAAAATTATTGATAATTTTTACACATAGAGATGTAAAAGGAGATATTTCAAAAAGTATAATACTTATTACTTTTTATGAAAGTTTAAATAGTAAAATTTGATGAACACTTGATATTTTTTTTTAAATTCAAGATGATGTCACTAGCAGAGTGTCAGTCATAGACTAGTGAAATGACAAGAGACAATTAGAATATACCTACCATACAATAAATATTCATACATTATGAGCTGGCACGAGGTCCCGGGTTCGATTCCCGGCCAGGGCAGATTGAGGAATGACCTTTTTCAAATTGTCCTGGGTCTGGGTGTAACGTGTATATGTGTTTAGTGCATTGTATATATGTGTATCGTCGCGTTAGTACCCATAATACAAGATTCAATCTTAATTTGGGACTAGCTCGATCTGTGTGAATTGTCTGTGCATGTTATGTTATTTATAATATTTTTCCATGGTGATCTCAAAGGAGATGGCAGTGACTTAAATCAGTTAATAATGAAGCTGAGGCCTGAGTCAAAACACATTTTAACGTTACGTTTTCGTTACGTTGGCGTTCGAATATAGATGAAGTTGCGAGTAAGTGTGAATTTTGTAGCTAAAATACACAATAGTTACGAAAATTAACACTTTGGCGCAACGTCGTCTACATTCGAACAATTGCAACACGAAAACGTAACGCTAAAATATGTTTTGACTCAGGCATCTGATCAATATGGTGTAATTACACTTAACATATGTATTTTCTATAATTAGAGATGATCGGACTTTCAATTAAGGGATCCGTGTTCAATTTCTTTCACTGCAAATCAACTCTGCCTCAAAGACAGCTTTTGGAAGTATATTTGTGATTATTTCACACCTACACACATTAAATGTGAAAATAATAAGTCAATGATTGAGACTTGCCTGTATCTAAAACGAGGTATTGCAAAGTAGTCCACATCTAAAATATCAGCTACTGGTGGAGCAGGTGGTTCCACTAAATATTCATCATAATGATTATTGGACTTCACATTGTGTATAATAGACTTAAATATTTGTTTACATAATGGACACTCTGCTTTCACCTGTAAAATAATAAAAATAAATTATTAAAACTTTAATATTATAAACTTATAATAGTGGGGAACTTTCACAAAAAAAAAATTCAGCCCAAATAATAGTACAGAAAATTAGAAAAATTATGGTACTTTTATATTTTTAAATGTGCATTTTTAAGGCTTTTATCACCATTTGAAAAAGCAATTTTTACACTTCACCACAAAAAGGTTCTCGTGGTGGATTAGTGTTTGACGTTATCAGGCGCTACAAACAGTACTAAGAGTGAAATGTGTGCCAATACAAAATAGCTCCTAGCATCGTCACACCGGACTAATTTATCATTTCTTATTAGGATATTCGATATCAGCGTATAGATAACTTCATTTACTCATATTCTTCCCACATGCATGTTCCCCATTTCAATATTCAAAATAAACTAAAATACTTTTAAAACTTACACAATAATAATTGTAAAAATTATAATGTACTATTAATAATGAACAAGATTACTGCAAGGGTACAAATAATAAGTTACACAATAATTTTTATTGAGACTTAAAACCCACAACTACAACTGTTTATATACTGATTAACCAGTTCCATAGGCAAATAATTCAATATCATTGTTTAGCTTTCGAGTGATATCCATGTATAAAATTGGTCAATCCATATTTTATGATAATAAATTTAACATAATTAGTACTTAGTTAAAATAAGCAAAAACCTTGTGTAATAAATGAAATAAATAGGAAATATATTTTTTCATACCTTGCTCCACTGTACTAGGCATTTAAAACAGAATTGATGTAAGCATGAGTCTGAGTAAGATTTGTTTTTGCATTGTCCCAGGCATATGGCACAATTTGGTGGAGGTGAAGATGGTCGAGATGTACCTGAATCTGGTGTAGATGATTTAGGAGATTCAGAAGCATCTTTTGCTTCTGCTTTTTCCATTGTTGATGTTGAAGAAATTGTATCATTTTTGTCTGTTTGGATCTCCATATTCACATCATATTTAAATCTGTAAAAATAAATCTGTAAAAATAAAAATAAATGTCGGCCGGTGTGGCGCGGAGGTAATGCTCTTGCCTTTGAGTCACGAGGTCCCGGGTTCGATTCCCGGCCAGGGCAAAGTGAAGAATAACCTTTTTCAAATTGTCCTGGGTCTGGGTGTTACATGTATATGTGTGTATCGTCGCGTTAGTACCCATAATACAAGATTCATCTTAGTTTGGGACTAGCTCGATCTGTGTGAATTGTCTATAAAAAAAAAAAAAAAAAAAAAAAAAAAAAAAAAAAAAAAAAAAAAAAAAAAAAAAAAAAAAAAAAAAAAAAAAAAAAATAGCATTTGATAGATTACAATAACCATGTCAGCAATTATTTAGAGTATAAGGATACTCAAAACAGAACTCTTCTTCATTTTATGATATTATTTGGTGAAATCAAAATAAGTTGGACATATCAAAATAAATTTATGAATTTTGTATTTATACTTGTGTAATTATATAGTACCTACTTAATTTGAGAAATAATAATTCATCTAACTAATGTCGATTTCATGAGCACAAAATTAATTATTTGCATTATTCGTACAATTGTAACAAAATCAGCTATAAAAATTACATTATAGAGAATTAATATTCATAAGTATTCTATTTTGTGATAAACATCAATTTTTCATTTGTGCAAAATATTTGTCTATAGTTTAAAAATAATAATTGAATTTTTCATGTCATGTGACAACCCTAATCTTTTAAATTTTGCATTGTCACTTTGAAAAAGAGTGACAAACATATAAATTGTTTACAAATAATATGAGCATGAAGATTAATTTGGAAGACAAAAACCCTGATTAGTGGAATGCGATGCCCATCACAGTAATTTAAAGAAAAGAGATGGATTATATTACTAAGGTATTGTACCTCGAAGGGTAGATACACATTTTTAGAGAATATTCGAACGACATTGAGAATATATAGTATAACTACTTTAGTAGGTATATTTATTATTCTGTGATTACAACATAGCACTGGCCTAAACTAATGATGTTTGTTAAAGGATAAGACATAAAAGTGAATCACCACAAGAATTATCCAGGTCCACAGTTTGATTCCGTTTACTTTAGTGTAGTAAAAGTGTGGAAAATACTACCGATTTTTTAAACTCTAGGGGAAAAGCAAAACGTTTTCATTTTATAATAAGTTTAAAGACATCTTCCTTTTGCAAATGGTATATTTAGCGAAATATAAAACATTTGATTGATCTATCATCATTGTTCAAAATATTATAATGAATGCAATTAAATTTTAAATATAGTAATTTAAATTAAAACACTGGTTTACTAAAGAATTTATATATCCACAGCTAAACTTACAGAATACATAAATCGCATCCAATGGTATATTATGTACCATAGAATAATAAATATACTAAATAATGTACCTACTAAAAAAGTTACAATTCGATAGCTAAAATATGCCATGCTTTAGAGTTTAGAACACACACATGAATTTAAAATATAAAAGACTATACCATAAAAAATTGAGAACAGATTACTTCTCAAACGATTCGTCATTTAAATAAAATCATATGAAATACGCTATAATCCTTAGTTCTCTTCTTGACAAGATCCTCAATCACGGCACCAACTTAACACGAATTTACAAAATGACAGATGACCAGCAACATAGAAAAACAAAATGATGAGAATTCTAATAGATAATAAATCATAGGTGGGCAGGGCTCAAAATCATTGCTTATTCTAAAGTAGCATTCATATTGCTTCACTTTGGATGATCATCCAGAGTGTCAGGGTCAAACCTATTCCGAAAGTGAACACGTCTGTTCACACTTGTTCATTCTATGCTTTCACTGCCATATCAACACTCACGGTCATGTTGTATGTAGTTTGACGTATTTACGTAAAAAATAATTTAATAAATAAAAAAATGAAAAATTACATTCATTAAAAATTAAAACAAGTATATATTATAAATCTCAACAGCATGATAATTTTGTACGATTCCGACTTTCAATACAAATTCATAGATAAAATTTGTTTATGGTCGTTTCAGTGAAAGGACCTATCATCGAAATGGATAGCCTAGTATTCACAGCAATTTTAAAATTATCGACGCCGGGACCCTCTACAGACGGACGCCCGAAGCTTTTTCGTTGGTAACGGTGGCGCATTATTCGTTTGTTTATTCATGATTTGTTCATTGCCTTGTACACTTTAAGAGATAACACAAATTTATAAATCTGATAGACAGGTTAAGAAGTGTATGATCGATTAAAAATTAATGAAATACTGCATCATAAGGCTTTTATATTGAGAGGGAAGAAAAATAAAATACGACTGAGTGGAACACAGGATTATAATCTATAAACTTAATCAGGGGCGGATCTACAGTATCCAGCGCCCTGGTGCAAAAATATGACCCCCCCCCCCCACTAAGTATTGACCTTCTATCTATTGACCAAGGGCGTCAGAAGAAAAAATTTATGTTCATAAACCTTGTATGAATTTAAATTGAAGTACATAATTCTAATAAATATCTATTATTGATTTATTTTATTCACTTATATGTGGAGCGTGGAGGTCTATTAAAAACTAACAGCCAAACACAATGCAATTAGGTATCTACTTACTAAAATAAATGTGTAAATAAAGTAATAAAAACGTTAAGTTACAAAACGTTGAGATATTCCATCCATCCTTTCAACATTCACGAGAATATTGATGAAATAATAAATAAAAAAAATGTGTTCATTAAAAGAAATTAAATAAATCAAAAAGTAATATTATATTAGCTGTCCTAGCGCCTAGGAACAATATAGAACAATAATAATGGGAAGGACACACAGGAAAGAACTTCATTGGATGTCAAAACCAAAACATGAATTCTCACAGTATCGATATACATAATATATACCTACACACTATATAATACAATGTATATTAGACATCTGTAATTCTGTAGTGTAGATAACTATAACATAACGTTATAGGTACATATAGATGGATGGTACGACTGTTCCAAAGTGCACCTAATGGGGTGTTCACATTTGCCGAATATCGCCAGCCGAATTTCAAAATATAACGCCAGGCGAAAAAACAAAAATCGCCGTACGCCCATTGATCGTCACACCTGTTCACACAAGTCCACCGATATAGAAACGATCTGTCAGATGCGTTTTGATTTTGACACTGTTTTCAAAATGGCGTCGAGATGGAGATCGCGAAGTGTTTATTTTTAGTCGAAAATGTTATAGTAGAGGTTATAAGGCGCCTTTTTATTAAGGAAACAAACGCTACAAACCAACAACAAAGATAACAGCTGTCACGAAGCGGAAAACATTTATAAAATTTATAGGTTATGAAGTTTTTACCATAGATATGAACGCCGCGCACATCTGCGCATGCGCGAATCGTTCAATCGTCCGAAAATGTTGGAAGGTGGTCAACTCGAGACGATATCGTTTCTACTGGTTTTTATCGTTTCAGACTAGCTGTCATTTTGTTCACACGGTTCAAATGGCTGGCGATATTTTGGTGCCTGGCGATATTCGCCAAAGTGAGAACACCACATAACGGAAAGGGACGGGTAGTGTACCAAGATACAAGCTTTCAATTTAAAAGAATGGGACAGACGACATCCCATTGTTCTAGTGCCCTAGCTAGTGGTGCAAACTTCATACATAAAAAATGGTTTATGCTAATGACTTCAAAACTTGTTATACATTATATTTTTTGTAGTACGTACCAGGGATGTTGCGAATATTCGCATCCGCATCCGCAAATGCGGAGCTTCCGCATGTATTTGGACATCTGCATCCGCATCCACATCCGCAATAATCGATGCGGATGTTCATGCGGATGCGGATGTAAGACAATTTGCGACAAGAAAGAAATGGGGCGGGGCCGGCGAAAGGCGCGTGCCGTTTGCACTTGGCATTAACCAATTAGAACGAAAATAATGGTGACAAGATCCGACGCGTTTTTATTTTTGCAAATAACAAAGAATCAAGAGCTGACACCACCAGAACAAAAAGCCTTCTTAGAACCACCGAAATGAAAACTCTACGACCCATCGCAGGTGTAACTCTTCGTGACAGAATAAGAAATTCAGAAATTAGAAGAATCTGTAATGTCGAAGATGTTGTGCGATGGGGCAGAACGAGAAGACGTTTCTGGAGAGATCATGTGGGGAGGGCGAGCTCAGATCGAGTGGTCAGAATTGCAGCAGATGAACACATGACAGAAAACAGACCCCCAGGAAGACCACCTAAACGCTGGAGGGACAGTTGGACATCCACCTCCCAGGACCAGGCTCCGAGAACCACAGGACATAGTCCTAACTGAAGCAAAAGAAGAAGAAGAAATAACAAAGAAAAAAAAAATTCGCCAAAAAATCCATAATATTATTGTAGCAAAAATTTCGTCACATATTTGACAGTGGGGCCTACCAACTAAGATAGTTCCTACTTTTTTTCCATAACATCTTAAACATCCGCATCCGCATTCGCATCCGCATCCGCGGATGTGAGCCTTCAAAAATCCGCATCCGCATTCACATCCGCGGATGTGTAAAAATCGACATCCGCAACATCCCTGGTACGTACGTATATAATATATAGGACCTAGGCATTATAGTACACATTTTGTGAATGAGTAGTGTTCATTATGTGTCTATGTATTTGTATACTATGATCCTTATCTTATAGATATTGGACAATACTAAAATAGTAGGGTAGGTACCTGCTACTTCAGCTAGGACAGTAGGGTATTATCACTGTAGGTAGATACCTACTATGTAGTATATACGTTTGAATGAAAGTAAAATGATTTGCACGCACTTTTGTATACCTACGTGTGATTATTATTTTTTATTCCGAGGCGAAATGTTTGGAAAAAGACCAAGAAAAATAATGCTCTTTTAGTGGCGCCGTTTTAAGGTAGCGCCCTGGTTTTTTGCACCAAGTGCACCTATGGACCTCCTGCGAGAGGAGGTGAATGGAGAGAGTTTTAAAAGAGGGCTGAAGACACACCTTTTTGCTGGGAGTTTCGGGTGATGGATACGATATACAGCGCCCTTGAGGTCATGTTATGAGTAAACGGCGCTTTACAAATTGTCCATATATATATATATATATATATATATATATGGTAGATCCGGCGTTGAACTTAATATTACTATCTGCTTACTGCTATACCCCTACAGCATGTCGAACAAGTAATAAGCATGCAGATTGTCCTCTTCGTGCCAATAAAAAATAAGACAATGTGAATGCTATTAAATATGAAATTCAACTAAAGTCAGCAGTTTAAGGAAATACCAAAGTATGACCAATGCGGGTGACAATACCATGCAATCATCTTGATCCAAAGTTTTACTCACAATATAATCGTCGAATATACGTGTCTTCCGCAAAAATTTCGATATATATAAAACTAAAACACTGCAAACAAGCACAGAATTCCACAAGATAAAGTAGCATTCAAACTGTTTCACTTTGGAAGATTGTAGTCATTGTGAATAAATCACTGTGAGTTAAGGGTCGTTCACATACGTTCACTTTCAGTGATCACTCCGGATGATCCTCCAAGATGAACAGGTGTGAACGGGCGTTTCATCGCTAGTGATCACTAGCGATGACGGAGGAAAGAGATTACCACTCGTCATAATTTTGATGAAAGGTCCTTTCACTTAAACGACCATAAACAAGTTTTTTCTTATTGTTTGTTTAATTCTCTATGAATTTGTATTGAATGTCAGAATCATGTACAAAATTATTATGCAGTCGAGAGCTATATTAATTTATTTTACGTGTTATTTTTCATTTTTGAATTTGTTTAATTATTTTTATACGAAAATACGTCAAATTACATACAACATGAGTGAAAGTGTTGACATGGCAGTGAAAGGATAGGATGAACAAATGTGAACAGACGTGTTCACTTTCGATGAACAGGTTTGACCCTAAAGGGTCGTTCACATACGTTCACTTTCAGTGATCACTCCGGATGATCCTCCAAGATGAACAAGTGTGAACGACCGTTTCATCGCTAGTGATCACTAGCGATGACGGAGGAAAGCGATTACCACTCGTCATAATTTTGATGAAAGGTCCTTTCACTGAAACGACCATAAACAAGTTTCATCTTATTATTTGTTTTATTCTCTATGAATTTGTATTGAATGTCAGAATCATATACAAAATTATTATGCAGTCGAGAGCTATATTAATTTATTTTAAGTGTTATTTTTCATTTTTGAATTTGTTTAATTATTTTTATACGAAAATACGTCAAACTACATACAACATGTCTGAGAGTGTTGACATGGCAGTGAAAGCATAGGATGAACAAATGTGAACAGACGTGTTCACTTTCGATGAACAGGTTTGACCCTGACACTCTGGATGATCATCCAAAGTGAAGCAATGTGAATGCTACTTAACACTCTGGATGATCATCCAAAGTGAAGCATTGTGAATGCTAAAGTAGCATTCACATTGCTTCACTTTGGATGATCATCCAGAGTGTCAGGGTCAAACCTGTTCATCGAAAGTGAACACGTCTGTTCACATTTGTTCATCCTATGCTTTCACTGCCATGTCTACATTCTCACTCATGTTGTATGTAGTTGGACGTATTTTCGTATAAAAATAATTAAACAAATTCAAAAATGAAAAATTACACTTAAAATATATTAATATAGCTCTCGACTGCATAATAATTTTGTACATGATTCTGACATTCAATACAAATTCATAGAGAATAAAACAAATAATAAGATGAAACTTGTTTATGGTCGTATCAGTGAAAGGTCCTTTCATCGAAATTATGACGAGTGGTAATCTCTTTCCTCCGTCATCGCTAGTGATCACTATTGATGAAACGCCTGTTCACACTTGTTCATCTTGGAGGATCATCCGGAGTGATCACTGAAAGTGAACGTATGTGAACGACCC
Source organism: Athripsodes cinereus (assembly GCA_947579605.1). Taxonomy (NCBI): domain Eukaryota; kingdom Metazoa; phylum Arthropoda; class Insecta; order Trichoptera; family Leptoceridae; genus Athripsodes; species Athripsodes cinereus. The sequence goes on from OX388311.1 coordinate 11,390,558, forward strand.
TTACTTAAGTAATCACTGTGAATAAATATTTATGCAAAAAATGACAACTTACTACTGGTTTATAAATCTATGGTCGCTGTCGTTGCATATGGAAACACAGGCACAACTTGTCAAAATAATTTGGTTATCTTATACGTAAGTTGCGGGTGTAGGTATATGTTGTATATATGTATATCAGAAATCTTTGATTTTGGGTGTGATTTCGATTGTTTGAAGTAGTACTTCATCTATTTCAAGTTTCAAATATATTTTTTTCAATTACACGCGTATAGTTTCAAAATAATTTGCAAACATGGCTAAAATGGCATTTCAACATCAAGCTGGCACGGCAATGGAGTGCTTGAGTGTAAGTTGCGTGGTTCGATTATTCTATTAGAATTGCTCATATTTTTCTGATATGGATATTATCTGTTAATAAATATTTTGTACAATGTATTTTTTAACATTATAGAAAGCTTGCAACAGAACTAATGCAAACTGACTTAAGACTAGTTGCTTTCCTCATACAAAGTGTTATATCAGATCTATTATTGGTTTTTCTATTTTATTTCTCATAGATACCTATAACATTGCACAAGGAAACCAGTGTTGATGCAGAAGGAAGAGATGTGGTTAAATGCGGATTCAAAATCGGGGGTGGTATTGATCAGGACTTTCGAAAAAGTCCACAAGGATATACAGATAATGTATGTGTGCATTCTAATTTTAGTGATTTATATATTCTAGGTTAGCAACATATTACTATTCACAATTAAATTATGATGACAATAAAAGTAATGTCAATGAGACTGAAACCATGTTTTAGGGAATATATGTGACAGAAGTGTATGACGGAAGTCCAGCAGCTAAGTCCGGTTTGAGAATGCACGATAAGATATTGCAATGCAACGGGTACGACTTCACAATGGTTACTCATAAGAAGGCTGTCAGCTATATCAAAAAGCACCCTGTATTGAACCTCTTGGTGGCCAGGAAGGGAGTGACTTCCACTTAAAAGATGACTCAACAGGACAAGTCAACAGCGCCTGCTTGATTATGATTATTTTTTAAGAAACCAGTGGCCAAATTGTACATTTATAATTATGTTAGGAAAGGTAACGACTTATTAGTTTTTTAAAAACCTTTTTTACTGTTTTTTACAAACCTGATTATCTAAATTTATTTGAATTTGTCGTGTGCTTTTGACTGTGTAATAAGGCAATTTAATACCATCATTCAATTTAAACATTTCCAATAGTCAGTATTTTTTCTTTACTCTTATTAATTTTATTATTGTTGAATAAGAATAAATGTGTTTATTACTGTTGTAGAGATATTTTGTATGTCTGTATATTATGATGCATAAGTCTTATTGCAAAGTATTATGTGTATATGTATTTCAATATTGTTCTCTAATGTACAATGCCAGGTCGTATCTCTTACATACTGTATCAAAATTCACTTGTGTTGTATATGTTGTATATTTTTTGACAATATGCTCACTGAAAGGGAGATATCTAAAATGTGTATAAAAAAATTAATGACATTATAAGATAAGTAATAATGTGTATTCAAAAATTCAAGGTACACAGAAATAATTAAGAAACTGAATCACTCATGATTAATATAATATACAAATTAAATCAAACCAATTACATTAATTAATCAAATTAAAATAATTAAATCTGTAGTATTAAATAAAAATCAAATTTTAATTACCACACGAAATAAAAATTATTATGAAATTGGCACAAAATTGACAAAACAGAGAAGTGAGTATGAAAATTTTTACATTTGCTAATCTTTTAGAAGCACAAAATGATATCAAGGGTATTAAATGTTATTGTAATTTTGTTTTACTGTGAAAAACTTAAAATTATTTAAAGAGGTTTACTATGAACTTTTCGAGTAGTTATAATGTCTTGGGTAGATTGTTAGTATGCGGTTTTTACTAATGGCCGGTTTCAATTACCTATTTTTCCATGACTGTCAATTGAAATCTATTGTACAAAATATATTACACTATAGATTTCAATCTACAGTAGCGGATAGATAGATTATTGAAACCGGTCATAAGTCAGTTTCCATGAAATACTTAATTTTTTTCTGGCAATAGCTATACCAGGCGTCGGCAACCTATGGCACGCGTGCCAGGCTTGGCACGCGATGGGGTTCTGAATGGCACTCTACAAAGTAATCAGGGACAAGGTTCGCATTAAAAAAATTAATTTATGTTATTTTTTTAATAAATATGTTTAAAAGATAAATTTGGTATAAAATTCTTCTCCTCTAGAACCCCATTATATAATTTTGAATTAAGGCGGCACCCTGAATCATATTGGTAGAGTGGCTTGGCACACCACAGCTAAAAGGTTGCCGACCCCTGAGCTATACAGTATGTTATGGGAAAGGTTTTGGCATTTGAGATGTTAATTGGTGTTAATGTTTGTTAATGTGTACAATGATTGTGTATTCAACAAAGATTTAATATAATATGAACGTACAAATATTGCTTTCAAATTTCATAATGGACTGAGCACAAACACACCGGCCTTTGGTTCGTGAAGGAATACTTATAATTATTGCATCCTTACATTAAAATATGATCAAATTCATAAATACAAGTGGTTGTGATTTTTTAAAATAGCTGATTTACAGAAGATGCTGCTTATTTCCACACTTATGTTTTATTAAAATTATTAATTTAAAACATTCCTTTTTATGTGTAGAAAGTGATTGATGCTGAGACATCTCATATATTGCTATTAGTTATCTTTTATTGTATAGTTCTTATTTTCTTTATTAAGCATTTATATGGTTTTATTGTATCATAACGTTGTTGCATATTCAACAAGAGACATGTGCGCACATTTTTATTTGGGCATACTCTTTTAAAACTGTTCATTAGGGCATTAAAATTGTAGTTTGGACTTTTTATTGGCATGTGATATTATTGTTTAAGTATTGAATTATAATATTTGATACTAAGAATCACTTTATAAAATGGTTATGATGTCATTATAAGCAGTTTATTCTAAAAATGTCAAAACATTTATGAATTCACATGTCCCTTTTTAAATATGCAACGACAATAAATAAGTTTGTTCGTCCATAGTGAGCTTATAATGACAGGTTCCTAAGATTTACCTACCATTTTATTATTTTTACATATTTTTATAGGTATAAGTTTATTAAACCTTGTCCACGATTTTGCTTAATTACTATAGAAAGGTATCTAATTTCTGAATATATAGTCAGCTCACAAAGAGAATCTGTCACATTTCGGGGAAATAACATTTTAACAATATTTCTCTTAATACATGCATAATAACATTTTGGTAAATGGCAGTGCTGGAGATTATGTTATGCTGAAAATATTCTTTGTTATCTAATTAGCTGGGTTAGGCACTGATGTTTTATTTCACAAATTTAGTGTTGTAGATTTTCATATATTTGGGTTAGTTGCACTTCAAAATGATATTTGACAAAGTCAAATTTGGCATTTATGTATAAGAAGAAATCTACTTCGTTACGCATTTTGTTTTCGCTGTGAAGAATTATTACAGTTTATTCATCTCAAATTATTGCAGATGATTTGGGGAGTTCAGTAACTAACCCATGATGGTCACAAATAGTTGTAAGTGTCAAAAGACCAATTGCCATTGCAGTTTGATCTCTTGATATGACGACTGCCTGTTTTTCATTATTACCAATGATAATTGTTATAAGATCTTGATATATAGAAACACAGGGCCATTAGCTGAACACAGTCATGTAGTTACAAAGCCAGGACCAAGCTTGTTAAGAAAAGATTCACCTCTTGATATATTTAAGTGTTGCATCATCAGATGTCCAAAGCGTACAGTGTATAATATATTGTATGATCTAGTAATCGCTGCATCATTGTAATACCTATGTATCATCCACATACTTATACATTAGCTCCACTGCATTATCCATTTCCGGTTGTAATTTCTTTAACATCTGTTCTGTGGTGGACCTGTGTTGAATTTGGTTTAAGTGATGTCCTCCTAAAGTATGATATTATAAATATTCACTACATTGATGAAATCTTTGACAAAAAAATAACACTGGTAACACTTCATTTACAGGGAAACCTTCTGTTCTGAGCCATTAATGAATGCAAAGGCATCCTAAAATGAGTTAGCAATGTAGATACAGAAACTCTTCATGTTAGTATTCTAATTTTCTTAGCTGTTTTCATTTGAAGAACTTGTACAGTCTCAACTCGATCGCGTGGTAATGCACTTGGCAAGTCAATAGTTGTTGTATTAATATGATTCTTTACACAATCAAAAACTGTAATGCATTTTATGAGTGATACTAAAACCAGAACATATGTTATTAGTAGAAAAACTCATTTTTAAGGACTTTCAGACAAGATACTTTTAAAACAGTTTTGCTTGGCTATGTTTCACAGTATCCAAATATTCATTGTTCTACTTCTCTTTTATTTATTTATTAACCCATAGAGGGCAAAGCGTATGACAATCTACATAATTTATTGTATTGTCCTTCCGAATACTGTTTGGCCTAATTGAACAAATTTTGTTATAATGGCAATTATATGCATCAAAGTGGATTAGAAAAATAAGCATAACATAAATTTTGTGCAACATTATTTTTCAGTCATTCTCCAAGTTGTTTTTAAGAAGAACTGTCAATGCTGTGCACACTGCCTGCCGATTCCATTAAAATTAAGTCCCTTTTATTCAAAGTCCGAAATGTTAAAATTTTATTATTTATTACTGGAAGTTTTTTCTACGATTATTTTAATTTTTTTTTTATTTTTATGGAACCGACTGTTTTTCAATTTAGGTGGAATTTTTTTACTTATAGCAACTATAAAATTTCAACAATTTGATTCGCACAGAGCCCCGTAAAAACTAGAACCACCACTGCGGATAATAAATGGCAAAATACATCAATTGAAACTTTAAAGGATTCCCTTGTACCCAGTTATTGACATAACAACTAACTATGTTTAATGAAATCTGTGGAAGTTAAAGAACTTTAAGTGAATATATTTAAAGGGTCTTTATCTTTGTTTTTATGCAACCAGAAGTTAGGACTATGATTGTCATGAATCTGCACTTGAATTAGGTAATGAATTTGTATAATTATGTATTGAAATTATATTATTTGTAGGTATATGAATTAAAACATTAAATTTTAGAGGTGTGTTTTATGTTATAGTTTTTATTATACATTATTATTAAAAATAAATTTGCAAGTCAAATTCTCTCGTTTTCTTTACTGTGAAAAATACCACTGAATTTTAAGTCCGAGTGTGGAAGGAATACTACATCATGTATGTTGATCTTTGCACAAATTAACATAATTATCCATAACAGTTAAATAAACCAACGACTGCAAATTCAAACACTCTTAGATATGGCACAAAAGTTGTCAAGCAATGTTATGGTAGTCTGCTATATTTACTTTTCTGTGGTTTGCTATAGCAGGACTGTTGATGACGGATTCACCCATGATGAAAGTGTATTATGTTTTGGGATATCCATAGAAAGAAATTATCAATTCTTTGACAAAGCAAAACAATGCCATTTCAACTTGTTGTTGTGAACTTTTGATCACCTTAAGAAAATAACTGGGTTTCCAAAAATGTGAGAAATAAATACAATTATGTTTGAAAAGAGTTTCTGAAATACATATTATATTTCATGGTACCTATAATGTAATTGGCATTCAACCAAAAGAAATAAAAGAAACGACCTTGAAACACAAGATTTATATTTACTAAAGTATATTAATTAACATTACATATAAACAATTTTTTTAAATAATTCAGTAATTATTTAAGCGGGTGGCCATTGCCACTGTCCTTTGGGTGGTTTACCTATCAATGGTTCCCACCCCTTCCATCCTAACATTTTTCTAGCCAAATTCAATTCATTTTCAGCTTGAACAATGAGTTCTTCTATCTGTCCACATCCAATAGTATTTTCAACAGCATAAACATCAGGAGTCTGAAAATAATAATAATAATTCACCTTGTTATTACATGTATCATATATTAATATAAGAGGGATTCTGCATCTACAATACATGCTGTAATTACACTAGTTACCCCGAATGTAGGTAAATATGATTGTCCACATAGACAAAGTAATGAATATTATACTAACACTTTTGAGTACTGCAGCCCTTTCTACGATAACTCTTTCCGTGTGTTTCCTATAAGCCGCACTTTCAGGCATTTTCTGTAAGGTACGGAGGATTTTACTGTAAAGACCACCCAAGGTATGATGGGGACTCACAGCTACAGCTAGTCCTGTGAGACCAGTTGTCTGTAAACAGATACAATAACAAACATTTCAATAATAATATCTACGGGTCATACATTTCCCAGGATGCTTATACTAATCTTGGCAATCTCCAGGTAATTCAGTGAACCTCTTAGAATTATAATTATGGCCTAAGAGATTTTTGTATGTATTTAAGTATGGACCCGGCTGACCCTCTTTCACAATACACCGTTTCTATGACAACGATATCAGAGTGCAGGAAATATCGTGGAAAGAGGTGACACAATTGTCGCAGAGACGCTCTGAATGGAGGAGGCTGGTTTCTGCCCTGTGCTCCCGAGAGGAGCGTTGAGGGCGAGATGATGATGATGATGAAGTATGGAAAGTAAAGGAAACTAACAGCAGTACCAAGTAGCTTTTTGATTGATTCTATTTAACTAAAAGTACACAAGGAATATGATTACAATACTGTGTTAGATGGAAGATATTGTTCAATAGTATCCTAAGAAAGAATAAAAAATTAGGGTTTAGTAGTGACAAAAGATAAGAAACTAGTTTACATTATTACAAGGTATAATATGTGTTGTGTTGGGCAAGGTATAACATTTATATTCAACAGTTTTGTGTAAATATTATTTTAATACTATATAGTACAATCAAGCAGTGATTGTGTATCTAAATAATTTATTTTTCGCTCATGTAAATTTTCACTACAGTGTAATATAGGTGCTGAAAATTTTAGTTTCCATGGATAACATCATATTATTTCAGGGTAGCTAAACTGAATTCTCAAACATTCAGCATTATAATTTAACATGAAAAGTGAGACTGATTCCGACTGTTTTTAACATGTTATTGAGTTATTCCAATATATTATTTTTTAAATACAATATTGTATAGAATTTCACTGCGTTAGTTTGATCTTCGCAAGGGCTAGTCAATAAGCAAATAAAAACTAATGTATCACACTGGCAAAGGTTGTACATAAAAATTAATTATTCCTGTCCAAATAACCACCAATTTATTTATTTTGTGACAGAAAACAAACCTTCTTCAAAACACCTGCCATTTTCGATTAGGTAAGTGACCATAGAATAATATTATAATGGGCAAGGCCAAAAAACTTCGCTTATTAACCATAGATACAATGTTAAGGGTTATTCACATTAAGGGGCGTTCACATTTGTTCACTTTCAGTGATCACTCTGGATGATCCTCCAAGATGAAAAGGTGTGAACAGGCGTTTCATCAATAGTGATCACTAGCGATGACGGAGGAAAGAGATTACCACTCGTCATAATTTTGATGAAAGGTCCTTTCACTGAAACGATCATAAACAAGTTTTATCTATGAATTTGTATTGAAAATCGGAATCATGTACAAAATTATCATGCTGTTGAGAATTATATTAACTTGTTTTAATTTTTAATGAATGTTATTTTTCATTTTTTTTATTTATTAAATTATTTTTTTACGTAAATACGTCAAACTACAAACAACATGACCGTGAGTGTTGACATGGCTGTGAAAGCATAGGATGAATAAGTGTGAACAGACGTGTTCACTTTCGATGAACAGGTTTGACCCTGACACTCTGGATGATCATCCAAAGTGAAGCAATATGAATGCTACTTTAGTTCACTTTCAGTGATCACTCTGGATGATCCTCCATAATGAAAAGGTGTGAATATACGTTTCGTCAAAACACCATTAAACTTTGCTGTCCGGTGATTGTGTCGTCAGTACACATGCTTCTGTTTATCATTATTATTTCTATAAATACAATACGATTCATTATTTTCGAGACCGTTCCCCGACATTAGCGATATCTGGCGGCCGTGGATAGAACTGATTTTGATTGTTATTCTATGACTCAAAACAAAGTTGAACTGTCAAAACAAATTGAAACCATTGAAACTTGCATGCGACGTTTGAAGAAGTGCCCGGTATAAAACTTGCAAATAATCGTGTATTTTTATATAATCGAGATATCAGTGTATCTGGAGATAGCGCAAAAAAAAGTTTCTCATGAAAACCTGTCGTTTCCGGCAAAAATAAAATCTAGTTCTAATTATAGCACACGACTAACTATTCTTTCTTACTTAATGTGAGGTACCGCTAATTTCATTATATTATAATATCTTTTCAGAATCAAAAGTGAGTTATAGTGTCAATAATTTTTCAGAATTTATTGTTATCATATACAAGTCACTTTGTCGTGTTAATCTATTTAACAAAATGACTTCTTTGGCAGATGGTGGTCATATGAATATTACAATGTAGGTGACTTGACCCAAGGATTAAATATATATAGGAAGGCACATTAAGGGTTACACCCTCCCACACCCATGAATGTCAGTTCCTGTGTCATCCATACTCTTCTAGCAAATTCTTTCTAAGGGCTCATGGTTCGCCTGAAGGACTCCCCCTGACGTAATCCTTCCTGAAATATAGGAAGGCAGTGGGACATCATCGGAATTGAGAAAATGCTAATGGTCTTTTCTCAATTTTCAACTCTTACTAATACTTATTAATTTAATGTTCCAGAGCAAGTTTAAAACAAATAAATTACAAACAAAAACAGTTTTAAAGCAAACAAGGCGACTGCACCAAAAACATAGATGCTTGTCAAAATTCTTTACAAATATCTATACACCAATCACTTACAAGTGTAGTATATTGTAGCGCGCATAGGAAGTTCAAAGTAGCACCTATGTAAAGTTTCAAATCAAATATTTATTTAAATTGTCTTAAGCAGTATTCAATTTTGTGAAACGTCTTTAACCATTTTTATTTGATGATAGATGTAGAAAAAAATTGTTTATATTTTCTTTTGTCCATAACACTAATTAAATGATTATTCTTAATAAATAAATATCAATAGCATTGAAGTGTTTTTATGATAAATCTCCACCACCAACAGTCACCTCTAAAGATTATTTTAAAATATATATACTACAATACTCTGTAAAATGACTGACTATTAAATTTGTCTAATTCATTGTATAAGCATTCTTATGGGTACTATTCTATCAATGACTAGGAGCATTAAATTAATCAAACTGTAAAGTATATCACTATCTTCTCAAAGAGCTCATGGTGATCGTAAATAAATCATCATTGATGCCTTGTCTTACCCCAATGTATAAGTACTTACTTTGTTTTCTATTTTGTGTATAGAATTGTAGCTATGTCAGACAGTTAGGCAGAGTTATATAAAATTGTATTCAGGTCAGACACTTTTTTCAGCTAAACATTTGCTAATTCATTTATTGATTACACTGGCAGTATCTGAATAACTTTAAACAATATGGTAATGTATAGTAATTTAATAATTCCATTGTAGCCTGGCGGTAGAGTCTCGGCCTCAAGCACAAAAGGTGCGTAATTCGATTCCAGGTGCCAGCAATACCCCATTTCACGACACAAGCTTTTAGCTTATGGTGAAAGGTGTATAACAAGGGTGGCCAACACGCAGGCCACATACGGCCTGTTGGGTGTCTACGTGCGGCCCGCGAAGCATTCCTCACTATTTTTTTTTATTACAGTCGTTATAAGTATCCGTTACTTTTTTGAAAGAGGTACTATTTTGAGAAAATATTCTTAAAGAAAACCGAGGAGTTTTGAAACATTTCAAATTCCTATACCATTTTGAAAACTTGGCGACAGGGGGGGTAGAAATTTTAAGGTGAAGTAAAATTATAAAATGTTCCATATATGGAGTAAATTGTTGTATGGCCCGGTAGAAAATCTCAATTCTGAAATTTGGCCCAGCTGCTGAAAAGGTTGGCCACCTATGGTGTATGAGATTGTATTTTGGTTTATAACAAAAACCTAGATATATCTAATCTAAAAAAATCTAATATTTTTTTAATTTTATTAACTTATAACATCCTTAAATAATTTAATCACACATCTGAAGTAAAAACAGTTTATTACATATCTTAACAGTCTGTACGGGATATTCTCACTCAATTTTTAAGAGAAAACGCCAAACCAAACAACATCTAGGTTAATAATAGGTCATACTAGATATAATAATGTACAAATTGGAAGAAAAAAAAAACATTATAATCATATGAGCATTTATTTTAAACAGTAAATAGCTTATAAAAATTTACATAAAATTATACTATGACAATTTAAAAATATAACTATTCAAAATATAACAATTTAAAAATATAACTATTAAAAACCAGTGCCCCGTACCACCATTATACTTTCCAACTCTGCATTTTGCACTATGCAATTCATCGGCTTGTTTCCGTTCCACCATTACATCTTTTTGCAAAGTAGGAATTGCAAAGTGAAAAGAAGACGCCATTCGCAAAGTAAATAGGCAGTTCTGTTCCACCATTACTACTTTTCATAAAAAACTTTGCCAACATAGCAAACAAATATTTTGACATTTCAAATATGCGATTCGGCGTGTTGTGAAAGTAGACGTTGGTTTATATTATAGGTGTTTTAAGTAAATTTGTTATACAATGTGGCGAAAAATATTATTACAAAGGGATGTGGAAGACGGAGTTGTGAGATTTTATAAAAAAAGGATTAATTTCCAAGATATTTTGCCCACGCAGTTCCTGGAATATTTTAGAATAAGTAGCACTCAGTGTGAATATGTTTTGAGAAAGTACACGAATTTGGAATGTATACATCTTATTTGTCTTAATAATTTTAATTATGACTGGAAATTGTTATGGAGATTATTTTGTGATAAAAGTATTGAGTTGGTTATATGCCAGTCTTTCAGTGACCTTGGAAAAGAAGGGGAGAATTGAAATTGGACGAAAGGAAATTGGAATATAAGTGTGTATAAAAAAGTTTTTCTTAAAATATATCCACAGTGACTGTAGATATACTTAACATAAGTGTTATTTAAGTTATCCTAAAAATGTTTATAATTATGTAAAAAATATAAAATATATCCTTTCCTTTATGTGCAAAGCTATGTCTCAATCATAAAATAGATCTCATGAATAGTATGTTATATGATAACATAATATCATGTAATAACTATAATCTCATCGACGTTCGTAACCTAGAAAATAATATCTAGAATTCATAATATTTTTTAATTTAGTCGACACTAAGTGAACTCTATCTGCTGTTACAAACATTAAATTATACGGCTTACTTGGCTGACAATGTTGGACTACTTTATAGTAAACATATTCCACTAATACTGAGACTCCCAACAACATCGGAAGTGGCAAAATCACTACATTAGTAGTAAAAACATTGGTTAACACAATGTCAACAGAAAATTTAAAGGTATGTATTCAAGATCTTAGGTATTTTTTTTTAATAATAGATCAGTAGTAGATTTGCTATTACGATGCCCGTCTACCATTTGGGAGGTCTTGGGCTTGGTTCCCGGCAAATGTAAAAAATTTCACCAGTAATTTCTATATTAATTAAGATAACATCCATACATACGTACCATCACGTCACTTCCCTTGCAGGGTAGGCAGAAAGGATCGAGCGCCACTTCCTTCTATCCTTACATACATCTTTCGCTTCCGTCACTGTCATACAATTCCTCATGCATGCTCTCCTGTTCAATGTGCTCAACACGTGACCGTCCTGTAGGATTTGATTTAAATGATCTTGCCATTTAATTCTCGGACGTCCACGTCTCCGAGCACCATTCCTCTCAGCCCAATGTATCTTCTTGGTCATTCTGTCCTCATTCATTCTTTCCACGTGCCCAAACCATCTTAACTTATTTACATTCATCCTTGTAACCACACCAACTTTCATTCCACATTCCTTTCGTATATCACTGTTACGCACACAATCTCTCAGACTTTTACCACACATCCTTCTCAACGATCTCATTTCTACTGCATTTATGCCACTTTCATCCTTCTTTAACCATGTCGGACAACAGAGGCTAACGCACTTGCCTTTGAGTTACGAGGTCCCGGGTTCGATTCCCGGCCAGGGCAAAATGAAGAATGACCTTTTTCAAATTGTCCAGGGCCTGGGTGTTACATGTATATGTGTTCAGTGCATTGTATATATGTATATCGTCGCATTAGTACCCATAATACAAGATTCATATCTTAGTTTGGGACTAGCTAGATCTGTGTGAATTGTCTATGCATGTTATGTTACGTTAATCATTCATGCCAATATTATGTCGCTATTTTTTTTATCTATAAAAGTGTTATAAAATGAAATTTTTATAAAATCTTACCTATTAATAGTATTGGATTGCAATATTTTGTTTTTCATGTTTTGGTAATCTCATTTTTGACAAGTCTACTGAATGGTCATAATGTTCTCTTTGGAAATCCACAATAATTTTACCATCAGATTGTTGAGATAATTTTGTAATTACGTTTATAAATTTGATTTGAGTCTCTTCCATCGTGACCTGTAAATTTATAAGATAGTTACAGATTTGACCTCAATGGTTTTAAATTGGAATGTTTCAGTGGAAAATTCTCTCCCTCCATATTATATGGCTGTTAAGTAGATGTAATGCAAATACAGTTTTCTATGTATTTTTACTTGCTTTTTTACTTTTATAATATTCACAGGATCAGACAGTCAATTGTAGAACATGACAACAAAATGTGAATTCAATAAGCGGACCAGCAAAGATCCTTAATTTACCTGGAAGTCTTAAAAAAACATCAAAGTTAAATGAATCATTATCAAACAACACTAATAACAGTACCAAATTGCTAACAATTTTCTTATTCGATTAACCAAAAGATCAATTAAAAGTACTAAATTATGATTAAAATGTATAAAAAAACAAGATGAATAGATTCAAATGAATTTATAAAATAATTATAAATTAATAAAACAAGATTAAAAATCAAATAAAAATAATTAATCATGATTAAATGTATTTAAAACAAATGATATATGATGAATAGATTCAAATGAATGAATAAAATCAAGTCAAAGTAATAAATCTTGATGAAAATGTTTTTAACACATAAATTAAGATGAATACATTTAGATGAATGAATATAGTAAGATGAAAATCAATTAAAAGTTAAAAAAAAATATGATAAGGTGTATTTAAAAGAAATAAATAAGATGAATACATTCAAGTGAATGAATAAACAGAATAAGTGAATAAAAAATTAATTAAACGTAATAGATTATGAATAAAACGTATATGTAAAGTAATGCAAAATTTATTTAATGGTTAAGGGTTTGAATATTTACCTGTTTTCTTGTTATTTTCACAGTCATACTACCTTCAATGAGATCCAATTTAGCAACTACAAAGTATTCAGCAAGAGCTTTCTGTACCAGAGGCCAACATTGTTTCAAATGTTTTTCATGATAACTATGAAATAATGTGGCGAATGCACTTTCATCCAATAGTCTATTGGGTTTATCTTCGGGTTTAAACTTAGAATCACTCATTTCTAATGTGAGAAATAAAATTACCGTAAAATAATAACTTCAATAACAAATCGAGATTGTACTACGCTTATACACCGTATTTGACAGATATTCTTGAAGGATGTTTGACATTTCGATACATGTATACAGAGCTACTATATCTATGGGTTCCATCTATTTCTATGGGAACGGGTCTCGAAAATAATGAATCGTAAATACAATAAATAGAAGGTAAAGATTTTAGGTAATCCATACATTTACACATCGAATTTAAAAATTATACTAATAATAATCGGAACTTATTGAGTATTTAAAAGACATTTTATGGAAATCAGTAATAAAATTACAAAAACAATCAACTTATCAATACAATCAAATACACGATGTATCTACGTGTAAATTATCAGACATGATATACGCGGCTGCTGTCGCTAAACACAATTTACATCTCACTCTCGTGTACTATGCTACGGAAGGAGCAGACGAAATAGCATTATCGCTTCTCAGCCGTCTTGTATCGTTCAAGGTATACTTGCCCTGCCCGACATCGAAGTGGCCAGAGGTTCTAAAGAAATTTATTATTTCCGTTCCATATTAATTATAAAAATTCATTTTTTTTTATGTCAGGGTCAAGGCCGAAAGTGATCACGTTTATTCACATTAATTATCCATTCTTTACTTTCACTACCATGTCAATACGTCACGTTGCCTGTTGTAGATAAACGTACTTTTGAATTTTTTTTTTTAAAAGATATATCTGGGTTTTGTTTGTTACAAACCCAAATACAACCTTATACACCTTTCACAGTAAGCTACTATAAGCTTGTGTCGTGAAAGGGGAATTAAAAAGACGTTTCAGTAAATGGAACTTTCGTCAAAATTATGTCGGTTGCTGGTAATCACTTTCATCCATCATCGCTAGTGATCACTGAAACCGAAACGTGTGATATAAAGTGTCATGTCAGGTCCCCCTGACATTGGCTATCACCCTGGCGTAGGCTTCTCTTTTTTGTGCTAGCTGTAACAATCCCCCCCCCCTCTGGGTTCCAGTTCATTCTTGAATTTTAGCCTGATGCCTTCCCACATCGCGACTATTCATTCTATTCATATACTTTTTCAATTTGGAGGATCATTCAGAGTGGTCACTGAAAATAAGCTTGAATACGTCCTTTTAGAAATACTGAATTCGAGAATCTGAGAAAATATTTAACAAATTTGAGGAGATTGTGAAACACTTCAAATTCCTATACCTTTTTAAAATTTAGTGACGGTAGCTAAAAAAGAAATTATGAGTGCGAGCGAAATCATTAAAATTTTGTCCTTACTTTTTTTTCAAAATCCATAGATTTTTATATATAATACCTAGATGGAGTACTCGTATGTATTTTCATTGTAATCAAGTGAGGCACCATTTTCCGGTACTTTTGACAGATCGGTTGGCAAAAAAAAGTGTGGTAAATCGCTAAAAACGTCGATAAGAACTTCAAAAAATGTCCAATTACGTTTATATAAATGTAAAAATTCTATATTTTTATAAAAATGCGAGAAATAGTCCATAAAATGTAGGAAACACAACATGCTTTCGCCAACCGCTCTGTCAAAAATTCATAGATTTTTTGCCTCACTTTTGTAAACGAGTCAGGGTTCTATTCTTCATTCATTTTATCGATGCACTCGACAATAACATTAGGAATGCGTGATGTTCGCGTGATCAGATGGGCCGCTCGCAGAATAGATACTGGATAGAAATTGCCCAGTGTGAATAGTAAAAATATTGTAAATATGTAATAAATAAACATAGGTAAGTACTGTTTTAAGATTATCTTTATTGTAGTGCTCTCAATAATGTCGAGATAACTTGACGAAAAATTTCAGATTTTTTATATGTGAAAATTTAACTGTTTTTTTTTTCAATATAGGTAATTTATTATAATGTATTTTCAGTGTCAATACACAACCCTTTGGATTATACAAAATTATTGAATTATAAAAAGTTTTACTACAAACTGAAACATGAGGGACCGTTTATCGAAATTTTATGATTATACATAGGTACCTATATAAAAAAATCTTATTTACTAAATGATTTGATTATTTAATTTTAAATTTTTTGAGGCTTATTTTTGGGCAGACTCAGGTAACTGATTGGACTCTTAAATAAGTGTTATTTAAGTAATACATGGAACAAAATTTTAGAAAGATAATAAAATAATTGATTAAAACATTTTACATGTCAACGTGACATAATATACACTTATAGCAAAACAAAAAACATTATTAATACGATAACATAGAATAATTAATTAAACACCTTAACAAAGTGTCAACACAAAAATAATTTTAGCAAAACGAACAAACATTATAAATGAGATAACATAGAATAATTAATAGAACTAAAGTAAAAATAACAAATTTTATAGACTGAATCGGCCCAGTTTTCATATAACATATATTTACTTTCATATAACATATATTTACTTTGAGTGTGTGTATCTTAATTTATAAAAGAAATTTGAGGAAATACTGTATGTCGGAATTTAGCACAAAAAGATTTATAAAAAAATTTCAACTAATTTAAAAAAAAGAAACAATTAATCAGAGAGATGAGGAATCGGACGTGTTTCCAACATTTATCACGAATTGGTCGAAAGCATCATCCATCATTCCATCTGACATCCAAATTATTTTTTCTACTTTAATCACGTGTTTTAAACAATTGCTCCAATTTTCCACTTGTCACATTGCGAATCGCATTCTCGAATAAAATTTTAACCTCAAGAAGTTTTAGTCTTCGCCGAAACCTCATCTTTGATTTGCACCCAAATTACCTCTGTGGGGTTACACGGCTAGTGTCTAATATTCACTGTCAAATGATAAAAGACGTATCTATTCGAAAAGAAGTACAAAAAAATATCTCTAATGTACAATATAAATTATACAATATAAATTATAATATATAATTATACAAAGGAAAGAACAACCTAGAACAATTATACAAAGGAAAGAACATAGTCCAAGAAAGCAAAGCACTAGAAGCAGAATATGACGTAGAAAATAATGGAGATGACATCTTAAGAAGTGAATTTGATATTGCCTTAGCAAAGTTGAAAGACGGCAAAGCACCAGGTATTGACCTGATTCCATCAGAGCTGCTTAAATGCGCCGGAAAAGGCATGCTCGATACATTGTATAAGCTTGTCTGCAAAATATATGACACAGGAGAGATACCTGAGGACTTTGCCAAATGTCTGATACGAGCGCTTTCTAAGAAAGCAGGCACT
Organism: Athripsodes cinereus; assembly: GCA_947579605.1. Lineage (NCBI taxonomy): Eukaryota > Metazoa > Arthropoda > Insecta > Trichoptera > Leptoceridae > Athripsodes > Athripsodes cinereus. Next base: position 11,407,482 of record OX388311.1, read on the forward strand.
ACAAAGTGCGAACAACACAGAACCTTAAGCATGATATCACACGCTTCTAAGATACTCACCAACATTATAATGAAAAGGGCGGAAAACAAAATAAACGAAACACTTACAGAAGATCAATTTGGATTCCGCAAAGAGACAGGTACAAGAGATGCAATCCTGAGTCTCAGACTTACTCTAGAAAAGAGAATAGCAATTAATAAAAACACATATATAGCATTCATCGACCTTGAAAAAGCATTCGATAAAGTAGAATGGGAACAACTTTTTAACACCCTCAACCAGATAGGAATGAGTTATAAAGACAGAAGAGCAATCTGGAGCTTATACAAGAACGAAATGGCTGTGATTAAAAGCGGAGAGAGCTGTGCAGAAGCAAGGGTCGAACAAGGCGTAAGACAAGGATGCTCAATGTCGCCAGCTCTCTTTAACTGCTATATACAGCGAGCCATTGATGAACTGAGAGAAGAAATGAAGAACTGGACAGGAGTAAAAATAAATGGGAAAAAGGTCGACATGATAAGATATGCTGACGACATAGCACTGCTCGCAGACTCCGAGATGGAGCTGAACGAAGCCTTAGGAAAAATGGAAAGTATACTGTTGTCAAAGTACAACATGAAAATAAATAAAGAAAAAACAAAATGTATGGTCGTTGGAAGAGAGGAAGCGACTGCGAACATTGCCATAAATGGAGTGAGCATCAAACAAGTAAGTGAATTCGTGTACCTGGGCAGTAGAATAAACCAGGATGGACGCTCCAAAGCAGAAATCGTAAGCAGAATAAACCAGGCAAGGATTGCCTTTAACAAAAAATCGAAGATATTGGAATCCCCAAATATTGACTTAAGCGTAAGGAAGAACCTTACTAAAGCCTTTGTATGGAGCATTCTGCTTTATGGTTGTGAGACATGGACCATCAGCAAGAGTGAAAGCGGACGGTTGGCGGCCTTTGAAATGTGGTGCTACAGACGCATGCTTAAGATCCATTGGTCGGAGCACGTCGAAAACGAAGAAGTATTAACCAGGGTAGGCGAAAAAAGGCAACTCCTTAAGAGAATCAGCCAACAACGAGCTAACTGGATTGGCCACAACATCAGGCACCCAGGACTACTCATAGCCATTGCGGAGGGTAAGACCGAGGGGACAAATGCCAGAGGCCGACCAAGAGACGCATATATGGACCAACTGAAGAGTGATATGAACTGTGGCTCATACGTAGAGCTGAAAAGACTGGCGGAGAATAGAGACGAATGGAGAAGAAAAACCAAACTCGTTGCAGACCAATCCAATGGATTGTAACTCATTATATATATATACAATATAAATTGAGGTGATTTTTCCGTGTCGCCGCTATTTCATATAATGTATTTCGTTTATGCAATGTATTTGAATCTGTTGGTAAATATTTTTTTAACGAAAAGTAGAAAGGGTAATTTCAATATATATGGAAAGATAATTTACACAATTGGAATGAAAAAACCTTTTATAAGGTTTCAAAAGCAAACTTTTAATTATAGCCGCGTGATCGTTAGTGACTTTATAAAAAGGGTACAGTCATTTAAAAGCTATTTAAAAAATACGCACTAGAAGAAACAGCCTTTTATTAAAATTTGCCTGGATGTACTAAACGTTCTCAGAATTGTTCACGTGGACAATTGCAGCGTCTCGGTGAATACATTGTAGGTTTTGTACAGTGGTCTCGAACCTACCGATTTTTCGGTATTTATACCGAAATGGGCCGTGTCCTACCGATATACCGAAATGGTCTAGTAATCTACCGATTTTTACTATTTGTCGACAGGGAAATATAATCGGTAGATAAGTATCGGTTTTCGGTAAAAGTACCGGATACTTATTGGATTCGAGCAAATATTCTTTATGAAAACCGAGGAGTTTTTGAATTATTCCAAATTCCTATACCATTTTGAAAATCCGGCGACGGGGGGGTAGAAATTTTCTAAAAAGGAAAATACCCGGTACATTGTAGAAAAAGGTACTGCGAGAAAATAATTCTTTAAGAAAACCGAGGAGTTTCTGAATTATTCCAAATTCCTATACCATTTTGAAAATCTGGCGACGGGGGGGTAGAAATTTTCTAAAAAGGAAAGTACCCGATAATATTCTTTAAGAAAACCGAGGAGTTATTGAAATATTCCAAATTCCTATACCATTTTGAAAAATTCTGCGACGGGGGGGTTGAAATTTTCGAGAATAGAAAAGTATCCGATATTGACCATCGTCGGTACAAATACTCCATAATGCCGATTTTGGGTACAAAATATACCATTTATACCGATTTTAGCGGATATTTCTACCGATATTGGACAATGTCGTTCGAGAACACTGGTTTTGTACGGAATTCTGTGTCAAAATCCGAGTTGGCCACACTGTTTCTATGTCTCTGGGCTGGGTTCACGAGCGCATTAATATCGCTCGACGTCGAGTGACCTGAGCGACCATGAAGTTGCAGTGAGTGGCGAATGTCACCCCGAATAATCGTGAACATTTCTAAGCGTTTTTATGACACAAATTTCATCGTAATGGCGCCATTTTCGTAAAAAATCATTCGCGGTAGTGCGTCGTGCTTTACTTGATTACGTTTTTAATTTGAATAGTTGAATTTGCTTTGTTTTATGAATGGTTTTAGGATAATGCATATTTAAACATTATTAAAAAATAAATTACTCACTAAAATCTGCACTTACTATTTTAATTTCTCTTCCATTTCACTTCTTGAAAAAATATGATTTTCTATTTTGAAAAATTGTATACGATAAGAATACACCATAATTACTATTAACTTCGCAATAGACCATTAAAGGTCACGTGGTCTTGTCTATGGATTTGCTTTTGCTTGGGGGGCAAGCAATCAGATTGCGCAAATCATCCTTGTAGGATGTTATGCCATAAGAGAAAAAAAAGAAAGTCAGACAACAAAATAATAACAAAATCGACACTGACAGTTTTTTTGATTATTAGGTATCTATTCTTTAGGCGTCCCACCTAATATTACACCGTAAACACTGTGAATGTGTTATGTTGGGATGCCTGATGCCCCTCAATGATTTTTCGGTGACGTCATCCTTTAATGGTCTATTGTTTTGACAACCGCCATCACTTAAAAGTCAAGGTAACTGTCAGAGCGATAATCTAATCACCTTGCTATGAATTCGGTTGTCCGGTTGTCTTCCCGACGTCATCCTAAACGCAACAGTGCGAGTCGTCGGGTGACTCGCTCCGGCTTTGTGAACGGCTGGAGTGTCGTCGAGTGATCACTCGACGACTGTATGAACGCTGCCTATGAGCGCTACCCAAGGATTATTATTCTCGGTATGATAAGATATGCTGACGACATAGCACTGCTCGCAGACTCCAAGATGGAGCTGAACGAAGCTTTAGGAAAAATGGAAAGTATACTGTTGTCAAAGTACAACATGAAAATAAATAAAGAAAAAACAAAATGTATGGTCGTTGGAAGAGAGGAAGCGACTGCGAACATTGCATTAAATGGAGTGAGCATCAAACAAGTAAGTGAATTCGTGTACCTGGGCAGCAGAATAAACCAGGATGGACGCTCCAAAGCAGAAATTGTAAGCAGAATAAACCAGGCAAGGATTGCCTTCAACAAAAAAATCGAAGATATTGGAATCCCCAAATATCGACTTAAGCGTAAGGAAGAACCTTACTAAAGCCTTTGTATGGAGCATTCTGCTTTATGGTTGTGAGACATGGATCAGCAAGAGTGAAAGCGGACGGTTGGCGGCCTTTGAAATGTGGTGCTACAGACGCATGCTTAAGATCCATTGGTCGGAGCACGTCGAAAACGAAGAAGTATTAACCAGGGTAGGCGAAAAAAGGCAACTCCTTAAGAGAATCAGCCAACAACGAGCTAACTGGATTGGCCACAACATCAGGCACCCAGGACTACTCATCGCCATCGCGGAGGGTAAGACCGAGGGAACAAATGGCAGAGGCCGACCAAGAGACGCATATATGGACCAACTGAAGAGGGACATGAACTGTGGCTCATACGTAGAGCTTAAAAGACTGGCTGAGAATAGGGAGGAATGGAGAAGAAAAACCAAACTCGTTGCAGACCAATCCAATGGATTGTAACTAAATATATATATATATATATATATATTATATAAAAATCTATGTTATTCTCTAAACTCGGCACTATATGACATTGTAGGCCCCACTGTTGTCAAATGTTATATTATTTTCATACTATAGAAAAGTAATATTCACGAAATTGTTGTCATATGTAGAATAATTATTTGATCACCACGTTTACTTAATTTTTTTGTTTTTGTGGTTTAGCGAGCACTAAAATAAAATAAAACCGGCAAAAAACCTAACTCGAATACTAATTTCCTAAAGTTATTCGAGTTAGATTTTATTTTTGCCCGTTTTATTTTATTTTCCCAAATAAAAAAAGAAAGAAAATATATCGCCAAAAAATCCAAATAATATTATTGTAGCAACAATTTTGCTCCACAGAAAACTATATTTGACAGATATCTGACATTGGGGCCTACCATCTCAATGAGTTCCCTAAACTCTATCTTCCTGGGTTCGTCATCTTTGCATTTGATTGTCAACTTCAGTTGGGCATTCGCCTTTTCTGGTTAATTTGTTTTTATAATTAAAATAAGGGATTCAAGAGTTTAGAAAACAAAATGCGACACTCATATACAGGAGGCGTCGCGCCTATGAACATTGCGACAAGATTGGTCAGCGAACGGGAGCGTTTGATTGGTATGACCGATGAGGAGAGAGCCTGGCGCAAACAGTGGCTTAAAGATCAGGTTCTCTCCCCGAATGAGCCCAGATATGTGCCTGAATATTGGCGAGCTCGCACCAATATTTTTCGACGCATAGCTGGTTGGCCTATGGACACATTATTTAAGCCTTTAGTTCCCGTACTGGTAAACTCAGTTTGTTACATAACAATTTTTGTTTAAATCACATCATGTCCATATGAAATTCATGAAGTAAATAGAATTTCTTGGTGTTCAATATGTTGAATATTTTTTGTATTTCAGGGTAGCGAAGGAGCATCAATTGCCCGGAGATATACCAGTAAAATGCTATGGACAGTTGTATTCGTTTATTTTGCTGCATATTACATGAAGTATAATAGACATGTAAATATCCATACATATTTTCCGAATTTTTCCCGATTAGGTGAACGTATCTAAACGTCAATTATTTTGAATTATTTTTGTGCATATGTAGTATTGTACCTGGAGAATATGAATCCGGTGAAATTTTGTGTTTTTTAAAGCACAAAATTAATTATTTGCATTTTTCGTATGTGTTTGACAGAAGTACTTACAATTTTTATGTTTGACTGATTTGTAGGCTAGGCTAGAGTTAGTCTGGCGTTATTTATTTAAAAGCACGTTGGATAATCATATCATTTCTTGGATGTAAAACTGTATAATTGTGAACATAAGTAGAAAATTCATAAATTTAATTTTGATGTGTTTATTGTGTCTGGACATTTACCATTGTTCCTGTATATACAAAATTAGTTTGATTTTATAATAAGTTGTAATATATCTCCAATTACACTGACAGTAGCTTATATTTTAAAGCTAGAGTAAGCTGGCAAAAGGATTTAAGTCGCTTGACATATGAGTGGTTTGGTATGAAAATCAGTCAAATTAAACAATTACATGGTTTTATCTGCAGAAATATTTATTGTGATAAGTTCCATAAAATTGCATTTTTCGAAATAGTCAAATCTCTTGAAATTTCTGTGAAAAATAGCACTGAAAATCAGTGTTGGAAATCAGTCAAAACCTAATTGGTTTTTGGCCTCTGCTGACATTTTACTACAAATAGATTTGTCCAGTTTCGATGCCAATGAAATGGTTGTGCAATAAATAAGGTGAATTTTTATTTTTCCTGAAAAATATTCATCAATATCTATTTTGTCCCTTTCAAAGTAGTCTCCTTCAGATATAATGCACATATACCAGCACCTTTTCAATTCTCAAAACACTTCTGATATGCCTTTTTTGGTATGGCCTTGAGCTCTTCCAGCAATGTGGTTTTTATCTCCTCAATCATAGTGAATCTCCATCCTTTTGTAGGTCTTTTCAGTTTTGTGAGTAGGAACAAGTCGTAGAGAGCCAAATCTGGTGGTTGAGGCATGATTAATGTTATTTTTAGCAAAAAAGTCACAAACGAGCAATTTCAGAAAAAAACATCTGAAAAAATGTGTGGCGTGAGTCAATCAGTACGGCATCGTTTTCAGCAACTTCTCTAATAGTGGTTCGACGATTCTCCATAGTAATTTTCTTCATTGTTTCAACGTTTTCATTGGTTATTGACGTGCTGGGACGTCCAGGGTGGGCATCATAATTTACATCTTCTCGGCCTTCCATGAAGAGCTTGTACCACTATGTGATTTTTTGCTCAGTCATAGTTTCAAGTGTGTTTGAGAATTTATTTTTTGTTCACACAAAATTTTCTACAGATTGCATCAAAACATGTCTAACTTTTATATCTGTAGAAGACAAACTAAATATGCAAAATGGCTGATAATGTCAACAGATACATATGTGTATCTGAGATATATGTACCAACATAACAAATAAAAAAATGTAATGGACATAGCCAGCAAAATATTGAAAATTCACTTTCTTTATTGAAAAAACTTTGTACATATCTTCTAATAATTTTTGAATGAACTATGAAAGAAGCTTGCTGGATGATTGAGAAATTTTAAATAACATATTTAAACTTGCAAACTGAAGAATATATAATATTATGTGCATATCTACATATGTATATATCAAGGGGAATCTAAATTATGTGGAATTTTAGGTGTAGTGGCCTATGAATACAGTGTTGTATTCGTCATGCACTTTTTGATGTCAATATCCATAGACATAAAAATATGTAAAATAATTGTTTAAGCAAAACAATCCAATTTTAGTTTGATATCATTTAAGTTATGATAAAAGTGCCAGCAGTACGTATTTAAATTTTGTGACGACAAACATTTGAGAAGCAAATGGAATTATATTGAACATAAAATTTAATGTCAATACTGAAAAATTAAGTTTTAACAAACAGATTTATTCACTATCTTTTTATTTTTTAGGACTGGACAAGGAAAGGTGGTTGGAGGTTGCATTACAGTAAACCAGTTGCCTACCCTGGGGAAGAAGGATATCCATATTTGTCTAAGAAAACAAAGCCATCTGATTATGCTAATTTCAATTTTGATAAATCACCAATATAACTATTTTCTGTTCAATCTCTTAAAAATGTATATCTGTAGATAAAATAAATGTTACAAAGTGTATTTCTATATTTTTATTTCACTTAAAAAAATTCCACATCGGCAGTGCAGATAGAGTAATAAAAGTTTTTTTTGTCTCTTTGTTTTTCTAAAGAATGGAAAGGAAAACATTTTTCTGTTCGCTCAGTCTGAACTTGCTATCAGACTCAGCTTAGTTCAGAGAAGGCAGTGGGTAACAATGTTTTTAATGAGAGTAATTTTTATTTATTTATTTATTCTTTTTGCACATCATCATTATAATATAACAGTGTTAACAAAATAATATAAAATTTTAAAAACTAGGATGTGCAGTGGAATTTTTGATTGTGTTTGTAATATTTTTATTACTGGTTTCCAGAATTTATTCAGAGGTATATTCATAGACTTAGTAGATTGGTAGCCCAGTACAATACATGTATTATTTAAATTATGTTGCAAAATTAGTAATAATATTATACACTTCACTCCATAACATTAAAGCTGCATCTTCCCTACTAATATCAGTGGCGGATACAGATGGGGGGCGCGCACCCTCCCCCCCTGGCGGAGCCTATTAATGATGTCTTGTATATGGGTATAATCAGTTTAAATAAAATGGCAATGTCTTGTATATGTGTATAATTTTTGCGCTCCCCCCCTTGAGTTTTTTTCTGAATCCGCCACTGACTAATATGGAATCCTTTATACCTGAACACCCATAAAATTATCTTTACAACAACAAAAGATAATTAATGTTAAAGTATGAAGCACAAGATAATATTATGTACCAATATGATATAAATAAACTGATGATTGTTGAAAAGAGTGCACTTCTAATAAATATATATGGACCAACAATATATTCTGCATCAACGCAACACTGTCAAAGTAATGATTTTTCATCAATGTTTTGTTTTTATTTTGACGATTCTAAAAATCTCATTAAAGGTAAAATCGTCTAAATTTTAGACGATTTTTCCTTATTTTGTCGATAGTCATCTAAATTACTCAGCTTGAATATATTTATTTTCACTTCCGCGCACAAGCCAACCTAAAATAAAGTTTTGCAGCAATGACCTTTATTAATAATGCTGGAAATTCAAAGGAAAAATTGGTAATGCGACCAATAAAATTTTTGACCTATATAATTTCATATCAATCAGTCTTAAACTTAACGAGTGTAGATTCAAAAAGGTTCGCTCCCACTAATCCTTCATTGTAGATGTATTTATGAAAATAATGTTACCTAAAATAATGAAGAGGGAACTTGCACTCGAGAGGAATATTTTGTGAAATGCATTAATTAGGTAGAAAAAAGGTTATGTATCGATTATATTTTGATTAAAACTCAAAAATAATTATTTTTCATTTATTATTTTAATAAATAAAATCACACTTTTTCGGTCTTTTCAGTTTTGTGAGTAGGAACAAGTCGTAGAGAGCCAAATCTGGTGGTTGAGGCATGATTAATGTTATTTTTAGCAAAAAAGTCACAAACGAGCAATTTCAGAAAAAAACATCTGAAAAAATGTGTGGCGTGAGTCAATCAGTACGGCATCGTTTTCAGCAACTTCTCTAATAGTGGTTCGACGATTCTCCATAGTAATTTTCTTCATTGTTTCAACGTTTTCATTGGTTATTGACGTGCTGGGACGTCCAGGGTGGGCATCATAATTTACATCTTCTCGGCCTTCCATGAAGAGCTTGTACCACTATGTGATTTTTTGCTCAGTCATAGTTTCAAGTGTGTTTGAGAATTTATTTTTTGTTCACACAAAATTTTCTACAGATTGCATCAAAACATGTCTAACTTTTATATCTGTAGAAGACAAACTAAATATGCAAAATGGCTGATAATGTCAACAGATACATATGTGTATCTGAGATATATGTACCAACATAACAAATAAAAAAATGTAATGGACATAGCCAGCAAAATATTGAAAATTCACTTTCTTTATTGAAAAAACTTTGTACATATCTTCTAATAATTTTTGAATGAACTATGAAAGAAGCTTGCTGGATGATTGAGAAATTTTAAATAACATATTTAAACTTGCAAACTGAAGAATATATAATATTATGTGCATATCTACATATGTATATATCAAGGGGAATCTAAATTATGTGGAATTTTAGGTGTAGTGGCCTATGAATACAGTGTTGTATTCGTCATGCACTTTTTGATGTCAATATCCATAGACATAAAAATATGTAAAATAATTGTTTAAGCAAAACAATCCAATTTTAGTTTGATATCATTTAAGTTATGATAAAAGTGCCAGCAGTACGTATTTAAATTTTGTGACGACAAACATTTGAGAAGCAAATGGAATTATATTGAACATAAAATTTAATGTCAATACTGAAAAATTAAGTTTTAACAAACAGATTTATTCACTATCTTTTTATTTTTTAGGACTGGACAAGGAAAGGTGGTTGGAGGTTGCATTACAGTAAACCAGTTGCCTACCCTGGGGAAGAAGGATATCCATATTTGTCTAAGAAAACAAAGCCATCTGATTATGCTAATTTCAATTTTGATAAATCACCAATATAACTATTTTCTGTTCAATCTCTTAAAAATGTATATCTGTAGATAAAATAAATGTTACAAAGTGTATTTCTATATTTTTATTTCACTTAAAAAAATTCCACATCGGCAGTGCAGATAGAGTAATAAAAGTTTTTTTTGTCTCTTTGTTTTTCTAAAGAATGGAAAGGAAAACATTTTTCTGTTCGCTCAGTCTGAACTTGCTATCAGACTCAGCTTAGTTCAGAGAAGGCAGTGGGTAACAATGTTTTTAATGAGAGTAATTTTTATTTATTTATTTATTCTTTTTGCACATCATCATTATAATATAACAGTGTTAACAAAATAATATAAAATTTTAAAAACTAGGATGTGCAGTGGAATTTTTGATTGTGTTTGTAATATTTTTATTACTGGTTTCCAGAATTTATTCAGAGGTATATTCATAGACTTAGTAGATTGGTAGCCCAGTACAATACATGTATTATTTAAATTATGTTGCAAAATTAGTAATAATATTATACACTTCACTCCATAACATTAAAGCTGCATCTTCCCTACTAATATCAGTGGCGGATACAGATGGGGGGCGCGCACCCTCCCCCCCTGGCGGAGCCTATTAATGATGTCTTGTATATGGGTATAATCAGTTTAAATAAAATGGCAATGTCTTGTATATGTGTATAATTTTTGCGCTCCCCCCCTTGAGTTTTTTTCTGAATCCGCCACTGACTAATATGGAATCCTTTATACCTGAACACCCATAAAATTATCTTTACAACAACAAAAGATAATTAATGTTAAAGTATGAAGCACAAGATAATATTATGTACCAATATGATATAAATAAACTGATGATTGTTGAAAAGAGTGCACTTCTAATAAATATATATGGACCAACAATATATTCTGCATCAACGCAACACTGTCAAAGTAATGATTTTTCATCAATGTTTTGTTTTTATTTTGACGATTCTAAAAATCTCATTAAAGGTAAAATCGTCTAAATTTTAGACGATTTTTCCTTATTTTGTCGATAGTCATCTAAATTACTCAGCTTGAATATATTTATTTTCACTTCCGCGCACAAGCCAACCTAAAATAAAGTTTTGCAGCAATGACCTTTATTAATAATGCTGGAAATTCAAAGGAAAAATTGGTAATGCGACCAATAAAATTTTTGACCTATATAATTTCATATCAATCAGTCTTAAACTTAACGAGTGTAGATTCAAAAAGGTTCGCTCCCACTAATCCTTCATTGTAGATGTATTTATGAAAATAATGTTACCTAAAATAATGAAGAGGGAACTTGCACTCGAGAGGAATATTTTGTGAAATGCATTAATTAGGTAGAAAAAAGGTTATGTATCGATTATATTTTGATTAAAACTCAAAAATAATTATTTTTCATTTATTATTTTAATAAATAAAATCACACTTTTTCGCCCGCTGTTTGAACGCCATATTGCTGGCTATTGCATTTGTGACGTCACATGTCCTGAGTGATGTTTTGTTGTTTATCGTAATGTATGGGATTAACAATCGCTTGGTATTTGAGTCCGGTTTTTAACATTTTCGAAGTAGGTAAATGTATCTTGGATTGATACAAAATGTTTCCAAAAAGATCATACAAATATTGCGTAGTCCAAGGTGTACAAATATAACTTATACGACACCGAATAAATTATTTCTACGCATGCCGATATTGTTAGCTGGATACTGTACTGTAAGTTCAGCGACTTCTTTGCAGCTTTCCATATCTATCGTCCAATGACAAAACAAACAAAATCATTCGCAGTATAAATATTGTTATTAGGTAATGAACACATCTATTAAGTAGTGGATGCTTATGGTGTCGACATTTGTTACTATATCCTTAAAATACTATCTGATTTACAATAAAAATCTTTTGGTTTTGACACAATGGCTGTCAGAAACTCACTCGGTGTGGATATATTTGTAGATGATCGATGACTCAATTCAGCACAAGTTATAAATTTAACTTCTGTGCTAACTTCAGCCAACTTTGATTTTTTCCAATAACATTGGACAGATTTTTTAGCAGGATCTTCACTCCGACCATGCACCCAGTACAGAAAAGTAATGGCGTATTTTGAACCTGTAATCACTAATCAGACCTAAGAATGATGGAAAATTGATAATAGGTAATTGCCATTGAATATAATTATGTAATTATTACACAATGTTGTATTGCATTTACAAATTAGTAATACAGTTACATTATAAGACAAAGCTATAGCGCCTACCGGCGGGCTTATTATTATATGCATGATAAATATCCGATCGCCCCTTGAGAAAATCGTTTTCCGTCATTATAACTAAATAAAAAAATAGGAACTGATGTATGTTTAAGTTTTTGGCAAAAAAAGCGTTCAAACCCAAACCACAACAGTAAATAACCTCGTCAAACTAATAGATATATACTACGAAATGTACTAAGCATTTGTAGACAGAGAGATCGAAGGGACGTATGACGTCATCAAAATGGCGCTTTCGGATGTGGTGTTTTCGCGGAAATTCAAAAATCGAAATTTCAAAATGCTATAAAACAGAAATTAAGCAACGTATCGAAAAAAAAATTACTGATATGTGTTACTGATTACTTTATTTATGATTCTAAAGAATAAAAAAAATATGTGCAAGTTCCCTAAAAGTAACTCAGTAGGTATACAACAAAAATTAAAGTATATATTATTTTACAAAATAATATAAAAAGTAAGCTACAATAATATACTTATAATATTGTAATAGTATGACACAGAGATAAGGTATTTTTTTTAATAAGTTTCCTAAATAAAGTGTTATGTGGACATTATAACTTCGTAGGAACAATTTAGACCATTAAAGGTCACGTGGTCTTGTCTATGGATTTGCTTTTGCTTGGGGGGCAAACAGTCAGATTGCGCAAACCATCCTTGTAGAGAGCCAAATCTGGTGGTTGAGGCATGAAATGTTATTTTTAGCAAAAAAGTCACAAACGAGCAATTTCAGAAAAAAACATCTGAAAAAATGTGTGGCGTGAGTCAATCAGTACGACATCGTTTTCAGCAACTTCTCTAATAGTGGTTCGACGATTCTCCATAGTAATTTTCTTCATCGTTTCAACGTTTTCATTGGTTATTGACGTGCTGGGACGTCCAGGGCGGGCATCATAATTTACATCTTCTCGGCCTTCCATGAAGAGCTTGTACCACTATGTGATTTTTTGCTCAGTCATAGTTTCAAGTGTGTTTGAGAATTTATTTTTTGTTCACACAAAATTATTGTATTCTTTAGGCGTTCCACCTAATATTACACCGTAATCGTGTGTTGTGTTGGGATGCCTGATGCCCCTCAATGATTTTTCTGTGACGTCATCCTTTAATGGTCTAAAGCTGTTTTTGAAATTCAATGTGATACATACTAGTGATGTAACGAATATTCGCATTCGCATATTTCATATAGCATTCGCAAAAAAATATGCGAATGTTTTGCGAATATTATTTTGGTAATTAAAGTAGCATTCACATTGCTTCACTTTGGATGATCATCCAGAGTGTCAGGGTCAAACCTGTTCATCGAAAGTGAACACGTCTGTTCACATTTGTTCATCCTATGCTTTCACTGCCATGTCAACACTCTCACTCATGTTGTATGTAGTTTGACGTATTTTCGTATAAAAATAATTAAACAAATTCAAAAATGAAAAATAACACTTAAATAAATTAATATAGCTCTCGACTGCATATAATTTCGTACATGATTCTGAAATTCAATACAAAATCATAGAGAATAAAACAAATAATAAGATGAAACTTGTTTATGGTCGTTTCAGTGAAAGGACCTTTCATCAAAATTATGACGAGTGGTAATCTCTTTCCTCCGTCATCGCTAGTGATCACTATTGATGAAACGCCTGTTCACACCTGTTCATCTTGGAGGATCATCCGGAGTGATCACTGAAAGTGAACGTATGTGAACGACCCTAAAGTATCGGATATTCGGTAAAAGTACCGGATACTTACCCGGTACGTTATAGAAAAAGGTACTGTAAGAAAATATTATTTAAGAAAACCGAGGAGTTTCGAAATATTTTTAATTCCTATAGGTACCATTTTGAAAATTCGGCGACGGGGGGATAGAAATTTTAATGTAAAAATAGCAAGTCAATATTCGCTATTCGCAATCGTTACATCACTAATACATACCATAACCCCGCTTCCCTCGTAGGCGGAAACGATCGAGGAAAATTAATATCTTTAAATAATTAATCTAAAATTACAAAAAAAAAAATACATCATTGAACACGTCGAAGTAATATTATTAAAAAGAAAATAATATTCTTCTTGTATTCACGTAATTATATATTAATGTATTTTGTGTAAAATAATTAATTTTAGTGCTTAATAAAACCGCTATATTACACCGAATTGTTATTCTTCAGATAAAATACTACATATTCACGTAAAATAATTCAAAGTAATCGAAGTTTTGATGCGTTAACTTAAACTTTAAAAAAATCTATATTTTATTTTTTTAATGCAGGTTAAAAAAAAAGGACATATATATATTATATAAAGGTTTTCGCAGTCAGCAAACTTCTTTGGCCTTGCCGATAATTATATTATTTTTATTATATCGAGTATTATAATAATATTAATATAATACAATGATTTCGTGTACGCAAGAAAAACAAAAATTTTGAAATATGATTTGTTCATCAAATATATCTTTATCCACAACGCATTTTATTAATTTAGTGATTATACTCGATTTGAGGAAGAGTGGACTCATCCCCCTTTTCCTTTTGCACATTTAAATGTATTTTTCTCCACAGATATTTTGTCTATGATCAATGGATCTTTTTGTGAATGTCAGTGATTGTCGTGATTGTCAAGCTCGTCATTCTCCTTTCGTCTTGAGTGTATTTATAGAAATACATTACATATTAATGCGTGTTGTTGATAAATAGTTGATCGTAATTCCAAAATGACCAATTACTACAAAATTGAAATAAACAGAACGGAATGGGAGGTTCCGGACCGCTATCAAATGTTGAATCCAGTTGGTTCGGGGGCTTATGGTCAAGTTTGGTGAGTTATTTTTATACCCCTAATTTGTAATATTTCTCGCAGAAATCTTGCATTTAATAACAATTGTTGCGAAAAACTGTATAAATAGTATATAAATAAAAGTTTTGCTGAATATCTTGATTTTATAATATGTTTATTCAAGATTGTTCACTAATAAAATATGTACATTTTTTATATCTTGTCTAGCTCCAGTTATAGTTTCATGTTTTACATTGTTATAAAAGGGAACAGTTAAATTATCACGTTGTTTTGAGTTATAAGATGCATGTATTCTATAACTCATGTGTTTTGAGATAAATTAGTGTGGGTGTAAAGCTTGATGCAAGTAGTGTGTGTATTGAGTGGGTAAACAAGTTATATATGGTGTATGTTTGCACTACTTAATTAATATAATTTTATAAGAGTTTAATCAATATAATTAAGATACTTCTGGAATTTAGAGTTTGTTAATATGTATTAATTTGTAAGAGTAAAGTCATATTTATTTTATACAATTGATTATCTTTGCAATGAAAGCTCTGCTACAGAGGTGTGAGTGTGAAGGCATTTGTAAATTCAGGCTTTATAGTTTTGGTGCAAGTGTGAACACATGTGATAGACGAATCTCACAATCCACAATACACAGTAACATATAGAGGAGAAAAAGATAGCCCTACTTTGCACATTTCAATATTCAGACTGGCAATACTAGAATTCAATATTTTTAGTGTCTATATCTCTTGTATGTCATCCGGCTAGCTAAACAGGAAGCTGGTAGCTCTACTAATAGACTTTCAATTTGTTTTTTAGCAGAGCTATAGGAGCCAGCTTCAAAATATCTTAAGATAGCTCTGGAGCAGAGCTAGCTGTAACGTAAATGCTGCTTAAGTAAATTGTACCTTGAATTTCATGATAATAATTTCGCCTGTATTTTTTATTATCGTGTGTTTGCTTTGTATTCAATAAGTATGTTGATGTTGTGTGATGTATTTAGACTTCTAACCTGAACTCACATTATAGAAATACTACAATTGATTCTCAATTCTGTCTTACCTTTCAATATACCTAATTATGTTAGGGAGAACAATTAGTTCCACTCATGTAATGTTTATTTATATGTAAGGGTTATAGTACATGTACCTACTTTTCAATCTGAAGACAATCCTCCAAACATATCGGGGTAAGTATCTATCTGGAAGAATGGGTTATCATTTTATTTCTTTGCTGTCAGCTCTCTTGTTTCACTCTTCGCTTCCGTTCCAGCTGATGAAGGCCTTGTCAATTTTGGCCTTCGTCGTCTCTCATCTAGACTATTGTAACATCATATGTACAGGACTGCCCCAGATCCTTCTGAATCGTCTCCAGATGGCCTTTAATGCTGCTGCCAGGACCATCTATAGAGAGAACAAGCGCTGTCACATCACACCACTGCTTAAGGAGCTACACTGACTAAGAGTCCCAGAGAGAGTGGAATTCAAACTGTGCCTAACGGTCCACAAAGCCTTGAACGGCACGGCACCTCTATGCCTCGCTGAACTCTGTCCCCTCGACGAAACTCTGAAGCGACCACTGCGGTCAGCTTCCACCGCTGTCAACAAACTTGTGGAGCCCAACTGCCTGGAACCGATTGCCAGCGGACTTGAGACAGAACCAACCCACTGCAACATTTATTTATTTATTCTTTTTGCACATCATCATTACATAACAGTGTTAACAAAATAATATAAAATTTTAGAAACTAGGACGATGTGCAGTGGCGAGATTATCACTATAAAGTGATTTCTTCCATCTAACCACAGGAGTAAGCTGAAAACACTGCTTTTCAAGAAAAGCCATGGCGCCCTTGAGATGGTCACGGATCATTAAACGGCGCCAAATATAAATTGTTATTATTATTATTTCAAACAATGCCATGAAAAAACAATATAATAGTACCTATAGATAGTGTTGTGGAATTCTCAAGAGTAATTTTTCAAGAAATTTACCGAGAAATTTCTCGGTAAATGAGAATTTTCTCTTCTCACATCACTACCTATAGATATATTCCAAAAAAGAATAATGATATTTGTAATATAGCCTCTTTGATAATATTACTATCAAATATTATTTGTGCTCTATTTAACATATATTCATTCAGAAAAAGGCATACCAGATGTTCTAAATGAAACAAAAAAAAATTGGATGAACAAATTTAAAAAAGTCTACAGCCTTTATAATTTGCAAAAGATAAATTAATACCATCATTGATATTCCCCAACAATTTATTAGTAGTTACCTTAGGCAATATTATGAAAATTTTGGTTCAGTTACAGGACAAATTTCTTATATTGGTTAATTTGCTTAATTTTCATTATTCTAATCAGATCTTAGTTGTCAGTGTGTGATTCAGTACCAACTTTGTTTTTCTGCAAAAAATGACTATTACAAAATTTGTGTATAATTTAATACTCTACAACTTTATCTAAACATTTTCTCTATATTTATACTATACTAAACCCTCACGCCGTGTCCCAAGCGGGGTAGGCAGAGAGAACAGAATGCCAAACAGATCTATCTTTACACACTTTCTTCGCTTCCTCCACATTCATACAGTTTCTTTCAACACGCGACCATCCTTGAGAATTTGACAAGTATACAGACAAGTATATCCTCTTTGTCATTCTTACTTCCTTAATTCGTTCAACTTGTCCAAATTTATCTCTTTATTTATCTATGTTATAAAGTATGAGTAATAAACTGAAAAATTATTTTAAATACTTATGTAGTTTTTGCTACACCACTTGAATATCTCAAGGTCGATGACGTTGGAAATTATGACTGAAATACAAGAATAACCTACTTAACATTTACAAAAATTAGAACATCCTGATCTATTGTAAAATATCTTGATTTTCAATGTCTTAATTTCCCCACAGTGGGTCCTTCAGTATAATGTAAAATATTCCATTAATGTTATATGTAGGGAATGCAATCTCGATCTCGCGAGATCTCGAGTAATTTTTCGAGATTGAGTCTCGAAGCTAGGTAATCTCGTTTTTAAAATATTGTTCGAGATCTCGACCAAATCAATCGAGATCGAGATTGAGCATGAAAAATGTACTTATTATTAAAATATTGTTTTATTAGCTTTCTCCAAATTTGATAGCTTACTTCACTTATTACTATTTAAACATTGGGTAGTTAACCAAGTGAAATAGGTAATTATGTCTGAGAACAATTAAAGCTATGTGTGTATGGACGTAATTACAAGTAAATTGAATCGAGTGCTAAGCTTGAGGAAGATTTGTTAAGGTCGGTAGAAAAAGATGGACAGCTTAATATAGAATCCTGCTGCAGGGCTATTCTTGACACAATCTAAATACGATCTTAATCTAGTCTTGATCATACGACGCACGAAGGGACTATTGTCAAAAATACGCACATACCGATCACGCGGTAGCGCGGTGTCTTTGGCCAATAGTCACTTCGTGCGTCGTATGATCAAGATCAAGACTAGGTTAAGATCGTGTAAAGATTTTGTCAAGAGTAACCCTACAGATGGAGATTATTGAAGTGATGAAGAGGATGACGATGACTATGGATTTCGTTTTTCATTTCCATTAAGGCAAGTAGATTTGGCTTTGGAACATCGATTAATTATATCGAAACTTAGAAAACTCGTCAAGCTTTTTGAGAACTCGCCGGCAAAGAATGATGTCCTACAGCCTTTTATCTAGGATGATATAGGAAAACCCCTCCAACTGACACTAGACTGTAAAACTCGCTGGTCAAGTCTTGCGAACATGATTCAACAGAGTTGTACGTATAGAAATCTCTTCTAATGTGCCCATTACATTCCCCAAATTTCAGTGCACTAAATGTTGTAGCTTGCTGAGTTTGTATAATGTATACGTATATCTGCCTTTACACTATACAAACTGAGCATGCTAAGATATTTAGTGCACTAAAATTTGGAGAGTGTATTTTTCTTTAATAAAAGTTGATTTTCAAAATTTCTGCTCAATTATTATTGTGTTTTATTTACAAAAACTATAGCAGTCACA
This sequence comes from Athripsodes cinereus, assembly GCA_947579605.1. Taxonomy (NCBI): domain Eukaryota; kingdom Metazoa; phylum Arthropoda; class Insecta; order Trichoptera; family Leptoceridae; genus Athripsodes; species Athripsodes cinereus. The sequence continues at coordinate 11,426,412 of OX388311.1, forward strand.
TATGTATGCAGTTTTTTTAATTCAATTAAACATTATTTGAACAAATAATAAGGTATTTTTAAAAAGTAGTCTAATCTCGATTTAATCGAGATCTTGTCGAATTATTTGACGAGATCTCGAATGACTCAATCTCGAATTCAAATTTTGAGACGAGATCTCGATTCGTCAATCTCGAGTCGAGATTGCATTCTCTAGTTATATGTTCTATCATAACATGCTATAGGATGTGTGTAATAAACCCATTCACACTTCTACAGGTAGTAAAAATGAAACTGGTATTGAATCATGCATTTTATGCACAATCTTTTTTAAAAATCAAAAAAACTACAAACATTTTTAGTCCTAACTGTTTCATCTTTAAAAAGAGGTTGTAGATCCTATCCTACATGTAATTATAGAGCTAGGATTTCCAAATGTTTACATACCATAGACTTGGCACAAATCATCCCACAAGGGACGGGTTGCCTTAATCTTATAAATAATAATAATACATACCATAGACGTGCATTGGTGCTATCTAATCATAAATAGAGTTTATTGAAAGGAATAAATACATTTTGTGTATAATTTCTACCCTAATGAAACTTGGAATGCCTATAAATAAACAATAGAACATAAAAGACACCTCTATACATTATAATACACAAATCATACAATTGGTACTTTTAAATGTACCTATTAGGAATTTATTAATAATAATATTAAAATATTTGTTCTTTTATCTACGTCTCATACGACATTTTGGTTTAAAATAGCTTTTGTAATCATGTAGTCGATATATACTTTTTGTTGAATGTGTGGGTTTTCAGTAAACAGTAATTAATTTAGATGTCTATATAACCATAACCTGTTCTACTATTTTAATATGTCTCCAAGTACTGATAGATAAATTATTGTTTTCATTGTTTATTTTTTTCTCTAGTTCCGCACTGGATTCCAACTATAAAGTGAAGGTTGCCATAAAAAAATTGGCAAGACCATTTCAGTCGGCCGTGCATGCCAAAAGAACTTACAGAGAGTTACGAATGCTGAAGCATATGAATCATGAGAATGTTATTGGTACGTTTTCCTTATTTTATTTTATTGTTATCAGGTATTTTGATGTATAATTTACACAATTTTATATCTGTATGTGGGAGTTAAACTACATCTTGTCGAATTTTGGCTGGTGTGACTTATAAACATAGCATTGTAGTTCTTGTTATGTTCTTTTAAATGACATATTCATCTGTCTTGAAAATGAGTTATATTTTGAAATATCCATAAATAAAAAAATTACAATTTTTGTTAAAGCAAAACAACACCATTTTAATGCAATTTTGTGAAATTTTTCAAAAAAAGTGTGAGATACGATAAATAGCAATCATTCACAATAATTTTTAAGAGTAATATTGTGTAAACTAACATGTGAGAAGCATAAATAATTTTGTTGAAAAAACTTTGAATGGCCATACTGAAAAATGGCGTCCATTGAGATTACAATAGTTTCGCTCCGGTGTACAGATATGTATAAAATATTCAGTATTAACTGAATATTTTATTTTCCATAATGTATTAAAATGAACACTCTTACACACACCTTTGTTTCAGCCCCAGAAAAGTTTTTTTGGAAATAAATCAAATTTTATATTAGAATTTCTTATTTTTCATTTCATAAATAAACATAATTTTGTGAAAAAACCACATAAAATTATTCCTATTAAATACTTTTTACTTGTGTAATAACTTTTGAGAGGTACCCCAAAGATTGGAATTACTACTTGACCATAATTTGTTTAAAAATATGGCTCCTATCCTATTAAAAAAATAAACCTGGCTTATGCATAAAGTCAATTTTCAGTTTCCACAATAAGTGCTATCATATTTTATTACTTCTTAAACATTTTTTATAGATCTGATCCCGAATCATTTTTAATTTCCGAAATAACAGTTATTCATAAATGAACCAGATAAAAATATATCTGATAGATTACATAATCACACTTTTTACTTGTTATCATGTTATATTTCACTTGTTTTGCTCTTCTTATCTATTTGATTCAAATAAATTGTATCCTACACAAAATATTTCATAACAGCCAGTCCAAAACATGTAAATAAATAATATTATTGAATATTAGTGCCAGTACAGATATGTGTATCATTATAATCTACATTGAATATGGAAGTGAAAATTCACCTGTCTAGAAGGTTGTGGGATGACTACATTGAGTAGGTGAACAAGCACGAGGATCTATGTGAATGTAATGAAAGTAAAAAAAGTGGTTAAAAAGATTGAAATGTGTAACACTCGATAAAATTATCTAAATTTTTAGATAGGTAATGCGTCTTTTAGATGAAGACAATGTTATAAACAATTCTCTATCAGTTATTTATTGCATATTTTAGGTTTGTTAGATGTATTTACTCCAGACGAGGGCCTGAATGAGTTCAACCAGGTTTACCTGGTTACTCATCTGATGGGTGCTGATCTGAACAACATTGTGAGGACCCAGAGGCTTTCGGATGATCATGTGCAGTTCCTTGTGTATCAGATCTTAAGAGGGCTCAAGTATATTCATTCTGCTGGAATCATTCACAGGGTATTTATATTTATTTTGTCTCATTAAATGTATACAAATAAACCTTACTATGGAAATTTAAATGATATCCATATAAACAAAAGACACCACACCTATACAACATCAATTCCCAGTGCCACCAAACCATTATAAATATATTTTGTATTTACACTTAATATTATATTTGAATACGATAGTTCGTCGGTAGCCTGGAGGTAGAGTCTCGGCCTTATGAACATGAGGTCCGGGGTTCGATCCCAGGTGCCGGCAAACTCCCCTTTCACGACACAAGCTTTTAGCTTACTGTGAAAGGTGTATAAGGTTGTATTTGGGTTTATAACAAAACCCAGATATATCTTTTTAAAAAAAAAAAATGATTTTGGTTGGAATTTACATATTCATTTATTAAACAATAAATGACTTGCATCTCTTAAATTATAATATAATACACTTAATTAACATAAATATTTTAGAGCTATTACTCTATGCTCTATACAGTTTAATATATAATAGAAGACAAAAAAACAGTATAAAAATTTAAATCATGAAAAATTAAAGATAATAATGTTATACATTATTATTTTATTATTTACGGAGTTTCGGGTGATGGATACGATATACGGCGCCCTTGAGGTCATGTTATGAGTAAACGGCGCTTTACAAATTGTCCATATATATACATAAATGTGGAATGTGTTTTGATTTACTAATTTCTGATAAATTTTTGCATATTTTTGGCCTACTTGTATATTTAAGGTTTTGCATTACAAATGATGTCATATCATTTCAGGATTTGAAACCATCCAATATAGCAGTCAATGAAGATTGTGAGTTGAAAATATTAGACTTTGGCCTGGCCAGACCAACGGAAAATGAAATGACAGGATATGTTGCAACAAGGTAAATAATAAATAATACTTTACATCTCTTCCAGATACTCCGAGTAGTAGATTTACATTTAAAGTTTTGGGTAAAATCACTCATTTGAGAATTTAAGCTTTTGGGCTCTTTTTGACAATAAATATCTAGGTTCACAAAAATGGCACAGCATGCGCTGGTTCTATTTCAGTTTCAAGATAGTGTTTGCCATCCATATATTACTACTACTACTACACCACCACACCATATTCAACAAGTGGGGTAGCCAGCAAACCAGCTACATGTAATAAACATGCATGCTGTCTTTTCCATGCCAACAAAAATTAAAGCATTTAGAATGGGTGGCAAATTTCATCACTGATTACTTTTAACACAGGAGAACAATCACAATTTATAATTAAGTAATTTATATAATATCTGATTTGTACGGTCAGATGCTAGTCAACAAACTGTTTGATTAGGTTCTTGAGCAGTAAAATGAATGTGATCTTATTTGAGATTTGTGTCACTGAAAGATTCAGAGATAAATTCACAAAATAATGCCCTTTAGTAAATTTTATTAAAAAATTTACATAAGTATTGGGCAAAATTTATTGAGACCTACATATGTTTGATGGTATTATTGTTAAAGGTGGTACAGGGCCCCTGAGATCATGTTAAACTGGATGCACTACAATCAGACTGTGGATATCTGGTCTGTGGGATGTATCATGGCTGAGCTCATTACAGGCCGCACTCTCTTCCCAGGCACAGATCGTATCCTTTTACCTTTTGTAAATGTCTTGTTTACACAATTATTAAATTTATCTCATTAAAATATTCTTTGCAACATGTTGTACTTCTATGTATTTAAAATAGTGTAAAAGGTAAACTGTGTTTAAAGCTTGAATATAGTATCAGTTATTACGTTGATCCAAAAATAATTATGTTTTTTTCAACAGAGGACTTAATTGTATTTTTCACAGACAACTTCAAACTTAAGTCATATAATCATATATTTAGAAAGCTGATATAGTAAGGCTTGCTTGTGAAAAAATTCAAAAGGTAAAAATGCAGTTCAAAGAAGAGTAAATATCCAATGTGTTGAGAAGATGTAATGACAGAGCGCCATTTCCAAAACTATTGCAAAGTTTTGACCCGGTAATTATGATGTTGAAAGTGCACCACGTCCTGAAACGGAAGTTGAAGCTGGTGAAGAAGCAATAAAGTCATTAATTGATGCAAACGGGGAACTCGTGATATCACTGAGAGATTATATTTATCGAGTTTGACTATTCATGATCATATATCAAACCTCTAGGTTTATTCTCAAAACTCAAAATATGGGTCCTCATCTTTATACGGAAAGAAATTTGTGTAAAAAGAGAAAAAAGTTTGGTAACCCACCATAAGCTCTCACAGCTTGGATACCAAACTCACTATATTCTCCATATTTACTGTGTTCCCTAGATCTGGTATCTTTTGATCATTTGTTCTGGTCTCTACAAATTTTTTTAGCCAGTAAAACTTTTACTTCAAATTAGGAAGTCAAAAATCACGTGGATCAGTTTTTGGTGAGCAAAGCATACAAGTTTTATGAGTGTGAATTCATGCTACTGGCAGAAAGATGGCGAAAGGTTTTGTACCAGAATGGGCAATATGTAATTCAATAAAATATTTATTCACTATAAGAAAATCGCCTTTCATTTTCATACATAAATGAAACTACTTTCCGAACATTCTAATATTTTGCATTCTTTTCTCTTTTTGATGTTTCAAAAAAAAATATATATCTTTTTGTATATTCAGATCGTCATCTAGATTATCTTGTATTATGTAGTGTTATTTATCTATTTCTGTATCGTAGAAATAATTTATGTCATTAATAACAAATGCATGTTTATTTTTCTTGGTTATTTTTGCATATTTTGGTTTTATATCATTAGATAAATACATACGTTGAGTATATGTATATCAATACATGTTATTGATCTATTTTTATATTATTACGGGCTTGTATAATCTTACACACGATACGCTGTGCACATTTTCTTATTCTATTATAATTATTTATTTACTTATTCATTCTTTACTGTACATTAAAATTAAATACTATCAATGTGCAAAATATAGTTATCTTTACTTTGGGTGTACCCGGGGAGGGGGGAGGGGGGGGGGAAATAGGACCTAGAAAATAGAAAAATAGTCAAAATTAGTATTCAATTATGGCCTACACTGGCATCGAAGTGGGAAGGAAACGTCCTGTGGAATTCAGACTAAATATAATGTAGCTCTAAAATTCATTCCCATACCATACCAAATTGAAAATTTGATTATGGGTGAGTAAATTTTTTTGCTTGTATACCATATTACCGAATTGGTAATAACCCGTGGAGTACCCGGTAAAGAATTGGTCTCCCACTCTTCTGTGTAAGTTTTCGAGTGTCCTGTAAAAGGCAGGTGTTCGAAAAAATTAAGACATTTTATATCTTAAATTCAGCGATAAGGTTTGCCACCCATCCTGAATGTCTTGATTTTATATTGGCACGAAGAGGACAGTTTGCATGTTTCTTACATGCAGCTGATCTGCTGGCTACCCCACTTGTGGGATATGCTGTGATGGTATAGTAGTAGTAGTATTAATAACTGAGAATAGTTCCAATCATAAAAATTTGCTAAGCTGCTGCTCCCCCCCTTAGGAAAGATGACGGGTACACCCATGATTGTTGCTATTAATTATTGTATCCAGTATACTATGTATACTTAGTAAGTTACGTGGGTATACTTAGAAAGTTACGTGGGTATGGAGTCGACGGAGCTTTTCACAGCTGGTTGGAGAGCTATCTTAAAGACAGAATTCTAAAAGTTAAGATTGGGAATTGTACCTCTAATCCGATTTATGCACATAGTGGAGTGCCTCAGGGATCGCACATGGGACCAATGTTATTTAATGTATTTGTAAATGACATAGTAATGGTTTTCAGAGATATAGAGGTCTTGTTGTTCGCGGATGATCTAAAGCTTTATAAAACCATAAAAAGTTATAACGATTGCCTTACATTGCAAAATAACTTAGTTCATTTGAATAATTGGTGCAAACAAAACAGACTTAATCTAAATGTAGCAAAATGTCAGATCTTTCGTTTTTATAAAACCAAATCTCACATGACTTTCAAATATTCCATTGACGATATCGAACTTCAAAATGCATCAAGCATACGAGACCTCGGAATTACATTCTCTGAAAATCTTACTTTTAACTTGCATATAGAGGAAACTGTTGGCAGAGCGATGAGAACCCTAGGTTTTGTTTTTAGACTAACTGTCGACTTGCAGTTGATTCAGTCTCTCAGGTTACTATTTGTATCCCTTGTGAGACCCCTGTTGGAATATAACTCAGTGTTGTGGTCCCCTAACTACGCCATCCACAACAACAGTATCGAAAGGGTGCAGAGAAAATTTTTGAGGCTGGTAAACTATAAGAAGGGTATACCTGTTGAAAATATTAATTACTCAGCTCTTATGGAAGAGCTGAGACTACCCAGCCTGAAAGATCGCAGAGAAATAATCGATCTTTGTTTCCTGCACAAATTAATGAGTGGCGCAATTGACTCTCCTGACTTGCTTGCACTCATTCATTTTAATGTCCCTACCAGAAACACTAGACAGTCGGTACTATTTCGAGAGCACAGCGTGAGAAACAATTATTTGTTTCACTCACCGATGGTTCGATTACATAGGCTGGGTAACTTGGTGGGCGACTGTACTGACATCACTGCCGACAGTTTTCAGAAGTACAAAACTGACGTAACTAATTATTATTTTCAAAATATGTAAACTGACATTGGGCAATCATTGGTTCGTTGGAAGAATGACATCAATTGGATTTCTGTTTGTAAAGATTTGTTCTATTGTTGATATTGATTTGTGTCTGAATATCTTGAGATTTTTTTTTTTGTTTTATTTTGTGAAATGACATTTTATATCTTTATTGTCGCTGATGTGAATATTTTAGATAAACTTGCTTTTCGAATTGTGTCTTACTCTGTTTAAATTTTATCTCTTTGACGTGCTTTTGCCAATGTTTTAAATATTTACTGACTTATTTTGACACACCATAATTGACTCATTATATAGACCTTTTTTTGTTGATTCTTGTTATTCTATTATTATTTTGATCTTAACTTATGAGTTTGCAATGTACATGTGTGATTGTGTATGATTGTTTTTTTGTTGTTATTGTTGTTGTTTTCTGTCATACTTTTTTTGTTAACATGTAAAAGGCTCACGCCGTGTAAGATTTTAAATAAAAATAAAAAAAATAAATAAATAAAAATAAAAACTATACATTTTTATAGCTCTAGATTGTGTATATTATCCTGGCTTGAATATCTTCATTGTATTGCATCTGATGTTGTCGTGTAATTAATTAATATGACAGTGTTGTACACCTTAATGAAAAATGTATCAGATATCCACCAACTGAACTTGATAATGGAAGTATTGGGCACTCCAGGAGATGAGTTTATGCAGAAAATATCTTCAGAATCTGTGAGTAAACTAACACTACACATTATCTTATATCTAAACACATTCACCCACTCACACTTTCAGGCTTAATATAAAGTATTATACTTACATATTTATGTTGTATATTGTTATGTATGCTATAGCTTAAAGTATTGATTTGTACAGATTAAATATTCTAGATTAGTTTGTACATTGTAATATTAGTGTTGGATGTATTCTGTATATCTATTTATATGAATGTACATTGCTAATAGTTTTGTTTTCATTGGATGTAAAGTCTACATTGGTCTTATTTGCTTTATTTATAACCATCATTACACAACATATTGCCAAATTTGTAGTCTATATGATCTTTAATATTCATTTTCTATATGATAACTTTGATTTATTATGGTGTCTTGGGTCTAAATTATTTTTATTTTATTTTCTACACAGTAGAAATGTGTGACTTTTTAAAACGTATTTAGTTTAATGATGAGTTTTTTTTAAATACAATTTTTGTCTTGTTTAAGAGTGATAAACTTTGTTAGCATGATGTTTCATTGGTGCAATATTTTAACATAATAATCACTCTGGCAACAATGTTTCTGTTATAGGGATGTAGAAATATAACATTTACCTACTGATAAATTAAATATGTTCTTTTTACAAATATTAATGAGATTCGATATGTATAATATATCTGAGAGAGTTTGGGATTTGGCTAACACAATAATTTCATTTCGCTTTGCATTTGCACCAATGACACATGTGCTGACGGAGATCTATACTGTCCCGTCAAGTGATGATAATAACCAGCTCGGTACAATGAAAAATAATAATAATATTCTCCAATGAGATATACCCATATTGTACTGTGCTGTGCTGGATGTATTTAATGAATTAAAAAGGCTTGCTTTAACCTTAACTGCAATTGTTCAGATATTGATCATCTCACAAGGATATTGTTCTTGTGTGGTACTCCAGAAAAGGATATGATTGATAAAATAACTAGTGTAGAGGTAATCTAACTTGTATAATATTATTATAAATATTCTGTAATATTCTCACCTTTTCCTTGTTTAACACATCTTAACATCATTTATCATCATCTTTGACATTTCATCCAGTAATAATTAAAACAAAAATAACTTTTTTGCGGTTAAGTTGCGGTAATTTAATAATTTATTATCATTAGTTTGTATTTCTAGTTTTGTTTACTATATTATTTTTGATAGCAATGGCTGTATTTTAAAGTTTAATTGGAATTAAATTTATGATTAAACTTGAAGCTAGTGTCTTACATTGTACTTAAAATACATTGTAATTTTGTTTTTATTTATAGTTTAGATGTAATTGAATTGAATTTGTTTGGGTATAAGGTAAGTGTTTGCATTATTGCCTGTGTTTATCTATGGTGTGTTTCCCGGTTTTGTATCTAATTGTCAATATTTACAGTAATTCCCAATATCACAATTATTGTGGTGCACACACACAATCACACATCAACAATAGCTTCAAGGTTTTTATAGTGAAGTGACACATTTATATATAATTTGAGTTGTGTTATTTTGAGTACTTTAGAACTTTAAAACACAAGAATATAACTGTTTGGTCTCTTCTTTAATGTATCAATACAATTTGCACAAGCAATCTAACCATATGACATACACATTAGCTCACATATATCATAATAAAATAAATAGCTTTGTAATTTTTTATTCCATTTTTCTTAAATATTTTTTTATTTATATATTTTTTATATTTGCAGATTATGTACCTTTATCATGTATTGCAAAGGGCAAACACCATAAATCGTTCAAATAAATAATATAAAAAAATATAGACAATTTCTTTAAACAAGGAAAAGAATGAAATGAAAACTATTGATTTAGTGAATGTCGCATACGATATTAGTAAATTGCAAATATTGTTTTCACCCTTCAGGCAAGAAACTACATCCAGTCTCTACCACCACTTAGAAAGAAGGACTTCAAAGATGTATTCAGAGGAGCTAATGTCTTGGCCATTGATTTGCTGGAGAAGATGCTGGAACTAGATGCAGAGAAGAGAATCACAGCAGTGCAGGCCCTTGCACACGGATACCTCTACCAGTTTGCTGATCCAAATGACGAACCTGTCTCTCCACCATATGATCAAAGCTTTGAGGATATGGATCTGCCAGTGGACAAGTGGAAAGGTACTAACATATTTTAAATAATTTTCTGTTTTTTTTTTATAGATTTTTAAACTTTAGGCTAACCTTCGTCTGTTATTATTTCTAACAAATTTATGTACTTCTGTTTCTTATAATTTTGTGCATTGTCTGATTCCAGAATTAGTTTATGAAGAGGTGAAATCATTTGTACCCCAGCAGCAGCCAACAGGTCCGGAAGTGGTGACCTCCTGAAGTATTTCGAGAAATTTGTCCGTTAATGTCAATTTGTAGTAACTGGTGATGCACTAGATTTTTCAGTTTCAATCTTTAACGGTCAATACATTTTTATGAAAAATTTAATTTATTATTCTTTAATTATATAAATTTTATGGGAGAATGGTAATATTATTACTATGACTATTTTATTACAAAATAATGAGTGATCTTATCCTCGATGGCTTGTTAATTGTTTTAGATTTCAAATATCCAGTGCATCACTAGAATGTATGGCAGGTTCTTTGTTTTTACTTTTACTTTCGAACAAATGCAAGGGAAGTATTAAATTATTACAGGATGATTATGGTGTGAATGAACAAATTAATATTGTATGAATATAGATAGCTATGTAAAGAAAAATTAGCCCACAAAAAAGTATTTGGAAACGTAGTATCTAATGCATTAGGGCTATTATTCCGTAGCATATTTTGTGGACTGGACGGTTTAAACTTAAATATGTTAAATTATTTTCACGTTATATTGTGTAGGAATAGTGATTTTAGTGACTTGTGACTTCCTAATTGTGGTTTAGCATAATGTGAATGACCTGCCATACCTCTGTTTGTACATTTAATGAAATATTGTGATGGATTAATATATATATATATATATATATATATATATATAATATGTTAAGTGTGACCTTAGAATATAGGAGTAAATTATTTCCCTTGCACAAAGAACTATCTTCACACTGTTGTGTTACTTCATGTAATTAGGAATATTTATATTTGACACTTGTGTAGTTAATACAATATACAGAAACAATTACATAATTTGTTTGTATGAGCTTTTTTTGAACATTTCACACATTTTGCTAATATCAGAGGCCTGAGTCAATAACACATTTTCACGTTACGTTTTCGTTTCGTTAGCGTTCAAATGCAGACGACTTTGCGCCAAAGTGTCAATTTTCGTAACTATTGTGTATCTCAGCAACGAAATTCACACTTGCTTGCAACTTCGTCTATATTTGAACGTTAACGGAACGAAAACGTAACGTGAAAATGTGCTATTGACTCAGGCCTCTGTTCTGTGTATCGTCAGAAGTATCATAATGTAAATTTCTATTGCAATTATATGAAGTGCAATTTGATTTACTTAACATTTCTGTTAAAAATTACATTTTAAATGTAAAGATAAAGTATTTAACTGTGTAGCGTGGAATTTATATTAGATAATTTCTGTACATGAATTTGTATGTTAACAGTGAAGTATGTTAACAGTTAAACTAAACCTCCACTTCGCTAGATAAAAATCATGTTAGAGTGGGCTCTTTAAATTGAAAATTAAATCCCAATTTTTATACGAAAACTTTTGAAAATTGTTGTCTTGTTGGATTATTGTTGTTAGCTTACTAAAAATTCTACCAGTATCTAGATAATAATATATTGTGACATTTATAGGAGCTTAGTTTATGTGAATGTGACTCAGTGTTCATGTTGTAGGGTGTAACTCTGTAGTATGTAATGATTGTTGTTATTATCTTATTAGAAGGATACAGACATCACAATATATTATATTTATTAAATTCATTAAAGTTTAACTTAAATTAAACTTCATTATTCACCTCTCAATACCTGTATATATGATTTAGCAGTAAGGCCAATCAAATGCCATATACATATAACAGAAATCTATCGTACCTATTATTTTTATTATTATGAACTGTAATATATTTTTGCTCATGAATTAAATACAGAGATTTAACATAGTTTAAAGTTATTATTAGAGTGATGCGAGTATTTAATGTTAATTATTAATCTTTATTATTTACAGTCTTACTTCCACATTATTTTGTTTTAGTAACTCTGTCAGAAATATCTTTTCAGTGTTAACCCAATCGTATTACAACTGGAGAAGTGGTAAAAGTATTACCGTACATGTATCACGACACTGGGGACAATATGGTGGACTTAGTACCACTAAAGTCAGATGCACTGGGTTCTTATACGTTATAAAAATATAATTTTTCATTACACGATGAATCATGCAAAAATTCATATATTTTATATATATATCTTAAGATAAAAGTTTTTTGTGTGGAAGTTAGACTGTACATATGCGCTAGGTTTGTGCTATTAATGTTATTCTATAAGTTGTAGATTATTGTCATTGCGACAAAAAAAAAATACAAAACTTAAAAGGTTTTTTAGTGCAATAGGTGCTCAATATTGATAATTTGTAAGATTATTTTGGTTTTTATATTATATTACTGATGGACAATCAATTGAGTTAAATATATGGGGCCCAGTACTAAATAGTTACTGCTGGATATATTAACACGAGACAAAATTGCCTTATATTATTGTTATGTTTACAGTGTGAACATCAATACTATTATTTATTTTATATTATGAAAATCTATGTACCAAAATATTTCTTATTTCAATTGAAATATATTTACATACAATATATAAAAAAATATCCTGAATTTGTTTAAATAAAACACTTGTATTTCTAAGTTATTTATTATTCATGAGGTGACTTTCAAGAGCTTCCAATCATCTGGCTAGTGTTCTAATTTGACTTGAACATCCACCAAGTAACATCGGATGACAATTTTTATTTTAAAAATATCCAGGATTGAATAATGTCGACTGTGCTCAGAACAAAGGTTTCAAACCTCAATTTTGCCAAAACTTATTTTATATTTGGAAATGAATTGTTTGCATCTTGTACACATTCTGGTAAAAGGATTCAATCGACAAACGTCTAGTTTCTAAAGAAAAAGCAAAATATTGTTTTTAGGACGTGATGGAATATTTTGACCAGGATAAAGAATTCAAACAACATGAATTTCATTAACTACACCAAAAGAATTCATTTGCATATTTTTACCCCAATTGAAAAGAGATCAAACCATATGATTCAAAGATGTGACATCAAAAATATCTCTTTTACATGTTGCCAAAGTAGCCAATACAGAGGACTTAATCAACATTTTTTTTTTGTTTTATCTTATAACTTAATGACATAATAGAAAAACTTCATTGCAATAAGATGGTAAAATGAAAATGACAATAATGTCATTTTTTACTCTACAATATTTTGCATCTTCTACGAAATTTTACTGATGTGGTTTAAAGCCTTTGCCATGAGCACAGTCAATGTATTTTTAGAATCTTTGAAAACATTCAAAATATTTTTGAATTATACCTATATTCTGTGGATACTTTTTATTGAGTATGTATTTTCTGCTGGTGATTGTGATATAATTTTTATTTCCGACTATCTTTCATTTGAAAAGAGTATTGGTACGAGCTATGGGCTGTATAATAATATTTTTATACGACTTACATGGGTTTGATATGCCATCATCTTGAACAAATTTACTATAGTGAATGACATATTACATAGATTCATTTTTGAGATGAAACATTTGAAGGTTAGGATTAGAATTTTTGATAGTTGTTGTCTATAAACATTGAGTAAGAATTTAAGATTTGGAGTCTACTTATTCTATTTGACCATTGTTCTTTTATTATAATTTATTTATTTTATTCTTCTTGCACATCATCATTCATATAACAAATAAAATAAAGCAATATACACAAGAAAAAATGTGATGATATGCAGTGGCGAGATTATCACTATATAGTGATTTCTTCCATCTAACCATAATGAATGAAGGATTATTTCTTCTTTAATATTTTGATTTGAAGATTGATAAATTTCTTAGACCATTAAAGATCATTTCAAGTATTACAGTTTAATCATATGTTTGATTTATTTTGTTTTGTATGAGAATTGACTTGTATGTAATATTAATATCTTTTTACTAGTTTGTTACACCTAACTCTAAATCTTTTTTCTATTCTCGTACATTTCAATTGTAATCATTGTGAGTAACTTATCATTGTAGAGAAACTTTTTCAATACTAAAAGTATTTTAACTATTTATTAATTATTCTTCATAATCAATTGAGATATGTTTGAATATGATTAATTTCCCAGTTTGTTGTAAAACTTATTAAGAAATTTAAAATGTTACATATTATGCAGCAGCAGTATTATCGGAGGTTTATGTGATTCAGTGAACAATGAATCTAAGAGTTGATGCTAAAAGCGACGAAGATCGCAGGAACTGTATTATAGATGATAATAATATATTTGATCTTAAGTATATGTGTTACATTGTAAGATATAAAATATCATTACTGTCTTCTCATGCAATTTGTTTAACTTCCTATGATATCTGTGGTCTAATCTGTGTACACAGCCGGGTAGACAGCCTTAGGATTGGTACAAAATAATTTTATGAATGTCTTTTGTAATGTTGTTATTCCCAATATGTATATGCGTACTGGAATCACATACACTGGTGCATGGTGCATGCTGATTTTATGCTAACTTTTAGTTTACCACAATATGATGTTACACAAAAACACTGAATTGTATCTTCTAATATTGATGTTTGTTGACTATGTGCCTTCTGTTATGACAATTTCTGTCCTTGTCTTATAAAAATTAATATACTTACCCTTTACCAAATAATTGTATCATTTGTCATCCCCAATTCTGCTACCACTTGGAAACTGATTGCTGTATGCAATATCAAAATCTTATGGTTGTAAGAATAGCTGATATTTTTTTGATATATATGTTATTGATATGCTGAATGAAGACACCTTTCATATTTTTTTTTCTGGTCTGCTCTGTGAAATATGAAAAGTTGTCATTGTACCTTTCAATAACAAACCTATGTGACATAAATCTCTTACAATACAAAAATATTCTACAGATTGAATGTCAACATTTTATTTGTGATCTCTTGAAGTTATAGGTTAAATGGATATTTCGAAAGAAATCATGGAAAATTTACAGGAATTATCGCCTGAAAGTGAAATATAAAAGGTTCAACCATAACTAGGATGCTGGGAATGTGATTTTGATTTCTGAGGTACTAAGGTTCTTTTACGAATGGAAAGCTCATATTCAAATAAAAATATCTTGGGTGTATATATTAAGAAGTAATAATAATATATGATACATAAGATAATACAATAGTTATAATTTATAGGTAAGTATAATAAAAAGTAAGCTTACAATATTATCAAATAATTAAGACATCTAATCAAAGCAAAATTCAGGAGCGGAGGAGTAACATCAATAAAATATTTTGGTGTGTATCAGACGGTGCAAGTTGTGCACTATATGTGTATAATGCATTATATTTCTGTGAAGTAGTGAACAACAGGTCCGATGTTGTTTTTTTTTAAATGAATTCATTACTGTTTTTAAAGCTTATACCACCATTTTTTTTCTTCTACATAATATTTTCATATTACATTAACAATTACATGTACATTATCATGATAGGAATATATTACTTAAACATTATATTGAATACTCTATGATGGTGCAAGTAGCTTGAAGACAAAAATAAAATAGATTTTGACCAGAGACAATGTGGGAATATAATTTTTTCCAGAACTTTTTCAATGTTGTAGAATTTGTGATTATTTGTATGGATACGAAATAAAATAATTTCAATCTGAAGATTCTACTCCAACTTTTCTTAGTTGGTTCATACAACATGCAATATATTTTTTTGATTTGAGTTTTTGAACTCTCATAAATTTTTTTGCTATTTGTATTTATCGTCATTGCATATTCAAAAAGAGACATGTTGCGCACATATTTATTTAGTCATACTCTTTCAAAACTGTTCATTAAGGCATTTAAATTTTAGTTTAGACTTTTTATCGGCATGTGATATTATTCTTTAAGTATTGAATTATAATATTTCGAGGCTATACAACCAAAATGCACTAAGTCAGACTAGTGCTACAAAATTGTCAAAAACTATTCAAGTAATTAACATTTTTCCTATGTTTGAATTTGTTTGCAAAGCCTAAAAGTCATTTACCAATATCATCTTAATTAAAGTTCAAATAATACACGGCGAATTGGTATTGATCTAAACACTCTTTTTTTATTTAACTGCCACCATGTCACCTCAAAACTAAAATGACTCGAATTTTGATACTAAGAATCACTTTATAAAATGGTTATGATGTCATTATAAGCGGCTATTCTAGAAATGTCAAAACATTTATGAATTCACATGTCCCTTTTTGGATGTGCAACGACGTTATAATGAAATATATGGATGTAAACTAAGGTATTTCGTTAAAATTCTAAAGGTTTACGTAAATGTGTTTAACCAAAATACAGAAATTTGATAATAATGTATTTTATTATGAACAAATATGTCTTGATAAGTAGTAATGAAACATGGTTGTGTTGGTATAAAGTGTATATAATATAATATAATATAATAATATGACTTAATGAAATATTGGTGTTAATCAATTAATATGGGATCTTACATTAAACATAACAAGAACAACACAATATAGATATAAACTATCCCAAATATGGATATGGAAAATTACACAAATATGTGTAAATAGGGATCATTTTTTTTTTCAATGTGGACTATTACAATATTTATTCTTCTTGTGAAATGTTTGTATTATTTTGCGATTGCATTCACATAGATCAATTTTCTTTCCATTTCTATTATATTCCAGAATAAGGTTATCATTTAATAGCTTTGTCAATTAATAATCCATATCCAGTTTTGAGTAGAACAAGTATACATAGATTAACTTATAAACGATAACGTAATAAAATAGCGGAATGACAGGGTAACACAAACATATTATTTAATTAATATTCTAGATTATTTTATTATTGAAAAATTATCCATATTTATAATAATTAACAATAGCATCGTAACATAGTTGGATATTATAATATCCACTATCATACAAATGAATTACATATTATGTATGTACCTATGTACGGTACGCCAGTCACTACTGGAGTAACTCCTAATACTTATAGTGACTTGAATTTGTATTTATTTTATATTTGTTCAGTATGAGTGCTCACTATTTCTATTTAATAAACGTCTTCTATATTTCTACACTGAAAGCAATTTACATTAAAAGTTAAGATATATGTTTGCAACATAGATTGCAACCGAGTACCAATATTTTCAATTCTGGATTTGACACATTTATATTTGTTTTTTTTGTCTTTTGTTTATAGTTATATTCGATAAAGGTTCACAGCTATAAGTAATCATTGTTTGTTATTCATTTTCTAAAGAAAATATTATATTTACAATGTTTACCATTGTTGACAGGTAAATAAAGGCATTGAACTGTATATTTACATAGATAGTGTCATCATTGGAGAGTCACCGATGGACGGATGACATCGAAACATCAAAATTGACTTACTTATTTATATTACCTAGTTATAGAAACAGTCCTATACTATGTACACATTGTATTTATCTAATCATCTTCACTGGATATATTATGTTACAGTATTCAGAGTCCTCTTTATCTAAATCAGTAATGGGAAGTACTAAATCATAGCTGCTTCACTCAAATAATTTTTGTGACACTTGCCCAATATATGATTATTTACACATAACTTTGTTTGTTCGTCGAATGACAATTGATCTTAATAAATCTTATGTGTTAATATATTATTTTTAAATTTTAATATCAATACTTCAACTTATGAAAAGTAAAAAATACATTTTAAATTTGATGTTTCTATAAGCGTCATTCATTGTGCCCTATTTAATAATAATAATAGTTACTACAATGTAGGTAATTTCAGTTACACATGTATAATATTATTATGAATATCATATTTGACTAATGGAAATATTGAAAGCTTCAAGCATTTATCTTCTTATTGTGTATGAAATATTTGTGTGTATAGGTATATCTAACAGTACTTATATCCTCTTAGTACATTATGATATTGAATGAGCATTGTAGAAATGACATCAGTTACATAATACTGCTATAAATTGAATTTTAACCGTAAGGGACACTTGCATGGACCGCGTTTTAGTTTAATAATATTGTTTCTTGTTGATCCCAATACGAAGTTACTACAAATGTACGTACGTATGTTGAAATTAAAATATACTATATATTTTTTTATGTAGATGTAAGAATTCTAGAAAAATATGCTTGCAAGATATTATTAATATAGGTATTTCGTAATACATATTGAATATTTTAATTGTATCAATAATAAGATGACTTTAGAAGAATTCTAAAACCTTTCTAGACTCTTTTTAAAACTGCATTTTTCTTTATAAAATATATTTTTTGGATATTAATTATGAGCAATATTTTTTATTAGAAGATATAAAAATATCCATGTAAATTTAAATAAAAACATTAGATTATGTTAACATTACTACAACTTTTAAAAGAAATCAGAATATATTTTTTTTGATCTTATAAGTGAGGGTATTTCTTTTATTAGAATAATAATAATGCCCAATAGATGTGGAAACACTGCTTCTTTTACAGAATGCAATACGAGGGTGGTCTGAAGAGTTTCCATCGTCAATATGGGAGACGATGAATGTTCAGGACATCCAAAAAATGCAACCACTGACAATAATATCTCTAAAGTTCACCAAACGGTGCTTAACGATCATCTAATCAAAGTAAAAGAGATAACAGAGGCTATGAATATGTCCAAAAAAATATGTTTGTCACACACTGAATAAGATTTAGGCACAAGAAAGCTATCTTGTGTTTTGTTAACAGTACTGCTTCATTGCCCTCTTAACTCACTAGATCTAGCCCCAGACGATTTCTTTTTGTTCCCTAATCAAAAAGTTGCGCTTGGGAGAAAGAGATTTTCTTCAAATGAGGAGAACATCTCCTTCATAAAGATTTTTTTTGCTGAGGAATACATCGAGTATTATTTAGACGGATTAAAGAGATGGAAGCATCACTGGGAGAAGTGTATATACTTAAAAGAATAGGTACCTTGTAGAAAAATACAAATAAATTTTAAGAAGAAACGTCTTCTTTCTTTGTTAGATCGTAAACTTTTCAGATCACCATCGTAAATATTATGATTTTTTTAGTTACTAAAATTCTATTCTATTTTTTTTCAAAGGCCTTCCACTCGTTTATGAGTGATTAGGGAACTATTAAACTTCATTGACTAATTAATGACCAGTTATATTAATTAATTTGCTCTCTGGACTATTATTATTGTTTTTTTCATCCATAATTGTAAAATATAATAATAATATAAATTTATATGTACATATATAATATTTTTTGTAATGTATTGTACCATGTACCCTATCTTATTTAACAAGATTATTGGAGAGAACAATTTTTTAAATGATTCATTACAATAATATAATATAATATTGTTTAATTTTGTCTAGTTATTGATTAACAATAATAATAATAATTAATGATAATTGGACAATATAAATACAGAATAATCAATTGTATAATAATAATAATAATTAAATAAAAGGTACATAATTTAATCTAAATTGAAAATGTCTTGGCAAAGTTGCTAATTACGCAGGAAGGCAATACCATTTACCACCACATATGGCAGATACATATATATTAATATAAGTATCATACAACAAACATTACATTATTAAACTAAGCACCTCTTTTCTGAGCATTGCATACTACGAAAAAGTGGTAAAACTTATTAAATAATTATCACTTGATCACATTTCATAGCTTATTATTAATAATAATAGTTAGCAAACTTATTATTGTACAACAAATTCAATACAATTCAAATCTTAAATTTTATTAAATAACATGTACCTACTGGTCTTTTAAGAATTTTAATCATAATAAAAATAGCATAACGTAAAATATTTTTATAACAAATTATAAATAAAATACCTATTTAAGTTTACTTAATTTTGGAACCGATTGGGTTTATAATATTTATTAATTTTATAATTAGTAAAAATAACATGAGACAAATTAAGCAAATTATAAACGAAAGCTCATGATGATGATACAAGAAACCTTTCTAATTATTATTGCAGTTTTACCGTTTTATTCAAATTGTTAAAACACTAATAAACAGTAAGAGATTGTTTTATTGGGGTTTCGTCAGAACAAGTAAACATAGCATTGATGTCGGAAGAAAAGAGGGATTATGTGATTATTCCCTCAGGAAACTGTTCCTAATTTCATAATTATACAAGAAAGGAATCCAAGAATCCATACTAGATACTTATTCATTAAACAATAATTTTATTACTTGTCCATGTTTCTTAGTTAGTAACTCATATTACGAAATTGACATTATGACAATAAATTTATTGCATTTGGAACAATTTAGTGTCAGTTCATTTTAATGGACATATGGTAAAAACAATGTTGACTTCTATCAAATGGATCCATAGACACCCATCATCAGTATGTTTTTGTTGCAAACTCAACTTTCTAATAAAAGTTTGCTAATTATGGATGTCCATTAGATAGGTCCTCAAACCCTGATTAGAGTTCGGCTAGTAATAAGAACTTCTAGGTGAATTTATTAAGTATAAAAGTTTCATAGTATCTTTATACTGGATTGTTTTAAATATGAATTCTATGTACATAATACTGTGTGATGGAGGATGTCTTGCCAAGGTTAGTAGTATAGATCAGGGATGTTGCGGATGTCGATTTTTACACATCCGCGGATGTGAATGCGGATGCGGATTTTTGAAGGCTCACATCCGCGGATGCGGATGCGGATGCGGATGTTTAAGATGTTATAAAAAAAAAGTAGGAACTATCCTAGTTGGTAGGCCCCACTGTCAAATATGTGACGAAATTTTTGCTACAATAATATTATGGATTTTTGGCGAAATATTTTTTTTCTTCTTTGTTATTTTCAAAAATAAAATAAAACCGGCAAAAATAAAAATGCGTCGGATCTTGTCATCATTATTTTCGTTCCCATTGGTTAATGTCAAGTGCAAACGGCACGCGCCATTCGCCGGCCCCGCCCCATTTCTTTCTTGTCGCAAATTGTTTTACATCCGCATCCGCATGAACATCCGCATCGATTATTGCGGATGCGGATGCGGATGCAGATGTCCAAATACATGCGGAAGCTCCGCATTTGCGGATGCGGATGCGAATATTCGCAACATCCCTGGTATAGATAAGTCTCTGTTTTTATGTTCAGGAACTTGTTTTAAACATTTAAATAAAGTGAGAATTGAGCATAACTTGTTCTGACAGCACAGCAACGTAACAAGATCGTAACATCATTATATTATCAAAATAAATTGTATTATAATCTGAATTTGGAACACCTACGTATTATTAAAAGGAAAACTTATTAGATATGATTTTTAACTCAAACACGCTTTGAATATATAATATCAATCGGTGCAACACTTAAATTAAAATATAATACCTACTTTGATTATGTGCATTTTGTCAATTTGAATTTTTAAGAAAATGGCACTAGGTTCAAGTCTGAGAAATAATCCTCGTTTTTATTGTTCCCATTAATCAATCAATCAATATTTATATGTGTATGTACAATTGTACATATATCTGTGTGGGTACTTGAAAAATAAAAGCCAAGATATTTTATATGATTAAAACTAGTATAGCATATTTGAATGTTTAAATAAGGATAAGTGAATAAATAAGTATAAATTATTACCTATATTTCTGTTTCGTTTTTATTTTAATTTACTCTTCAAGAGTTTGAAGTAGGCCACAAATTGTTTGAATTAACTAAAAATACATTTTTATAATTTCAATAGGCCTCCTCATCAGGTATTGAAAAGGGAAATGCAATAATACGTATCAGTTGAAGCAATATAATATGTATAATATAATATATAATATGCAATGTATATATGTATATATATATACCTGTATCTATTTAACATGTAGGGTTTGTGAGCTTTAACATTAGTGGGTGGTGTGAGGAGGGTTGGAAGGCGTAAGGAATTAAATATTATTGAAATTCAAATGAGGGAATTATTATCCACGATTGGAATGGTGAAAAGAAGTCATAGGAAAACCATTTCGAGATATTTTTTTCACAAAATACTCGGTCGGCTAGATTTCCATGTAAATATACAGTAGGTATATATAGACGCACGATATAATTATTTTGTAGTGGTGTTATGCGAGTATATTTATATAAATCCAGATGTGTATAGGTATACATAAAAGTTAACTGAAATCTGTGTAAGATGTAAATATAACTGAGAAAAACGGTCTTGTGATAGTTTCGCTATCATCTTTTAGTCACCTTCCCAGTGAGACCATCAACCGGGCCTAGTCCAGTGGGAGATTGTAGTTATTAGTAGCGAAAAGAAGTTTATTTTAACGCACGCTTTAAGGGTAAAGTAGAAAAATGTCTTTAAAAGTGTAAGTGTTGGTAATTAATAATGGAAAGTGTTCCTTTGGGATGAAGGAGGAAGTGGGGAGTCTGTGTCAGACTTCCTCAGCCGCCCTGGAGCGAGGAGGTTCCGGCCGTAAGAGGTGGAGGTCCAAAGGGACGGGGGCATCTCCAGCTCTGCGCCCCCGCATCGTGCCCCTGCCATTGCTGCCCCCAGATATCGGAGTGATGATAATCTCAGTAGTGGCGGCTGTCCTCAGTAAAGCTGTATCCTCTGTTGCCATCGCGTCATAGTCTCCTTCTACTTCTACATCATCCTCAGCACCTTCTCCCTCATCCACTTCTTCCTCTGCATCATCAAGCATGTCCCCATCCGTTGTTGCCCATGCTCCATCGTCAGCCGACCCGCTGTCGCTTCCCTCTGCAAGAAATCATTGAATTTCACATTATGAAATATTTAAAAATATAAAAAAAATATTACGTTTTCGAAAATTCGTTACTATTCCGTGAATTTTTATGAACTGCAGGGTTACTCTCGACAAAACTAAACACGATCTTAATCTAGTCTTGATCTTGATCATACGACGCAAGAAGGGACTATGGTCAAAAACACCGCGCTACCGCTAACGCGCGATCGGTTTGTGTGTATTTTTGGCCAATAGTCACTTCGTGCGTCGTATGATCAAGATCAAGACTAGATTAAGATCGTGTTTAGTTTTTTCAAGAGTAGCCCTGCTGTATTAAAAAGGAAAAAATGTTTACTATATTTTAGTACATTAAGACAGGTTTAACAGAAATTTGAGAATGAGAATTCCAGGAGGAGTGTTATAACAAGTTTGATATTATATAGATTCGTGGAAAATTGGTCAAGCATATTTATCCGATTCTCAAAAATAAAGAACGTGTGCTTAAAACTAGACAGGCAGAGGATAAGGGCATAGAATATGTAAAACAACTGAAATGTGTAAAGCTCAGTTTACTCTGCCTACTTTATAATGGTAGATACATTGATATACATTGATTGATTGAGATACATAGGCAGGTGTTCGAAAAAATTAAGACATTGTACATCTTAAATTCAGCAATGAGGTTTGCCACCCATCCTGAATGTCTTGATTATATATTGGCACGAAGAGGACAGTTTGCATGTTTCTTACATGCAGCTGATCTGCTGGCTACCCCACTTGTGGGATATGCCGTGATGGTATAGTAGTAGTAGTAGTAGTAGTAATACATTGATACAAAATATATTTCTCACACACCTACATATATGTTTGTGATGTTTTTTTCCAGGTAGGTACACTGACATTTAACAACCTTCATGGTATGAGAAGATTGATACGTGTAAATGTGACGTTGGTACTTTAGAATTCTAGTAATTTCCTTTTATATTACTAATATGGTTTCGGGTCTCGAGGCAAAATTACTGAAAGTAGACGTTTTTGCAAAGAAAACTTTTAGAACACATCACATTACATGCAAACGACATTTCTGAATTTCCCTCAAATTGACAATAAATGTTCACTTTACAGCCCCGCTCGTTTCTTTACAAACACCTCAAACTCTTGCACTGGCTTAAACCTTGTATCTACTTGCAACTTACAACTTGAAGACAATGGCTACATTTTATTATTTTTGGATTCGAAACAAACAGCGAGCTTACATTTTTAATAAGCATTTTCTGTGGCTATTTTATACAACAATAAAATTCCAATACTTCAAGTAGGTAAATAAGTGCCGATGAAAACTGTATATGACGCTTATGTACAGCATGTTGACATCCAGGGCACGTGAAATATTCATGCAGATTCACAAGAAACAATGTCACTTTATGAGGCCTTTACACATATATAAATGCAGAGAATGTAACCATCGAACGTTTTATGAATTCCCGGAAGATCTTCTTGAGTGACCTATCAAATGAAATAAAAACTACGAAACCTGCTTCCCATAGTTCCTTGGAGCTTAGACTTTAAGGTAAATAAACAAAACATAGGTTTTGAAATAAAAAGTGATGCCGATACCAGTGGATTTATTAGGAGTTGATTAATATATTAGGTACACTGCTTCTGGTATATTTTATATTATGTAATTTGATAAATTTGCCTTTGATGAAAAAATGTAAGTATTATTATTATTGGACAATATTAAAGTGTCGTTTACGTGCCAAAGCATCTCAAGGACACTGTACAATTCATAAATTCTAGGACATTACATCCACGTCATATTATAAATATAGATAATCATCTCTGTTGGTCCCTCAATCCTGAGGATCGTGACCATCATGCCTCGTTCTGTAAACCATCTGTCTCCATGTTGAGCGATCCTCCGCCATGTGTAAGGCCCCGTGAAGTGAGCTCTGTGTGGCCTCCTTAATTTGGTCGCTCCATCTTATTGGCACTCTGCCCTTTCCCCTCCTCCCTTCTACAACCCCAGTCATTATTACCTTTTCCAGGTTGTCATGCTCTCTTCTTGCAATGTGCCCGAAATATCGCAACGCGCGCTGACTGCAAATCGTTGAGAGTCGCACCGAAATGTTAAGCTCCCTGAGGATGGACTCATTGGTCCTGTGTTCGGTCCAATGCACTCGGAGCAATTTCCTCCAGCACCATATCTCAAACGCATCGATCCTCGCGCGTTCGCTAGCTCGCAACGTCCACGTTTCAGCTCCGTATAAAAATATGCTGAATACCAACGTCTTGACCAGTCTTATCTTTGTGTTTCTCATAATTTCACGGCTTTTCCAAATTTTATCAAGACGACCCATTGCGTTCTTTGCCATCTGTGTGCGGCGGTTCACTTCTTGGTCGCTTGTGCCTCTATTATTGATGAGAGAACCTAGATATATAAATTCGTTGACAAAGTCAATTCCTGGAAGATAATGTTCCGTGTCTGCGAGCCTGCCTGAGCGATCAACTATCATTGCCTTAGTTTTACTGCAGTTGATCTTTAGTCCCATCTTTTCACTTTCAATCTCCACACGACGAAACAGCTCTGCTAATTCCTGCACACTTGACGCGACTAATGTAGTGTCGTCAGCAAACCTGAGATTGCATATCTTCTGTCCTCCTATTGTGACACCACCATTCCAACTGTCTAGGGCTCTTCTCATGATGCTCTCTCCATAAAGATTAAAGAGCTTGGGCGAAAGTATGCATCCTTGTCGTACTCCCTTCTCTGCTTTGAATGGTTCCGAAATGGAATCCTCTATTCTTAAATATAGATAAATACATAAATAAAAACTTCTGCGTAAGTTTTCGAGTGTCCTGTAAAAGGCAGGTGTTCGAAAAAATTAAGACATTATACATCTTAAATTCAGCGATGAGGTTTGCCACCCATCCTGAATGTCTTGATTTTATATTGGCACGAAGAGGACAGTTTGCATGTTTCTTACATGCAGCTGATCTGCTGGCTACCCCACTTGTGGGATATGCCGTGATGGTATAGTATAGTATAAATGAGAAATCTCGGATACATAAAGGTATCCACGTCAGAAGTTCCATACTACATTAAGTTACAAATATTTTAGATACAATATGTATCCACGTCAATTATGTAAAACAGAATACAATATTTAAAGTCAAGAATGTAAAACAGAATGCAATATTTAAAATTAATCAGTAAAATAAAAAGTATGTACTAATAGATGACAGTCGATGAGGATGGTGTTATCTTATTTTATTGAAAAGTATTAAATTTATACCATCTAAGAAATTCTCCTAGCTGCAGATATTAAATGTTACAGTTATGTAATATGCTCAAGCTTCTTCTGCTTCTGTAAGCCGTAGCAAAGTACTAAACTGTATACAACTATAAAAAGAGCACTTTTCACCATATCATGGTAACCACACAGTTTAAATTCTAAATTTTGCTGTTCATGTGTCCGTCCTTTATTAGGGTGCGTAATGTGTAGGTTTAATATTATATTATATATGTAATAACACCTTACTATTCTACATACTGACTGACGTACCCTTCGAACTATATTATAACAGTAGATTTTCTTTTATCGCATCTCGGGCAGTATGTTTCTGATACTACTTAATGAAAGCTCGAAATGTATGGCATAGGCGAACCCACGCGGATACAGGTAGCCCCCCTCCCCCAAGAATCTTAACAGTAGTAGGACAATAGGTGAAATTAGTATGAAAATATAATTGATATTGAAATGGGAAGTTGCCCCCCCCCCTTGAAGTCAGACAAAGGTTCTGAAATTGTTGTAAGAAAACAAAATTTGGATTACAAAAACAAAAGACCTTTTTTTAAAGATGTATCTGGGTTTTTGTGATAAACCCTGATGCAACTTTTTACATATTTCATAGTAAGCTAAAAGCTTGTGTCGTGAAAGGGAAATTTGCCCTTCGTAGAGTGCATTTACGTAGATACATCTTAAAATGTTCATCGTAAAAATACACTAAAGTAAGGAACTAAAAAACAGGATAGTTGATAATATCTTATTTTAATGCATTTTTCTATAAAATTATATGTATTGCAATCAATGTACAGTAAATAATAAATGAATAAATAAATATATTGTGTACATAGCAATGCACTTTTAATATTACTATAATAGTAGGTGGGATGCAAGAAGAGTGTTGTGGACAGAATGCGCGTGAATAAACTACGGTGGTTTGGACACGTTGAACGAATGAACGAAGTAAGAATGACAAAGAGGATATACTTGTCTGAAAGAAAAGGTGTGAGGAAGCGCGGACGTCCGAGAACCACGTGGCTTGATCACGTGGATCAAATTCTCAAGGACGGCCGCGTGTTGAGTAAGAGGAATCGACGTGCGTGTATGAGAAACTGTATGAATGTGGAGGAAGCGAAGGAAGTGTGTAAAGATAGATCTGTGTGGCGTTCCGTTCTCTCTGCCTACCCCACTTGGGATACGGCGTGAGGGTATAGTATAGTATAGTATAGTATAGTACATTACTAAAATGAAAGTAAAACGTGTCTAAGGAATACTTTGAGGGACCTTTCATACGGGCGGGCGGATAAAACTTGACGCCATATTTATTTTCGCTTTCATTACCATAAACTGAACACTTTACACGACGTTCTACCCCACTATAAAAATGGACACATCATAAAATTATTGAATAATTTTTGTCACACGTAAATATTGCTTTGTGTGTAAAGCGAAACATCACTTTTACTGATTTTTTATCCGCACCTATTCCGAACTGAAGCAAACATTGACATGTTAAAACTCATCCTTCATCTCAAGACAATAAATTCATTATTACAATTTTTTACAAAATTATTTTAAAGTGGAATTGATATACTACGTTTTTTTTTATTATTAGGTAACAAGTTAAGAAAAGAATTTGATTATTTAGTTTTACAAATACTTTATTAAAGTGGCTCGAGTTTTCATGAAATCTAAGGAAACATGTGTTAAAAATAAACTAAAACCATCAGAGAACACTATGTACAGTTTTGGTTTAGTTGCAAATTACACATGTCTTTGTTTATTCAATATATGTACAGTCAAAAACCTTTTTTACATGTAAGATATAATATTTTGTACGACAATCACATGCAAACAAACAGAAAAGTGAACTGAAATAATACATAACCACACAAAACAAGGCTCAAGATATAATTTTTAACTGATGTCGAATATCACATTAAAATTAAACTTAAAATATTTGGTTGTTTACTAATGTTAGAATTAATAATATGTCACGTTAGGGAAATCAGAAAAGATGTATGGTGTGGACTTATAGCAGGTATTTAGGCTGCGTCGATGTTTTTGAAATATATATTGTGTTTTCATCGCATACAACAACACTATAAAAAAGTATATTTGATTTTTCCAATATACACGTTTCTTCACTTTCAGTACGGCAATAGGATTATTCAACAACGTAAAGTAAACCTCGTGTATAGATATACTGACGTTACAAAATATAAGAATGTTGGTAAATCGAAACAGGTGTAACAACCACAAAGTAATAATTATGTTTAATAGAATAAGAATATACCTACTTTATAGATAGAGTGGGGGTGGGCTGCCTCAGAAGAAGATGACAAAATCAAATATGAAAGCTATGTACAACTGAAATACTTATTTTGGAGAAGCAAAAAGGTCCTTGAAGTAGCAATAAACCTTCGATGGAAGTATTTAGGTGGAATGAGCTTCTATTCAATTATATGAATATGGAAACGAATTTATTATTCTTATTATATAATAATGTATTGGTGTAAACCCATATTTTTGTAAGTCGAAAGTTAATATGACACCATAAAATAAACCATAAAAAAATTCTATTTTCCTTAGAAACACATTAGATAGTAAGTACATGAACAATCTGAATCACGTATTTCATGAGTCGCAAAAGTCACATTATTGTTTATACGATGTTTGGTTAAAATATATCACGACCTGAAAATATTACCAACACAGAAATTTTTACTAAGGAATATTTGTAAATACATATAGGTACTTGCGCATACTTATCCGTAAAAAGTAACACATTGTACCAGCACAGGTAAACCGTGTTTTGTTTTATTTCTATGTTGCAATAGTGAATATAATGATACAAAACATACGGTGCTATGGAGGTAAGTACATAGGTACTATGATTGCGAAATTCTCTTCGTATTGCACCAACGTGACCTGTCTAACGCAGAATTACTTATTTCAATATCAAAACATTTGTTTCAGACATATTAAGGGAGGGGTGATTATACTTACCCCTATAACCATTGTATTAAAGGTGCACTGATATACCTATTCGGTACAATACTATTGCTTGGAGGGTAGACTGGATCTCGGTACTCACTCAGAGGGATTGTTGACAAGATGATCATTCATCCTTGCATCAGTCCATTGAGATATAGAGTCCTCCTACATAATTAGGTGGTGTATGGATAATGCCACACTAAATAAATTACAAATAGGGCACGGCAGATGTGCAAACCATATTATGCACCATAGAGTAAATTGATCTTTGTTATGCACCGGTGGGGTTTGTCCTTTAGTCCTGAGAATGAATGCGGCTCACAATGCCAGACAACGAACCATAATATTGTGGAATGTCCTCTGTATGGCTTTGAGTTTGGTTGGGAGAACCTACATGAATACCACCACCAATGCATCCAACTGGCTAAAAAAAAAATTATGTAATCTATAGAGCCGGAATACCAAATGTATTAAAAAATTTAAATGTCTTGTTATTGGAAATTCTTATTATTCTTCTAATATTACAATTCCTGCATAACAAAAACCTACATAATATATCATAAACATCTATTACAAAAATATGAAAGGAAATTGATTAATTTGTTTTTGAAAAAGAAAATTAAATTTGCTTCTAAACAATATAACGAATTACGTAAGTTCAACTGCCCTACTGTTAATCTGTGGAAGTAAAGAATAGGTATGCAAAATATGTGGGTGTATGTTTGTGTGTATGATTATATTTGAGAATTTTCCATTTCTTTTCCCTTATTCTTTTCTATCAATGTTTTCGGGTACATATACCTAATACCTACCCTAAGAGAAGAAATAAGTTTTATGAAGAGAAGTACAAACCTAATAAGGGTCACTGGCTATTTTGGATTTCTCTTTGATAAGGCTGCAAAGAATATCATGTACCTAAGCTACCGGGAGTATATTTTTAGCGCATAAAGGAGATATCGCGGTTTTAGGTAGGTACTGAGCATGTTATATAAAAAATCTCATTATTTTTTATTTTCACTGAATAAATTTAAATGTTAATGTTTTTTGTGTAATCTTTGTGAAGAGATAATTTATGTACACAGGCAAGTGAAAGACAAATAATTATATTGACATTTATACAAAATTAGTCTGGTTTGTATGACGTAAAGAGAATGATTTGTGTGTTTTCATCCCATGTAGGCGCATACAATTTTTTTTTTTATTTAAAATATTTATTTATTCAATATTTATTTATTTAAATAAAATAATATGTTGCTTTAGTCTCCCATTTATAGGGCAAACTGTAGGTACATGCATATCACGTATAGAATATACCTAAGAGAAATAGGCAGATGATTTAGGAACTACCTACTCGTCTATATTTATAAATAAATTATATCAAACCTACAAACTTTAAATATTATTTCAGTAAACTACTTATTAAAAAAATTGTCTAAGTGTACCTACTTCTTTACATGTGTTTTGTATATGGATATATGCAATATATGTTAGCGAGTGAAATATTTCTACGTAAGTAAGACTTCATTCCGGTAGAATTACATAACCTTTTTGCTTATCTTCCATAAAGTAAAGACTTAAATGTAAAACTTCTTAGACATACCTTCCTATTACAAAGCTATCAAATTATTTGAAGTAGGTAGGTAACCATAGAAACGAATTTGAAAGAAAAAAGTTTTCAAATCAAATTGTAAAAATATTATTCACGGTAGGCTTCCCTAGTAGTCTTGTATTTCATTCATACCAATATAATTATAGGTAAATAATATAGGTAATAATAACTCTTTTTTGGTCTCCTATTACTTACATACCGATGATCGCGAATCCTTACAATTCCACGAATATTTTTTGAACACGTAATTGAGATAATAATAATATTATTGAATATGATGCTGAATCTTTAGTAAAGATGTGAATAATTAATTGTTTTTCCCGTTAATACAATACATTTATTTGTATACCATCAGGGACGGTTTTACTATGTAGCAGGTTGGCACATAATATGCGTGTAATGTGACAAAATCCGAATTGTAAGATAATGTATTGTTATGATAGGAAAAACACTTACATTTAAATATTGATTGGTTTACTTGACTGTTAAAATTTTTGTGTAGTGTTTTAATTTATCAGCACAAAAATTTGTGATTTCTTGATTAAAAATCTAAAGTAATCGTTGCGTAGGT
Source organism: Athripsodes cinereus (assembly GCA_947579605.1). Taxonomy (NCBI): domain Eukaryota; kingdom Metazoa; phylum Arthropoda; class Insecta; order Trichoptera; family Leptoceridae; genus Athripsodes; species Athripsodes cinereus. The sequence goes on from OX388311.1 coordinate 11,457,834, forward strand.
ATCTTTAAAAAAATACGTACTTACATAATATGTAAATTTATATATGTATTCTATTATTGTCGAGGACATCCACTCGTTTTCGAGTGAAATAGTAGGTAAATTTGTACAAAACATGGCCGATGTGAAAAGTGTAATCCCGCCACTGGCACACACTTAGTTATTACGGAGGGAATTAGGGTCTCTGTTATCCATTATCCATTATTGTAAAGATCATCTATAGTTGACACATCATAAATGGGACAATATTGTAGTATTAGGTAGTGGCTTTCAAAAGAGACTAACAATAGTTATTAATGTGTGGAAATTATATACATACATATCTATAAAAACTCAATGATGCTTTGTACATTTTGTATAGTAGGTATGTACATAATATGTATGTATATTTATGATAATCCTACGCAGTGTATACTTTTTGTAGGTATTTAATAAGTAAGACACGTTAATGATTTCCAAGAAACTGCGTACCTATTAACAAATAAATGAAATATTGAGATATAGATATGTATCACGATACGAATCGGTCACGAACACCAATTACACCTGTCTTTCTTACGCTTCAATCCTTTCAGAGCAAATCAAATTGCATTCATCGCTGTAAAGCGATTTCGTACAGCCAACCGCTCCTGCTACTTATAGAACCAAGCCTCATTGTGTTACGAGTCAAATGTCACATATCACTGGTGTAAATAATTGTAATTATTAGTTTGAAAAAATAAGGATCTCATTTTCGTAAACGTCGGAACACCTAATACTCACTCTCTATCCAGGGAGTTTAAATTATACCTATCGTGATACATATCACATAAATAATATGTAATACACTAAAGTGCAAAATAGACAGTTTAATACTTAAAATAATAACCTACTTATTTAATTTATCTACATTTCTAGAAGATTTTGTGTCATTATCTAGTCCGTGGTCTAGAGACGAGCTGCAGAACTGACTACTGATAAACAAATCTGGTACATATATTCAATTATAACTGATTTTTTTTTTTAAAATGCACCGTTTTGTGAAAAAACCACCGCAAGGGCCCACTCAAGAATTGTAACACCTCCTGAACAATAGGGTCTTTGACTGCCTTGAACACCTCCACACTCTCCAGAGTTGGAAAACCATAAGGAACTTTGTTACACAGCAACGGAACAACCGCGGTCAACAAAGTTAGCCAGACCCTCTCTACGCGGCACCACAAGTCTATTAAAGGAAGGCCTATGTCCAAGAATTTTATGTTATTGTTTTTAATCAATGTACAGTAAAGAATGAATAAAATAAATATAAATAAATAAATAGGTCGAAATTGGATGAAGGTACATTAAATATTTTTCATATATTTTTTGAGATCTTGTACATTATTTTGTATATCTTGTATTCATTAGCATGCAATTATTTTGCATACGAGTAAATAAAAGCAATTTAACTCATCTCCCTCACACCAAATGTCAATAAAAAAACGTGTGTTAGAATTACAACTAATTTAGGTACGCATAAAATAACGAGATCACACTGAGTTAGAAAGCTGTAAGAAGCTTTCTAAAAGAATAGTACCATATTATTTAAAAAAAAAATCTTTTATTAAAAATCCAAGCATAAATATTTAAATAACCCCTATTTAATTTAAACAAATTTATTAAGAAAATTAAACATACTTATTGAATTTTATATTAAACACCTGCAAATGGAATTTTGAAATCCTTTTCGTGAATACAAAAAGTCAACTTTGGTTGATTAATATTAATGTTTTATCAAACCCTGATCAATCAATTAATTCTCCGGACAGGATAAATAATTAATGGGGAACCTTCTGTAAAAGTGTAGACTGTACTTAGTATAAAACTCATTTTGTTCGGGATTTTTCAATTAAAGAAAGAATATTTCTTTTCTGACAAGGGGAACATATTTATTTTATCAAACCAGCAAATCAATGTGCTATTTTTTATTTAATGTTCAACACAAAATTACTAACCGAGTTTAAGCTTTTATAATTGGACAGAGCTTTGTAAATGAATTCACAAGATATAAAACGTTACATCAATACAACGTATGCTGAATTATGGTAGAAAGTAATTAGATTTGTAGTTACTTATCAATTTGATCCGAAAAGAATTTCGTACGATGATATTCATATATATTATTAAAATTGTATGAAAATAATAGAATATAAAATTTGTAGATATTTCGTGTGACGACTTTAACTGCATCATTAATGTTATTTATATGAATATATCGGAAATATTAAAAACTAAGACCCATTAAATTATAGTACAACTTCTCAATAGCGTTTAAATACCTCTCTCGAGAACATGGCCGTGCAGTATTTAAATATTTAAATTTGTAAAACCTTGTGCATGTCTGAGACACTGAAATTTGGTATTAATAAAGGAAACTTAGAACAATTGAAATAGATAGTGAGAGTTTGATCAGAATAAAGAGTTGTGGAACATTAAAGGCAGGCTGAAAATGAAATAAAACTATATACCTACACATACGCAACAAATATGAATATAAATATTTGAGTTGTTGTCAACATTACATTATTAAGTGTGTCTATACATCTAAGTGTATGAAAACATTATTGTGACGTCAAAACAACGAGCAGGTAAAATGAAAATTTATCATCTTTTGGATTTAAAATTTTAAACCATTCTTCCCATACAACCATTTTGGTATCAGTTAGAGAACATTCACTACACTCGTTTTCCTACACCGGGATCAAATTGGTATCAGGGCGCACACTTTTTGTTAAACGGTTCTTAAAAATGGGGAAGGTTAGTCACAGCTACATTCTATTGATGAATCATTCTCAAAAACATGTAGAAATATTCTGTTCACTCCGAGAATCGAACCCACGACCTCTCGCATTCAAGTCGAGTGTGTAGATCACTAGCAAAAAGGATAATAAAAATGAAAATTTATGTCTGAATTCAGACATAATTCTGGTCATTAGATACTAAAATAGTAAGTGACTATCTATGGTAAGATGCCTATACGCAATACAAGCGTATTAAATACAATGATAATAATTATAAGCAGTTACACAATAAACAGAGATATCGGTGTATGTCTTCATATTACCTACTACGCCGTATGTAAGTTAATTCTTAAAGTAAATGCTATGTATGTAGTCTCATGGATGAATGACGTTTCCTTTTCAATTACAATAACGTAACAACATTCGAAGTAAATGGAGCGTTAATACAAAAACAGAGGGACTTAGTTGTTACAAGGGTCAATAAAAAATAATATAAATAACCATACAATATACAGGATTCAGCACATTCAATTTCAAGTGCTCTTTATAAAGTAGTATTTATAAGTCGTAACAATAAAATAGGATATTGTTTTTCTATAATCTGTATTATAAAAGAGTTAGGTATACTTAGTATCTAACCCAGTGTTTCCCAAAGTGGGGCGTACGCCCCACCAGTGGGGCACCGCGCCTCAGAGGTGGAGCACCGCGTTTCCACATGTTATTGAAAATTTACCAACTGTTTAATTAAAAAAGAGGCCGGTGGGGCATATGACTTTTGAAAAGACTACGATGGGGCATGGCACTAAGAAGGTTGGGAAACACTGATCTAACCTATACCAACTCTTTGTAAGTTTTCATTGGTACCTATTCTAGGGTACGAGTATACATGGATTTTGATGAAATTGATAATGGATGAAGGATTATAAAAAGATAATCAAGATATAATGCCTCAGATACATATGTACATAGATCACACATAGATCACGTGGATCAAATTCAACGTGCGTGTATGAGAAATACAGTATGAATTAAAGAAGAATAGAAGAAGTGAAAGCGACACTTGGGACAAGGCGAGATGAACTATTATAATGTATATGACAGACTATCTTGGTAGGAGAGGATGTTTGGCTATAAATTGACGAAGTCAAGAAATAATCGTACGTACGTACTCAAATGAGGCGTTATATCGTTAAATTGATGAATACCTACTTACAAGAAATTAAATGCAGAATTATATAATTAAAATACAGAATGAAATAATATTAAAATTTTCGATCGATGAATTTTGTAAGAATTTCGTTTTCATTTCAAACAACTATATAGATAATTGATGTATGGAGTTCTTAGTTCTTAGGTTATCATTAAAACATATAATATATATTTTACTACATAATATAAGTATCTACATATCTATAACAGAAGAATGAAATCTTATTGTTGATGCTATAAGCAATTTTATTTAAATCTCACATCTCACCAGTTTACCAATACATGTTTGATTATAAGAGTTATAATAAATATTGGAATAATAATTGTATTTTTATGACTGCAAGTATAGGGACTTAGCTGTACTAAGTAGAGTGGAGTTGCTAGTTGGGGTTATTACTCTTATAATAATAACATTTTATATGTTATATATCTATGTACCAATATAGACTCATAAAAGTTTTATGATAAGGAAACTTCACAAAGAACACAACATAATCAATGTGCTGGATTATTTTATATATTGTCCGAAAGATCACAAGCGATGTACCTACGTAACTACCGATAGTTACAGTCATCTGAAACGATATCGATTTATTAAAATTAATTGAACACTATATATATATATATATATATATATATATATATTATAATTGGTTTCAGGATTAATTTTTATATTTTTGTTTTTGAAAAACTAATGCCTAACTCCTAGGTTCATTAACGTTGAATACATTTTTTTTGCAATTACAAGTTTTATTACGAAGTAAACATATAGGTATCTATATAGATATAAGTCAAAACGCGTCTTAATCATACCAGCTTTGTTAAGATCTTTCTGGGATTTTGTTATAAACCCAAATAAAACTTTATACCTACACCTTTCACAATAGGCTAAAAGCTAAGCGATTTTAGAAAATTTCCTTTTCCAGACGATTCCCATCGATCCCTAGAAGTAGGTGTTCACTCCTTTTTTATGTACCTATAATTTTCTATAATATATTTTTATACATATTTTCTATAAGAATTGTTCATTCTTAATGATTATTATGTTTGACTAGAAAATATTAACATACAAAAAATATTTCAATAATGCTACCTATTGTTATTTTGAAAATAATTAAATTTTATTTCATACTGTTTAACTACAAAAAAATTACATTTTTAACATCTTAATCTCTTTTTCCTACGCTTCTATGTCCTCCCACGGGCTCCATTTAAGAATTCTGGAAGTCCATCTGCCATCCTCTCGTCTAAACACATGACCAGCCCATTGCCATTTCAACCGTGGGAGGACAAAAGAAACGTAGGAAGACATAAAAAAAGATGGGTTGATGATACTGTCCAGATGATGGGAAAGCAGTGGTATCGTGTTGCTCGAGATAGGAAAGTGTGGAAAAGTTTTGAAGAGGCCTATATCCAGCAGTGGAGAGAAGAGGGCTAGCAGTAAGTAAGTAAATAATCTCATTTTACTTATTTTATTATGCTACGTAGTAGGTAATGTATAAGGAAATATTGAAAATAAGAAAAATATTTAATAATACTTCATAATTCAACACAAACTTAAAAAGAGTTAGTTATAGTCTATTATGAATTTTTAATTAGTGTATTTTCTGTCCGAAAAAATAGTATGGATAAATTTAAAGAATGAAACAGAATAAAGTTGACATCAATACCTTCTTAATTAATAATTAAGACTAACTTCAGATCATTCAGGATCAAACAAGGATTTTTAATAATTAACTTCTGTACTTTTTACGATAAAAGCAAATATTCAATAGTATAGCACGCTCTCATGATTTACCTATTCTTTTTCAGCTGGTTTGCCTCACAAAGAAAAAAGATGTAGATATGTAATATTGCCCCAGAACAGATTTCGATCTAGTTAGGCATTATATTCCATTATGATGTTTTCATGTTATTTAAGTATGTAATTTTTTGGAAATAAATAAAAATAAAAAAAATAAATAAATAAATAATACATTCAGTGTTCACCGTAGAAATTTTCCAGTGTATATTTTGGTACGTTTTATTCAGATGTGAAGTACGAAACATCGATGTTGGTATTTTCTTTTCAATTATAAAGACATCATTATAAATAAAACGCGACTGTTGATGTATTTATTATTACATAAATATGAGAATAACAACATAAGAAAACTTGAAACAAATAATTTTTATATAAAAAAACTTGCCTCTTGCAAATATCGTCCCTCTTCTGACTAACTCTCGTATCTGACATTTTTGGCGAAATCGAGTTATGATAACTAATGTGTATTTATATGTGCCCTGCATGTTCTCACTGAAGATCACACCTGTAACTGTTATCGTTATCCTGGAACAGCTTTCTGATTTGTTGTTGATGTATTTACGAATTCCTCAAAATAAAATGTGTTTTCGTATCTACAAATTCCTCGAAATTTCATCACAAAAATGATTCTGAGATATATGAGAATACAAATAAAATAATTTAATATATTTACAGAGTATCATATAACTAGGAGAGACGAAATGCACGAATGCACGGCAAAACACTAAAAACGCTCTCCTGAACAATTTACATTTTAGCAGATAAGACTGTTAGTCAGAAGAGGGACGATATATGCCCACGATGAAATATATTTCATAGGAACGAAACCATCTTTTTTATCTGTAATAAAACAAGTTTAGTAAGATATATGTTATATAACCATACATTGAAATAGGTGTACAATGTTGCTTGACATAAAAAGAAAATATTTAATATTCAATAATAAAAACAACATTTGACTTAAATGTGCAGCATAAAGATCAATATAAAGAAAAAATCAAGTAGTCAGCTTATTTATCGATAAACCTTTAAATAATTAAGTTGAACTTTTTAACCTAGTTTGAAAAGAAAAGGTGTACCTAATTGAAATTTTGGGAATAAAAAATGTACCTTATAAATTAAATTTTCTTATCATATTTCTGATAAAAAATAAAATTCTTATTTAAATTAATTTATTATGAAATTACTATATAAATCTCTTTTTTTTATAGCCTCGAAAACAAGGTTCACAATTTAGAGAATAATAAATAATGTTGCAATGTCACAAAAATGGATTTATTTGCGGCAAAAATTGAAGAGAAGAAGGAAAAACATCATAATATACAATATGAAAGAAAGTTCACAGTCTAAACGAGAAGAGAGTTTGAAATATGATAAAATAAAGGTTTATAACGTTCTAAAGGAAATAGCTTACTGTGAAAGGTGCATAAGGTTGTATTTGGATTTATAACAAAACCCAGATATATCTTTTTTTTTAAAAAAAAAGAGGAAGTTGGTCAATCAATATCTTGTGAGGAAATAAAATGTTTTAAATTGGGTAAAAACTCTGATTATAAAGCGTGATCTATTATGCAAAGTTTTACTGAAGATTTGAACCAGGTGGGCGAGATTTTAAAAAATATATCTAAATCGCCTAAAATTGTTAAAATATACAGAGATCAGACAGTAACACAGAGAAACCAGTTCATCAAACTCAGGGAGGAACTCGATGCGAGTACGAAGTCAATGTACTGTATTGTCCAAAAATGTTATTCACAGCATATGGAATTCATAGAAAGCAGCTTGCCTAGGAATTTTCAGAATCTGTAGAGATTCGTTATTTTTTTTTTTATTTTTTTTTTATTCTATTTTTCACAATTACAATTTAAAAACAAAACTTAACATAATATTCCATTTACAATAAATTTACTCCACTCCTTTTAAGCAACTTAATGCTTGTGTAAGGAGGATGAATGAACTGATTAATGAACTGAGAAAAGATCGAGTCGAAATGCCTCTAAAAGTATTTTATAATAATAAATACTGTGAATCGCTCAAGGTGCAGCAAATCTTTTCGCTACCTCGCACATGTTCCTTATCAAATGGACATATGATGCGTCAATTTGTTTTCTTTTCATAATTCATGCGGTGTTTTTTGTATCATTTTCTTATTACTTTATTGGCTTTTGATAAAATTTTGTTATGTATTAACTCATTATACTGATGTGTATATTACATAAATTATATATAATGAGTTACAATCCATTGGATTGGTCTGCAACGAGTTTTGACTCATTTCTCCACTCCTCCCTATTCTCAGCCAGTCTCTTCAACTCCATATATGAGCCACAGCTCATGTCCCTCTTCAGTTGGTCCATATAGGCGTCTCTCGGTCGACCTCTGCCATTTGTGCCTTCGGTCCTGCCCTCTGCGATTGCGATGAGCAGTCCTGGGTGCCTAATGTTGTGGCCAATCCAATTAGCTCGTTGTTGGCAGATTCTTTTGAGGAGTTGCCTTTTTTCGCCAACCCTGGTTAACACTTCTTCATTTTCGACGTGTTCCGACCAATGAATCTTCAGCATGCGTCTATAGCACCACATTTCAAATGCCGCTAACCGTCCGCTTTCCCTCTTGCTGATGGTCCACGTCTCGCACCCATATAGCAAAATGCTCTACACAAAGGCTTTAGTGAGATTCTTCCTCACGCTTAGATCAATATTAGGGGATTCTAATATTTTGGATTTTTTGTTAAAGGCAATTCGTGCCTGGTTTATTCTGCTCACAATTTCTGATTTGGAGCGTCCGTCCTGGTTTATTCTGCTACCCAAATACACGAATTCTCTTACTTGTTTGATGCTCACTCCATTTATGGCAATGTTCGCAGTCGCTTCCTCCCTTCCAACGACCATACATTTTTTTTTATCTTTATTTATTTTCATGTTGTACTTTGACAACAGTATACTTTCCATTTTTCCTAAGGCTTCGTTTAGCTCCATCTCGGAATCTGCGAGCAGTGCTTTGTCGTCAGCATATCTAATCATGTCGGCCTTTTTCCCATTTATTTTTACTCCTGTCCAGTTCTTCATTTCTTCTCTGAGTTCATCAATAGCTCGCTGTATATTAGGGTGGAACGAATTTTTTTTTTCTCGAATTTTGATTTGGAATAGTTGTATTTAGTTGCCTTTTGCCATCAATTGCCTGCATTAAAAATATAAAAATTATCAGACAACGGTAAGAGCCCCCGACAAGACGTCGAATATTTACAAAAAGGGCAATTTAGGGGCTATTTGCGCGGCCTACAAAACAATACAGAACTTATTAAAATAGGTTTATTTTATTCAAAAACATATTCAAATATAGTTAACTTGCAGTTGCAATCAAATATTTCATCATTTTAATATACTTTGGTACTGGGACAGTTGAGCAAAGTGCGGGACAAAGCGGGGGCAGCACGCTTCGATCTACGAATTTGCAGTGTTTCGTTTCAACTAGTGTCGATAATATTGTCTCAAGGTGGAAGGTAGCCCGTCAATTATTTTCACCAGTAGGTACTAGGTGATTTACCTACGTTTTTTAAGTGTATAAATATGACTTCTACAAGACAAAAGTTAAAATGTTCGATATTTCGATACCTTAATTCGCAGATTGGGTAACTCCAAAATAGCTACTTTACAGGGCGGACAAAAAACTAAATATTTTTGTTATGCATATTATTATTATTATTTTCCTTATTCTAAAATATCTACATGATGTAGATACATGTTCGTAACACAATAACCATGACATAATTATGTTTATAATGGTTTTGTAGCCTTTTTTTGGAGTTACCTAATTTTCTGTGATAGATTTTGTAAAATAAATGCTATAATGGATGGAGTTACCCAATTTGCCTATAAGTATTGCATACTGTTTGGTCTCATAATAATGTTATTTTTAAAGTGTTTTATATGAAAATCAAATTAAATTGAAGTAATATATATAGGATAAATACTTCAACATCATCATCATCATCATCAACGCTCCTCTCGGGAGGACAGAGCAGAAACCAGCCTCCTCCATTCAGAGCGACTCTGTGCCAATTGCGTCACCTCTTTCTACGATATTTCCTGCGCTCTGCTGTTGTCGTTATAAGAACGGTGTATTGTGAAAGAGGGAAATCACGGGCTGACGAATCCTTGCGGACGGAAGACCGGTGCTCTTTTTGGCCAATTAGCCTTTTCAGGATATTACCCAGCCTGGAACATCGTCTATCCTGTATCACGGAGTTGAACATAGTTGAACAAAAAAGTTGCACCTTTAGCGATATACTCGTTGATAGCTAGACAAAAATAATGAAGAGTGACAAAATGTGAAAATAATAATTCGTGTGGAGCATTATTTTAGATATCGTGGTAGTCCTGAGTCCATTTTCGTGAAGATATTTTCAGTCTCGTTTAGATTATTTAAGCAGACAATATTTTTTGGGCCAAGGCTTTTCTTCCTTTGAGGCAATTTATTTTATTTATTCATTCATTCTTTACTATACATTGATCACAATATATACAATTTTATAAAAAAAATGCATTCAAATTAGGTGTGATCAATATACAGAGGTCGGTTGCCCAATAAGAGACTCTTACGACTTGTATTATGAGATAGCTGAAGTCCAGTATCCGATCAAAGTGTCTTGCCTCTTGCACACTGATGCCTTCTCTGTAGGTATATCTCAAGATTTTAAAATCCGCCAAAAGAAATTTCATTATTTTATAAGTAAATGCCTTAATATTACGTGTTATATTCTAAAAATATTGTACTTGGCACAAATCGTCCCACAAGGGACGGGTTGCCGTAATCTTATAAATAATAATAATAATATACAGAGGGCGAGTTTATCACACCTCTTTTTGATTTTTTAAATTTGAATTTTAAATTTTTATTACTCCATGATTCATCCTTTTTCCAAGAGAAGTCTCAGAGTTTTCATCAGAATCTGAATGTTCTGAATATGGGACTAACGAGATGTTGACTCTTATGCTGCCCTTCTCTGTTGCCTGTGCATCTAACAATATCCCTTGTGTCGCATTATTATCTAAATTATTATCATCAGTAGGTATTTATATTTTAGATTTCTGCAAGATTACCACTATCAAGTAATATGATGGGCCAATTCCATTATAAAAATTCGAATTGTCTTTGATAAATTTGTAGAAAATCATGATTTCTGGGATTTGTTTCACTCATACGATTTTCTTCACTTCTTCAATTTACAGTTACTAATTTAACCATAGTCTTTAGTCTGCTATTCATCTATAAAATGATGAGTAAACATTTCACTTTTGCCTGACGATGAGAGCGGAAGCTCTTGAAAGCCGGCTCGCAAAATAAATAATGTCAATAGTGGAATAACTATATATGGTGTTTCATTTTAAAAATTATTAATATGAACTTCCACCAAGAACCGTCGGTCGAGAAATTAAACTTATGATAAGTAGGTAATGTATGTAGATACACGTTCAGTTCTTCGGATTTTGAGCTTATTTAAAAATAATCATGATTCAACAAATCCTAATATATCAAAAAATAAAGTCGTTTATTTAAGTATTAAAACCTAGATATTTTATTTGACTAAAAAATAATAACATAATATGTGTTAAAAAACAATACAATATTAGTAAATCAGCTTCAAAACTTGTGCGCAAACATATCCAGTAATAATTAAATTCCACGTAGTAACTCAGCTGCAAAAGTTGCATTATTTAAAATGTGAGTACCTTACATATTAACTACATCACATAAGGAGCAAATGATAAAAAAAAAACTTTAAAAAATTTAAGAAAATAAAGCTGATACTTATGGTTACAGTTATCTAACATTTTTTTACAGGATAAGATATCCAAAACAACTTTTTTGTAAAATATTCCTAATACACAACCTATCTCTCGCAAGTCTCCATACAGAATGGTGGAGTTACCCAATTTGCAGCGTTGTAAATACTAACATTGGAGTTACCCAATTTTCTTGAGGTGTTTTTTAGGGCATTTGTAATAAAGTTGGATTCTTCAAATTTACCTAGCATGTGTGTTGGAATACAGTCAACATTATGGCATCATTAAGTCATTTTGTCAAAAAATGGAGTTACCCAATCTGCGAATTAAGGTATCGATTTGGTGAAAGTGCAGAGTTCAAGGAGAATATACTACTTAAGTATGAGAATGTTATGAAATTCTTTGAATGGGTTCGACAAGACTTAAAAATAAAGAACAACACCACAAAATAACCTACATTTTTGGAAAAGTGCCGAAACAGTTGAAACAAAAATTTTAGAATTAGGTATGAATAAAATATTCTATTTCAATTGTTACATACAAACGAGTTTTACAGTTACTTAAAAAATATCACTCAAAATGTTTTGATTTGATTTGTTTGATTTTGTTTAAAATTTGAAAAAGTCTTTGAAGAAACTAAAGGAAAGAAAGGTAGAAGAATTCAGAATACAAAGTGCAAAGCTTTTTGACATAGCTGCATATAAATGTAAAGAATTTGTAAACTGTACTTGTTTGAGAGAAAATAAAGTGCCAAAAGAGGAACAAATATTTTTAGAAGACCAACGCACTAACAGACAAATGGTTTTAGGAAGAACGGATCTTATCTAGAGTAAAAAATTGCAGAAAAGAAGATTACGTGCTCTTAAACAAGAAATCAGGCATAATTCAAATACAAGAATTAAAGAAATTTCCTTTTCTTTATATAGGCTAAATAGATCTGAAGTTAGTTCTAATGTTGACCTTCCTTCTTGTTCGTCAGCCGCAGATGGTCTTGACACCGCGAACAAAGTGGATCAAAAGCCTATAAAGCTCACGGATGCCAGTCTTCATAGTTTGACAATTGTATGCGATAGATACGGAGTATCAGACCGAGCTGCGGCGGTTATCGTATCATAAATGTTCTATATTCTGCTTCTGATGCTGACTCTGAGGCGCAGTCGACTAACGTCGTGGGCAGGATGAAACTCAGAAGAATAAGACAGAAAGTTTGCGAGCAAATTTTAACAGAAGAAAGAGTAACAGAAATTCCTGACTTATATTTTGATGGAAGGAAAAACCAGACGGCTAAAACTGTTTTAAAAAGATCGAAGAGATTTAAAGTGATTGTACAAGAGGAACATGTTTCGATTATTAAATAACCGGGTTCTGTTTATGTTGGGTATGTGTTTCCAACATCGGGCAGTGCGAGAAATTTTGAAAGAGCTATCCACGGCTTTTTGACGACTGAAAATATATCACCAGAGATTATAATGACTGTTGGATGTAATGGAACAACCACAAATACAGGGAATGTGGGAGGCGTGATTGGTTTTTTGGAAAATAGACTATCTCAACCATTGCATTGGATAATTTGTCTCTTATACGCCAATGAGTTGCTATTGACGCTTTGTTTTCCTATTTGAATAGCCCTATAGCAGAATCTAAATCATTTGCAGGTCAAATTGGTATAGCATTAAAGATGGTTCAAAACATTTATGGAAGCTCATTAACAGCACTAGTTATTTGTCGAACGAATTGTTAGCGATTGTGGACCCTGTTTTATTTCGGAACAGTTACTTCGCTCATCCAGAAAACTTGTTGTTGAGTACGATAACAGATACGCGTAAGCACATTAGAGAACTAGCTGCCAGACGCATTTTAAAAGCTCGTCAAGTGAATAAAAATTCTGTTTCGCGCATGTTTGAGGTGCCAAAAGTGGACTTAAATGCAAGTTCTTACATAGACTTGATAAACTGGCAACAAAATAAATACGAAACCTCAATACTGATGAATATTTCCGATAAGCAGTTGTTACTGTTGTTACATCTTATTGAAAATGGAAGAGATTCGGTTTTGGAGTTAATGAGACTGCCTTACCACACCCAGGCCTTGGAAAGATCAGTAAAAGATGTGATAGAAGCAGCTCTACGTGTATGCGATAAGACAAGAAGATAAGGTTTTGTAAAATCTAATTTAGCGTCTCGAAAGCTCATGCCAAAGTTTGAGACGAAAATGGATTTTTGTTATGAAAAATGACGTTATTCATACCGACACAACTTTCTGAAACTGTGTATATTTTTAAAATAAATGATTTTATTAACTAAAATATACTTTTATCTTATCATATAAATGCATAACATATTATATTTAGTTAATATTTTGTTAATAGGGTGTACTTAAAAAAGCGTCTGTAAAAATTAAAAATTGAAATTTCAAGTCTATGGCGGGACCTCTTACTGTTGAGCTAGAACTTCCAAATTAGTGGGTGTTATTTACAATTATATAAGGCAACTTTTGCCTGGTATTCCAATTCGATATTCGAAAAAAAAAATTTTTTCATACAAAAGTGTTCCACCCTACTGTATATAGCAGTTAAAGAGTGCTGGCAACATTGATTATATGTTTGTAAATCTTCGACATGTAAAAGGCAACGACTGAATTGTAAATAATGAATGTTTAAGTGAATATTTATCTACTATGGATTATATGTATATTCAATTAATGTTGGTTAAAATTCTTTAGCGATAGGTATATGTAAAAAATAGGGCAAATGTTAATGTTTATATTCTGGATATAATTTCTATTTATTTCAAGTGTTTCTTGACGTCCTATAACTTAATATTTCTGAACTGAAGAATTTACGAAGCTGATGAAAATCAACAAGAACTTTTACACAAGCTCGTTATATTGTATTACCTACATTCAAAAAGTTGCGTCTTGAGAAAGTGTATGAATGTAAAGCCGTCGGGAGGCGAAATAAATTAAGATATAAGTACAACAGACAAGAAAGCATAAATTTTCTACTGTGATGTAATTTATTTAACCCAGAAGCATCAAACTTTAGACGGAATCGTAAGAAATAGGTACAATACGCTTGAGGTTAGTGAAAAAGTCGATGCCTGACCGTAGGCATTGAATAAAATACGATCGTACTATTAAGTACTTGAAGAAATTATTGTAGTACCTAATACAGTAAACTTTAGTACAGGTAATATTTAACAGTTATTTAGTGTGAATTTCGGATCATTTAATAATAAGAGGGAAAGAATGGTGTTAATACAAAGTTCAATACGATATAACATAAGGCTCGTGTAGGCACATTATATTATTATAGTCATACTACACAATGTATATGTAGGTATAAATGAAATCAATGTATCATTCCTATCAATCTGTCGATCAACTTGAGCGTGAAATTGTGTTCTATCAAATATCTTTACTTATTTCAAACGTTTTGATACCGTTTACAAAACGATCTAATATTATTCGAGAAACTTTTCTTTATTGTAGACAAGCGTATGTAACCCGGCATCGCTCGGGTTTAATTAAACAGAAAACTGTGCAAATACATGGGTTAAAACGATAAAATCTTATTGAAAAATAAAGGAGTAATCACTTACGTGGATAAAGAAGTAAAAAGCTCTTCCCAATGAGAAAACTTAATTTTTGACTCCCTACATGCCCATATTTAAGTTACAAAAAATAGGTAGGCACCTACATAAAAAAACATTGCAAATCTCTTCTCAATGAAAAATCTTGAAGTTTGATACCTCACATGCCCATATTTAGGTAAAAAAAATAGGTAGGTACCTACATCGAAAAAAGTGCTAAAAACCTCTTTCCATTGAGAAATCTTGAAGTTTGATATCTCACATGCCCATATTTAGGTAAAAAAATAGGTAGGTACCTACATCGAAAAAAGTGCTAAAAAAATCTTCCAAATGAAAAATATGTGAGCTCGACACCCCGAACGCTCATATTTTATTTAGAAAAATAGGCGGGTACCTACGTGCAAAAACTACTAAAAACCTCATCTTAATGTAAGAACTTGAAGATTGTCATCCCAAATTTCTATAAGATAAAAAGGGTAAATATCCCATTTGGTGAAAAAAATTTAAGGCACATACTTAAATGTTAAAATTGTCTACATTCGAATTTTAATTTTTGGTTTGCAGTACATAAATGGGTATTTGAGAGATTTGCTATGAAATTAAACAAAGTCAAGAATAAATTGTCACCTATGTACTCTATATTCCCAAAAAAACCTTAAAGAACGGATGTGCTGCATCCTTTAATATTCAAGAATATTTTACTATCAAATATTTCATAATGCATGTAAAAAATATTAGGTGAAAATAAATAGGTTCCAACTAATTGAAAATTCATTTAACATTATTTATGGATTTTATAAGTAAAACTATTATTCTTTTACAGTATAGTTTTCTATGGTTTCATAATGTCTTCCATTATGAAAATAGCCCAATATGTCAAAAATATGCAATTTTAACTCACGTAATTCAAAAGCTTTTCTCATAAGCAAACACGATATTTTATTACGAAAATAAACCCTAAATATTTAGTTTCAGAATTGTTGTATTTATTGTTACATCCATTTTGAAATTAATTCAACTCAATGAAAAATGTTTGACTGTGAATTTTGCTATTTACTAAACCTTGCATATATTTTTCATACATTTTGTTGCTAATTTTGTGACATGGCTCATCAAAATTGTAATATCTATATCAATATATAAGATATTTAAAATGTTTTTAGCCTTAAACCTGCCCAGAAGATTAGACCTCGTATAGAGTGTATTATTTTTCTTCTGTCTTTCCTAATTTCAGAGTCCATTAAGGACATACGCACATACATACATACGAACCGACTCAAATATTTATGTGTGGATTTAAAATAGAAAAAAATGTCTCGTTCTAAAATAAATAACAAAAATTTAAAAATAAAAATACGTAATGAAAATTTTAAATAATTTTTTATTATTACATATTAAGGCATTTTAAATGAAACTATTGTTAATTTTTGTGTTCATAATACGAGTAGACATACTTAGATACAATATTTTATTTGTCTTTCACAGTTTACCGTTCCTGTGATAACGATATTGGATATTGTAAGTGTCTGATATCATGTAAAAAGAACGTAGGTTTTTTAAATATTTTATTTAGAATGGAATATTTTACTTAAAAAGAGATTAGTTCTTCCCTGTTAATAAATAAAAATAACTATTAAAATCTATGTTTTTAAGCCTGTGACAACATTACCAAAGTTTAACAATAAAAGGATATTAGATTTTAAAATTAAATTTAATATTAACGTCATGTGTTGTTAAGGCTTTGCTATAAGAGAATAATATAATGTGAGCAATTTTACTTTATTTGACGACAGCATAATTAATATAATTACGTTTACACTTACGAAGTGTAATTATTACATAATCTTCAAATATTTTTAAAAGATTTAAACATTAAATTATTCTATGTTATGTCTTTTTAGTGATGAAATGGCGTCTCTAAGGATGATACTAAGCGTATACTGTGTCCAGTAAATTACACTAATTAAGCTTATGATATTTAGTAATAATATATAATAATGTCTTCTGAGATGATATTATTATAGTAAGCTACTAACCACTATGTTAACATCTTTTTCGTTGCATTCTCCTCTCTCTACAAGTTACTTGGGATATTATTATTAGATACCAGATTATATATACCTAAATGTACTTGTATATCTGCATAATGCATAAGTATAAACAGATTTTAGTCATTTTCTACAGATTATTTTTGCATATTTTAATGGTTATCTTCTGTGATGACATTTTTTCTTTTTTTTTGGATCCAATTTACACTGGATAAAATAGCACATCAAATTTCGATCCCACTCCAAATCTAGATTATAGATAAAATTAATTTTCATATGGCTTATTTTCTATTTGACTAACATATTTGTTGCATATTTTCAACATTTTATATGCATAATATATTTATAATCACAAAGGTTCAGTTCTCCAACTACGTTCATAGTTGTTAGCTTTAGGTTACTCCAACTTTCTCTAATTACGGGAATTAGTTTGAAAGAGATGCAAGTGCAAAGACAGAGGTATATAATATATTTATAATCACAATGGTTCAGTTCTCCAACTACGTTCATAGTTGTTAGCTTTAGGTTACTCCAACTTTCTCTAATTACGGGAATTAGTTTGAAAGAGATGCAAGTGCAAAGCCAGAGGTATATAAGATATTTATAATCACAATGGTTCAGTTCTCCAACTACGTTCATAGTTGTTAGCTTTAGGTTACTCCAACTTTCTCTAATTACGGGAATTAGTTTGAAAGAGATGCAAGTGCAAAGCCAGAGGTATATAATATATTTATAATCACAATGGTTCAGTTCTCCAATTACGTTCATAGTTGTTAGCTTTAGGTTACTCCAACTTTCTCTAATTACGGGAATTAGTTTGAAAGAGATGCAAGTGCAAAGCCAGAGGTATATAATATATTTATAATCACAATGGTTCAGTTCTCCAACTACGTTCATAGTTGTTAGCTTTAGGTTACTCCTACTTTCTCTAATTACGGGAATTAGTTTGAAAGAGATGCAAGTGCAAAGCTTTATATATAACTTTCTTGATAATAAACATCTTATCTAAAACACATTTATACAAGCTTTTGGTTTACTGTGAAAGCAGGATAAGGCTATATATGGATTTATAACAAAAAGCCAGATTTATTTTTTAAATAATTTCTTCTTCAAAGCTCTTCAGGGGATCACACTAATACAGATTAGAATAAAGCCTCCTCCATTAACAACAAATTTGAGCCAGCTAAATAACCTCTTCAAAAATTTAATTTCGCTATCCAAAAACGATTTATTATGATAGATATCTACCATTGCTGTTAACGTTTTATACTCAGAACTTTTTAAATCCAAAAACACAGAGACTGGATTGTTTACAGTTGTCTATGATTTCTCATCGAAGACGTAAATATAAAATGAAATATTCCCACGAGGCGGTTTTAGTTGATCAACTCTTCGGGTTACTTATGATGAAAATAAGTTATGATTATACTTAAGTATGATATAACTTAAGTAATGATATAACTTAAGTAAAGTCTCGGCCTCATGAACAAGAGGTCCGGGGTTCGATCCCAGGTGCCGGCAAACTCCCCTTTCACGACACAAGCTTTTAGTAGCTTACTGTGAAAGGTGTATAAGGTTGTATTTGGGTTTATAACAAAACCCAGATATATCTTTTTTAAAAAAAAAAAAAATGATTAATAGGAGTCCCGCGACATCAGCGTTCTCTAAATGTGGTGAATTATCATTAAAAATAAAACGGTCGTAAGCTTTATGAGATTTTGCGACTTATTAGTTCCATAAAAGCAAAGTAAATAAAATAAGAAGAATCCAATTATTTATCGAGCGAGTAGAAGAGTATTGTTTGCAATAAATACCTACCAGGAGAACATAAAGGACTGGCGATTATATTCTCTACAGCTGTTACCAATTCATATCACATAATACACTACGTATTTATAAGGTAACCAAAATATATCGAAACAAAAACGGGACTCCTAACTACACATTTGATTAATGGAACGTCACTTTTTTATGTTTGAAAATACAAGAATACGTAACAATAAAAAACAAATAAGTTTTTATCTATTTCAGCTGAGAAACAAATTGTAATTTTACTTTATGTATGTTGGGATCTTATTTAAAATTGATAACAGTTAATTTAATATACATTATTGATCCAAAGTTCACACTTTTATATAAGATTTTTTTAGATCGGAATGATAATACGAGTAAGTACATTAACCTATCATATATATTTTTTATTACAAATGTATATTTTGGTCACCGTATGACGCGACGTAACGGTCAATTTATAGCGAAGCGTTCACTGGTGAATATTGCTTGTGTAATGGTATGCAAATTCAGCAGCAATATGAAGATTTTCATACCCTCTCTGTGTAGAGCTAAGAATATAGTTACATTACGTCCGTCTACTGGTTGAATAACAAAACTCTAAAACAATATGAAACCTGGGAAATCACCGGTATTTTTTTTAAATATACCGGATTATGCTGGAATATTCTACGACATTTTGATTACAGTTGAATTAATAAAGTTTTAAGTTCCCATTATAGAGCAAACTCCCTACTGAAAACAAAGGAACGCGGTATAATAATAATGCTAATGGTAAAAACATGGCTTCTACTGTAGTTCAGCGGTTCATCTAACAGGATTAAAGTTAACGCAAGTAATTTGAAATACCATTTATGAAAAGTACCAACTTAATTTGCAGCGCGTAAAGCTACGTCGCTGGCTATGCAGCGCTTCAATAAGAGCTCAACCACGCCATGATGCCTGGCAGCAGTGTTGTGTGCTATGAATGAGAGCCCACAGCTTACTATTGATCCCGCACAGGGTGTCGTGGCGTGGTTCAGCTCTTATTGCAGCACTGCTCGAGCCAGCGGAAACGTGGTTTAAAACAGACGACGTGACAGTGAAATTTCTTTAAGGACTTGAAGGCCTCAGGGATTTGCAACGTACCAACCAATCATCTTCAATTCACGACCCTATCAGGTTCGTAAAAGCGTAAAAAAAACTTTACAAAAAACTTCAGTTTAGTGGGATTGATATCTAGAACTAGATACTCTCTCTGGTAAAAGTCAATAGTTGATATAATAGGCTGTTCACACGAGTCGAATATCTTCAGGATACCAAAATATCGTCAGCCATTTGAACCGTGTAAACAAATTGTCAATAAATCTGAAACGATTAAAACCAGTAAAAACAACATCGTCCCAAGTTGACCGTCTTTCAACTTTTGTTTGTGGTGGATCAATGCATGCATGCATGCGTAAATGTGCGCGGCATTCGTATCTACGATAAAAAAAAACTATATAATCGTTTCCCGTTTCGTGACAATTGTTATCTTTGTTGCTGGTTTGGGGTGTTTGTTTCCTTAATTAAAAGGTGCCATATGTCTTCTACTATAACATTTTTAGCTGATGATAAACACTCCAAGATCCCCACCTCGACGTCCGCCATTTTGAAAACAATGTCAAAATCCAAGCGCATCTGAAAGATAATTATGAATCTATGTCGGTGGACTGTGTGAATACGTTTCACAATTAATGGACCTCCGACGGATTTTATTTTTTATGCAAGCGAAATCATCTGGTCTTTATGTCGTCTCGAGTGAATACCACATAAGAGCTACTCAATTCTAAATACTTACTAAAACGATCAAAAGTTTTATATTATATGTACCCATGTACGTTATACTTACAAGTTTAATGTTTGTTTCTGAATTTGAAACAAGCTGCCCTCTATAGAATGAATGTCGATTTACTCGACGGAGAAGGGATGTAAATTGTAATAATAAATGTTTAGCGAAACATCAGCGAGTACCACGGAATGACTTCAGGGGATTAGTTCATTACAAATTATACACCTTCTTCTAAGTATTATCAGAAGACCGGGAGTGAATTCAGCACAGCAGGACGATGAAAAAAGCTGAGAAGAATAGGAAAGCAAAATTGAGAAACATTATTGGTCTCCCACTCTTTTTCGATAGTTTCTGAGTGTCCTGTAAGAGGCAGGTGTTCGAAAAAATTAAGACATTTAACATGTTAAATTCAGCGATGAAATTTGCCACTTATCAAAGTACCTTAATTTTTTTGTGAGCAAGGAGAAAACAGCTTGGATTTTTATTGCATGCTGCTGGTCTGCTGGATACCCCACTTGTGGGATATGCCGTGATGGGATAGTTATTCCTAGATGAATATTTTTCCGCATTCCTGTATTGAATTGTATATATGTGTGTATAAGGTTGTTTTGGGTTTATAACTAACCAACTTTTCTAACTAACTAACTTTTCAATAAAAAAAAGAATACATAGGGAAATTGAATGTAAAAAAAAAACGAATTGTCAACCAAATTTAAAATTTGAGATGGGAAGACTATCAATAAAAGGTTTTACAATTAATTAAGGAACACTTTTGTTAAAAATAGGTTAAGTTAGTTGACTGTTGAGTATTGGTAATAATTTTAAACAATAACATCATAATTTGATCGTTCCTATTTTTTTTTTAGATATTTGTTAATACTTTTCTATAGCAGGATTTTGTATTAATCTGAAGAAGTCTAATAAAAAACAGGGGTGCACATGGGGGCATAAAGTTAAAAATATGAATATAAATTTATGATAAAAAGTCAGTAACATCGTTAAATAAATATACAAAAAAAGGAATGCTTTGAACATAGAGGGGGTTTGGTTGACCGCAACTTCTACGTGGTTAGTCCGCTGCTGTGGAACAAAATTCCCTATGATTTGCGAACTTTGGAGAGTGTGGAGGTGTTCAAGGCAGGGTTAAAGACCCTATTGTTCAGGAGGTGTTATAATTCTTAAATGGGCCCATACAGTGGTTTTCCAGAAAACGGCGCATCTTAAAACATATTGTCTAGTTATCATAACTATTATTCTACAAAATACAGAATATAAAGCTATTTTATCGAGTTCGAACATAAACTAAATGTTTACCAATACGGTGAAGGGGTATGATAATTTTGGTAACCTAAATTAATCTCCAAGCTCGTAGTGCTCTTTATTCGGTATGAATTAGATACAATTCAAATTATGTCACAAAGAAAGTAGGTTTGATTAAAACTTTCATGAATAGTATATTTTTATTTATTTTTAAATCGGCATCGTTTTTCCTCAGACTCTCATAAATCTCAGTGACACCTTTCAAGTATAAGAATGATGAGATAAGATGAAGTCACCCTGCAGTAGACATTGAAGGAAAATAATTACGGTAGAAACAGGGCGAAAAATGTAAAAATGGGAGACGACTTCAGCGCAAATGTCAACACTAATCGACGAAAAGTGTTTCATTAACTATTTATACGATCTTTTCATCTCAGTGAGAATCTTCTTGTAACTATTCTGCAATGTTATCTCAGATTTTACATTTCTAAAAATATTATCCAAAATTGTTTAGAACAAATATCAAAATGTAATTTTTCTTAATTAAATTGCTGATACTGAAAAGGTGCTGTAGTGTAAATGTATTGAGATGTTCTATTTCTGTATATTTAAGAAGGTACCTACTATGTAATTAAATTCAAGTACCTACTGGTGAATTTCTGAAAACTGTTAAAAGTATACGAGTACTTACAACTATGTATAATATTTCTATGTCATTTATGTAAAAAAACAATTTTTCCCAGAAAACTTAAATTTATGAATATATGTATTAATTAAACAACATTTTTTTATGATTAATGTTTTAAAATAGTGTAGAGTTATTTAAAACAAATGTTGAATAATTTTAATAGTATTTATATAGTATTTATTTAGCATGCTTCGTGTACAGTTTAAGTTAACACAATCTAAACATTTATACAAACAAAATACACATTAAACATCGAGAACATTAATTCACATTGACCAAACTATGAAAATATAAGTTAATACAAATGTGTGTGAAAGTAGATGTATAATAAACATAATATGTTATTATATATCAAAACATATTATGATATTATGAGGTGCATAAATGGACCTAAGTTTACCAGTTTCCTACTATGTAAAACAAAATAAATGTATCAATAATAAAACAAAACAGTTTAAGTCAAAAGATGCAATTGCAATACATTACATTGAGAATGCTTTATTTTACATCTACTGATCTCGTTGCAAATAATTATAAATAATTGTCTATACTTGGGAGACATAATATCATATGACTGTATAAAATAAATAAATGTAATATTGAGTAATACTGAAGGTGTGTAGTGTAGTTAATACACGCAATATTCAGCATACTAACAATTTCCTTCATTGCCTTATATTACTTTACACATTGTATGTATATAATAGATCTCATATTTATTTATATACAGAAAGAACATCATAAGAATATAAACTGTTGAGATTTATGAAAAAATATTGTAATGTGAGTTTCATAGCGAGACATGAGATTCATATGAGAAATGATAATATATATGTGCTCTCCAGCTCGCCAACGAGATGAAGAAAGCCCGATTGTTGATTAGATGTCTCGGTACGTAATTGTTTCTTAAAAAAATAAAAATGGAAAATTGAAAGAGAAAAATATTATTATAAATATATATAGAGAGAGAGCGAGAGAAAAAGACATGCCGAAACAGAAAATAAAATGATATTTAGGACTTGGGTCAACTAACGAACAAGCAG
The DNA here is from genome assembly GCA_947579605.1 of Athripsodes cinereus. NCBI lineage: Eukaryota > Metazoa > Arthropoda > Insecta > Trichoptera > Leptoceridae > Athripsodes > Athripsodes cinereus. The sequence continues at coordinate 11,481,616 of OX388311.1, forward strand.
GGTGTGCTTCAGTTGTAAGATATAAATTTAATGGACGTTGGAAATCATTTAGGTACGTGTATGTAAGAGTAACATAGTAACAACAATTGGAAGAAAGACACAACATGCTCGGAAGTATAAGATAATATAGTACAGTAAACGTATAGAAATGAATGCTCCAAACTACCGGGGTAAAAACACACTCATAAAAATATACATAAGTATTAGCTTCTCCACTCACTATCCATTTAGCAGTTAGTAGGTAATGTTAAGCCGAGGGGTCAGTGGTCGCCTTACAGGGAGGTGGATGAAGAAAAATCTTCGTAAGAGTCTGAAAAGTTTATACAGATTACACATACATACATAAAGTAAGGCAGCAAACATCTTAATATAATATAATAGGTGTACCATCTACTCAAACTCACCTCGTAACTCAAACATGGCCATTATTTATATCTAATAACACAAGACAATAAAAGTGTTCATATAAACTTACATATAAAAATACCCGTAAAATAATAAAAAAAGAAATCTTATTACATTAACAATTACTTGTTCTTTACGGAGTCTTACATGTACCGATTCCCTACCTCTAGAGAGTGAAGGCATGCCGAGAACAAATTAGAATTTATCTTGTCTTCTTTCAGATATAATATTTATGCGAAGGAGGTCCAAGAAGAAATTACGAAAAATACAAACATAGTTCATATCTACATTTTTAAGATGAATAACAGAATAAGATTTTCATTTTTCTCATGAGTACCTAGTTGTATAATAAAATAATATTGTTTGCAACTCAAACCGGAAGCTAATTATCTCATTTAAGATTAAAGACACTTTATGAGAAACCTTAATAATACATTTCATAGGTACACACGGTATTTTATCAAAGGCACAAGATAATTAGTACCTAGTACTTATCTTTGAGATATTTCCTCACAATCTTGTCAGCGCAGCGCTGGCTGTTGTGTTAAATACTGCGGTCAAAGACTCACTATATACCTAATTAGTATTTCCAAACAGGCGAAGGGGTATTTCATGTACAGAAATTTGGAATTTCTCCTATATGGAGCAGCTTAAACATTTCCATGGCAAACTTAGTTAACCTATAATGTCTTTCCTTTTAAATGGTATTAATAATTGGCAGTATATCGCTGTATCCCATCTACTAAACGTTTCATTAGTAGCCCTTCTGTAGTAGATCTAATCGTACCTTCAATAACACTTTATTAAATATCCAAGTTAGGAATTATTATATTCAATAATACCCTACAATTTATTCAAATATACTATATCTTGTTCAATAGTATAATCTAAATTACACACTTAATAAAATAACGCATACAAACCAAATGGTTGAAATAAACGAGTAAGTTTTGAAATGATTATACACAGATCAAATTATTTTATTTAAATTAATGTTCATATTTTTTTTACGAGTACCCATACACTATATTCTTATCTACATTATGATCAATCTTTTGTAAAATAATCTTGAACCATATCTGATGTATCCTGAATGGTAACTATATATGCTTAAAATAATCTTGATAGGTATAAATAGATACGTATATTCCAAAAAATATAAGAATATCAAAGCAAACACTTCAAAAACAAGGAGATAAAAATAAAATGAATTGAAAATATAATAATTCGCAAAGTGATTACTTCAAAAGTTTGATATACCAATTTATTTGGAGCAATAAAGTTTTACAATATGAAAACTTTATTATCAATTGGAAGATCCGGGAATTCTATAATACTTACATAGATATAATACTTTATTTTTATATACACGAGTGTAATAATATTGTTAAAATGACAAAGTTCAGTAGGCTATGGAAAAAATCCGACATTCACAAGGACGGAAATGAAAGAGATTTTTAGGTAATCGATATGTAAATAATATGATTACACTTATTATGAAATTATCTACTTTACTTCAGTTTGTAATCTTTAATATACTCTTACATACTATTGGAACAGTCACTTATAAACAAAAGACTTACGTAAATAAGAAAGACAGTGCGTCACTGTATTTTACTTACAACTTACAATAAATGTGGACTTTTTTTGCTTAATGTAGAAAAACTAATTATTGCAGGAGATCTAAAGAATATTATGTATAAAAAAGGAAATATTTAATTACAAATTCAACATTTTGAAAATGCAAAAACTTCTTAGGAATGACCTACCTATAAGATATTTTACAAAATAATATAATTTAATTCGTCGGTAGCCTGGAGGTAGAGTCTCGACCTCGTGAACAAGGGGTCCGTGGTTCGATACCAGGTGCCGGCAAACTCCCCTTTCACGACACAAGCTTTTAGTAGCTTACTGTGAAAGGTGTATAAGGTTGTATTTGGGTTTACAACAAGCAAAACCCAGATATATATTTAAAAAAAAAAAAATTAAAAAAAAAATTCGACCATGATTTCAAGAATGTTATGATTTTCAATTTCTCTGAAATTCATTCGTTTAATTTACTATGATAAATATAATAATACCTAGTACATAATATAAATATTTATTAACAGAACAATTTTAATGACAATATAATACTCAAACATAGTACCGAGAATAGGTCCCTATCAATTTCCGTCACAAAGCGGACTTGTCGCAGAGCAACGTCTTCCAGTCAACCATCTAATGTTCAATGTGAAAACAAGTGAAATATTATTTCATATCTAAACCTATTTTTATATATTTATTATTCTAGTATTTTATTCCACTTGCAGGCTAATTATGTCAAAATAAATATCAAACAAAATAAAAATCCACCCGGTGGAGTGCATTAGCGCATTGCCTCGTCTAGGTGGTCTTATAAAAATACCAAAAAAAAACACAACGTTTGCGCAAAACCACTACTCCTACCTAGGAGTGAAGTGGTATAATGCTTTGCCGGTGGGTGGTGGATTGCAAGGATCTAGCAAATTTTGGTATAGCTAAGTTTAAGTTAGCTTTAAAAAAGTTAATGAAGTAGATTTTTCTTTTCTTTGGGTATAGATTATTGATTGAGAATATTGTACCTATTGTTATTTAATTTGTATTAACATGTTTATTTTTGTACGATGTGTTTTTCTTTTTTTTTTCTTTTCAAGTTTATGGAAAGTTTCAGGATTTATTCTGGTAATGTTTTTGATTGTGTTTCCTTTTTATTTACTTTTGTATTGTTTTGTAATATTGTAACAATGTAGCTCACTTCAAAACACGAGATTTTCTCTTTTTGAAGTTGAGTCATCGAAAAATAATGTTTTATTTATATATATTTGAAACTATGTAAATATGTTTTAAAAAAAATATAAATAAATAAAAAAAATAAAAATGTATATGAAGAAATTATACAAACTTCACTGGCTAATAATTAGGTATGTAATACGTAAATATTGTTTATTTTGATTTTTTGTTGAGCTAGTTGCTTATGAAAAAGTAAATGAAAATAAATCACATACGACCGTGTCTTGAATAGTGACTTTCCGTGTGTGTAAGAGGAAGTCTACCTTCTAAACATTGCAAGTTATGTAGGTATATGGAAGTTTATCAAATATGTTTCGCTACCTACAGTTTATGCTAATATGTATTTGGTATACTTCTAAAAGGTACTTTTGTTAGGTGTAAAAACCTTCCTCGCTATTTAACCGCCACCGTATTTTAACATAAACATAATTAATGAATGGAAAATAAATGTATTCGATCTAGCAATTAAAAGCATGATAATATTATGTATCTACATTTTACAAATGTTGCAAAATGAAGTACGGAAATGAGGAAAATTCCACGCACGTAATTTATTGCCCAAGCAAAAACGTAAGCTTTTATATTTTCATATTATAAGAAAGGAAATTATATTGGTAGAGATTATTTATGATTCATACACTTTTAAATTATTATTATATATGTAACCGATAAAAAAAATCTTCTTTGGTAGAGGTATATCGTACTTAAAGGATGCAATGAACTATTGAAATAGTTAAACACGTCTTAACTTTCTTCACAAATATAGTGTTTCTTCACAAATATAGTGTTTCTTGCTACTTGAAGTCTTTTGCTCACTGGAGTATAATAAAAAAATATGTTATAAAAGTTTTTTAGAGTTTTTCTTCTTTCAATACTTTTAGAGGCGAGAAAAGTCAAAGGATGCAAGAAATAAATATATCAATCAGTTTTTGATGAACTTTCCTTGTAAACTCAACTTTACAGAGGAAGTTGAGTGTAGGTACACATCCGTGTAAAAGATAAATAAGAATTCTAAAGGCAATAAGAGTTGAAGTATGATGAAGAAAAAAGTGGAGAAAGTAGAAGAAAAATTTAGATTATTATTATTTGTAAGAGAGATGTAAGAGTTTCATATTTATGAATTATTGTATACATAGAAACTTTATCAAAACATTTGTAATATTTTGGCAAAAGAAGGCGATAGACGGCCTTATTATAATAAATCTTACTCCGTAAAACATAGAATAGTAATTTTTTGTACACGTATAATAACATACTACTGATGGTAGGTACTACGTTAATAACAACATAGCCCTTAGGGTAGTGAGAATTCAATTTCACGCTGCCTTCATTTGATATGCTTGCCATTTAAAATTATTTTACAACAAACATTTAACATTCTCCACGTATGTGCCTATATTAATTAATGAATACAAACACCTACAACATAGTTTTCAAAATCCATCGATGCATAAAATAGTACTGTTTATTAGCAGGTTGCGTAATATGTAAACCTTTGTTCACGGTGCAGGTAGATACTAGGAGTAGTTGTTCACGTGAATATTTCACACGTGCTTCGTAATTAATCAGTAAAGGATTAGCTTTTAACATTGGAGAGAAGTATATTATGTTTTTAACTTAACACAAATATACATTTCTATTTACTATTCAATGTTTGTATTTTAAATTAACAAATAAAATATCCTGAATATAAAGTTTAAAACTTGACAAAACTGCTAATTTTTTTACCCAACAGTCGATTACTACCAGTTTTAAAAAGTGCGTTGAATAACTTGTAAGAAGATTTTATAGTATTATACAGAACCAACAAGGTTTTACATAATGTTCCCTCTGTAAAATATTACCAAACGTGTCCTCCGTATGATTTCTAGAGAAACAAACACAGTTATCTATAGTGAGTGTGACAGGGAAACATAATGAAGATGTGCTCTATCGCTTATATTTATATCCACTTAACGAATAAATTGATTTCTGTATGCAAATATTTGTTTCAAATAATTTGCATTCTTTCGCAGGGCTCCCGCGTAATAAACAAAGGCTTATCGTGTGCCGGTGCGGTTGGGTTGGTAAATTATTCTCTAACGGTATATGAGTGCTAAGAGCGAATAAATCTCTTTGTATTTGTAATCTGCAGGTTTCATCGAGTGAAGTCGTACCTTGCGATTTAATATTTACATACTTGGAATGTTTTATAGTTGGGAAAACACAAGTGAGCCTATCTATAACTGCAGCAGAGTCAAACGCTACTTGAATTATGTATTTCCGATTTAAATGTACCTGGACTGGGTGGATGTAGAATGGATGTTTTCGGAGTTTATAGCAAGGAATGTGTTCTTGAGAATTTTATCTACGTGATCAAGCCACGTAGTTCTTGGACATCCGCGCTTTCTCACATCCTCTCCTTCCGAAGCGTAATAAAACTGGTAATGTCAGTCAGTATTTCTAATGGAAAAATATTTTATTCAAGAACAAAAATGAAAAAAACTTTTTAGAAATATTGTTGTACAAACAAAATTTAAACATAAGGTATCTCTAAATTGCTTTATTTATAATATACATCAATTTCTGTTAAGTAAGTACAATTTTTAATTTAATTAATTCAACTAATGCAAAATTATTGCTGTCGCTTGTCGGAATAAATAATCTACAAAAATGTAATCCGTTTACAATGGCTCATATTATTTTAAAATAAGAATTTATATTTTTTAATACTTTTATTTATGAAGAGAGGCATAATTATATTCTATACAAGAAATATATATATCGTGGGCGCATGAAAAGATTATAAGATAACATGCAAATAGTCTGAAATGGGATTACGTATTTTGAATTGCAACGAATGTTATAGAGGCAGTATGTAATAATGTCGCAAGATTTATGCAGAAATAAACACATTTCGTGTAATATCCGGTATCGTCGTTTCACTTGTTATTTAGTCACAATATAGTGGAGTTTCATTATCTGAATGGCTGTTAATAATATCTAATGGTGATAATTACTTGGCCAGGGTAGATGGAGTGCGGTAACTACCCTGTCCAGTACACTAGTATGCAACCAGATATAATGGAATTATCGTGATTTCGAAGGCAGGTAGTGCTCGTACATTATATTATTACTTGCCAGTTTGTACGAGTATTTGGGAAAATTCTTATAACATTATTCGATAAGAATCTCAACTCTAGTAGTAGATAGGTATAATTATACCTAATATAGGATTATTTGAAACACAATAATAATAAATCGTGAATTATAAACAAATAATAAATATCTTGAGTAGTTCAATTGAAGAAGTAACAGAGAATAGAAATACGATGCAAATAAACATGCTCGTGTTATAAATAAAAAACTTTTTCTTTTTTTGTTATTATTCTGAAGCTCTCAGCTATCATTAATCAAACTCCCGTCTATAAAAACTTGTCAACATAGCAAATAGAGAAAAGTTATGATAAAGTTTGCAAAATATTATCTTGAATATTGTTGTTTGTCTTAATTCGAAACATTCATTAGATACATTTAAGAGGAATTACTCTATATATTATATATGGCTTCAGCGATTTAATTAAAAAGTTTTGTTTGGTGATGACTATGAATACATTACATACTATATACTGTAGGTACGTGTAATGAAGGTAGATATAATACCTACCTAATAAACCTAATATCGTGTGCCATCATGTGTATATTTATATAATATGTAATATATGCGGAGAATACTCTATTGTGATATTAAAAGCAATTATCTTACCGTTGTCATTTATTTGTATAGTTGTGTCGTTCCCAGTTGTATGAGTTCTAGGAGGCTGATCACCACATTGAATTACAGCACTGAAACAACGTTACTTTCATTATTTATGCAACAATATCAAATCCCTCTGAACTAATTATTTGAGATGCATCTTCTTTTATACTCGTAAGTTTAAATTGATGAACAAGTAAATGTGTTTACAATAATAATTTATATCTACCTAATTCATATCTTCATATATAAAAATAATGGAACAAACATTTCACGAATCACAAAGTAATAATTATTATTCTACTCTGTATTTGATTATGTTAATCTGTATCAAATAAATTCGAAGAGTGTTTCTCTTGTTGTTTAATTTATTTTACGTTTTAAGTGAGTCAATACTCAGACACACATATATTATTTAATACTTTCTCAGTGTTTTCAACATTCAACAAAGGTATATAACATATTGTAAGAAAATTTGTTGCGAGAAATCTTACTTATGAAATATTCCAAACATCTGATACAAAAATATTATCATCCTCACACGGAGGTTATGATTCATAAAACGGGGAACTGAAGAATAGGAAATAAAATTATGCCATGAACTTTTATACTGAATTTTATGAAAATATATCGCAATCAATAATCTTTCATTTCACATGAGAGATGTAACAAAATATATCTGCATCATGCAGTTGACACATTATGCAAATATCAAATTATCGTGTCCTATCGAACAAGGAAAAGAAATAAGTTTATTTATAAAAATGCACATACCTTAACGTTACACGTTTCTTAATCCTATTACCGAGATCAGAGTACCCTCTATTCATTGGTCTTCGTGATTTAACTAATTTAACACTTGATGCTGCGTTTTGGGAAGGGGGATTTGTGTTATTGCTAAATGTAACTGATATTGGTGAGCAGGGTTCAGAACTTTGTTTGTCTACGAGGATGGGGCGAGGTCGTGGAGGTGATCCTCCAGGCGGAGGCTGTCCTCCTCCGCCCTCTCCTGAACACGAACCACTCGGCGGAGTTGGTTCTGGAGCATTTACTAGAGCTGGAAACCTTTTTCGATCTTCTAGATAAAGTTCTAATAGTTGGTCTAATTTAGACTCTATGTCGTCAACCTAAAAAATAAAAAGAAAGTAATATTTTTTTAAAGATGCGTTCAAGTACACACATGAACAAACACAAAGAAGTTTTATCTTATGCATCTACCTGTCGCTCAACTTTGACAACTCTGCTCGCTAAACTGATTTTAGATGCATATACGTCCTTTGCTTTAGAACCTTGTTTACCCAGAATTTGGTCTAGCCTAAAACACATTCATCGAAGAAAAAATTATAAGCCGTTACCATTGTTATTCATAAATTCGTAATCAAAAATCATCATTAAAATGAAGCAAGGTATGGAAGACATGAGTTTATTTACTTTTAGACTTAATGAAAAAAATAACATTGTGCTGTTAAAATATTCTACTTTTTTTTTCAATAACACCACGACAACACCTAAAAGTAATAAAGAGGTACAGAAATACCATTCTGCTGAGAAAGCTTGCATGATTAGGGCGCATTTAAATAACAAAATTATTTTTTCTAAATTAAAGATAAGGCTGTTTTTAACAATGGTACTGATTATTTTTTACCATTACCATAAACAATAACTATCAACGGAAAGTTTTATTTAAAGAGACATTGCACCATCAAAACATTTCAATAAATTTCAACTCTTTGAGATATGGTGATGAAATATTTAATATTATTTTGTCATAACTTGCTTCATCACATGATAAATATAATATTATGTGTAATATATGGTACTTATTTTATTATCTTTCATAAAATTAATATGGAAACTAGATTTTTAAAAAAATATGAACATAAAAAACACTATTGCCAACTGTAATATAAGCGCGGTGAAACGCTATTAGATTTTCAATAAGAAAACTTAATGTGCAACTACAAATAATTGTTTTTTGCCAATTAATAAAAAATAAAATGACAAAAAGTCAGTTTAGTTATATAATTTTTTGGACTAATTATTATTCATAAAATGTATTATATTGAATAGAAAATCTACGAATGGTTAAATGAAATGTCGTCGAAATCTAGATTTTTTTTACATATTAACTTAGCATTCAGTATTGTGACTTTTTATTTTGTATATTGTAAATTCTAAGTTATTCTTATACGCTTTTAATATGTAGAAATTTAAATGTAAAGTTATTTTAAAATAACAAAAAATCACATTAACTAAAATCCACATGCAATGATGTTATTATGATTAAACAAATTATGTTAGATAATTCAAAATGATAATATTGTTATTTACAAGCAATATAAGTAGCCCTTGTCAGCATCGTTTTAAAAATGCTTTATTCATAAATATATATATATATATATATATAACTTATTGATAAATATAAATTTGACTTTATTAATATAATATAATAAAGTGAGTGTGTGTGTGAGAGTTGGATGAAAAAGCGTGTAAATGTGAGTTAATGGTGATGATAAATTATCAGGGACTTGAATACGTGTACTGCAAAAATCGAAAACAACAGAAAAACGATGATAAAATTTCACGCACAATATCTACCTATACGTGCTAAAGCTATGCTCTATTGTTAGTGTAAAACAAAACGGAACCTTTACAAAATATTTTAATATTAATATTGTTTTAATGGAATTTATCTCTTCGACCAGATTAAAAGGATATAAATACATAAGCACCTAATCAACTATTCTGCATTCTGTATCCTTTTATATAATATTTTATTATTCTATATCCTAATATTATGCGCTATATATATACATAATAATTGCTACTGCTACCTACTTTTGTTATAACAAAATGACTTAAATACGTATTACACAAAATATCAATCAGTTGTTGCAAATGTCATACCTACAATATAATAAAATTACATATCAACCTCTGTGAATGTCTAATATGTGGTATAATATAATTATTATCTATGTAATTATGTCTAAGCCTGAAGTAAGGATTAAGAATTAAATATTTAGCAATGTGCGATGTATCAAAGATCTTCAGAATTCTAAATTTTACACTTGTGATACAGAGTAGTCGATCGATACGAATATTACGCGGGGTAGGCGAGGAGGTAATATGGTTGTATTTATTACTGGTTGTTTGAAGCTTCCGGGGCAAACCGGTGCGGAGGATCCTACTTACCTGAACTGAAGGTTTCTCGTTCTGTTCAAGAGGTCGGCATGCCCCGAGGAGTATTGCTCTATGACATCTTTAACATCATAAGGCTTGAGGGCCTCCCTAAATCTCTTGCGTGCGAGAAAATACTTGAGCTACATGAACATATAAAAACAAACACACAAACATATAAGGAAAGCAGCCAATTGTAATTACATCGTGGAGGAACGGCGAACAATATGACTGTCTGTCTGTCATGTCGTGTGGAGGTGTAGTGGAGTGGTGTGGTGGTATAACTGAAGTCAAAGTGATGGTGGAACTGATGTTGTATGTACAATATAGTAGGTAAACAGATATATGTTGTTACATACAATATTGTGACAAGTGATGTTATGGAATCAATATTGCTGTTATATTTAGTGTTTTTGTGCAGTAGTGTTATTGTACACTCCCATTCACCGAATGTTAGATATTATGTTTGTTGGGAACGTGAGAGGCGATGTTGTATTAAGTTGGCAGAGTTCAAGTATCTACTAGAGTTAAGCCAATTTGTCTGTTTCAGAACGCTGCTATAATTTAGAAAAACATGCAGAAACTCTCACAACTACGGCATTAAAATGTATCAACTACCATAGTCTCTCTCCCTCATTACACTCCTATTCACCCTTAATGTGGCCCACTACGTGTCATGCAGTATAGTTTTTTTTTTGATTTCAGAGTATTCAATCGAAAAGCATCCGATGTAATTATTTGGTGTAATTTGGCAGGACAAAATATATATAAAGATATATATTCATATATATATATATATATTGTAAAGTTGATTGATGGATAGTCATGGCAGTCTTATTTAACTCGGAAGTATGAAAAATGTTGTTATTGCGAAGAATATAAAAGTATGACTAGTTAATGGTGAAATGGCGCATGCAGACAGAATACTGCTGCAGTTAACAATGCACGCAACCATTATGCTGTAAGTTCAAACAAAATAAATTCCGTACATGAAACTGAGATCCAGGCAAATAAACAACTTCACTCATTAAACTGGTATATACTTAAAATAATATATGTGACCAAATTATTTATTTGCCGCAACGATCTGAATTTCATTTATTCTTGCGACATCAAACCACCAAGCTGTGTACTTTTTATGTCAGTGAGAATAGTAAAATAAATGTACTTGATATATTTGTATACATGCAAAAAATATCAAATCTATAATTTCTCTTAAAATTCACCACATAGGTTAGATGTTGATCAAATAAATGTTTTGTCGTTGAAATCATTGTTGAAACTATGTATTGTAGTACGTTGGCTTTGATGGCTTCAAGTCAGTAGTGTTTAGTAAGTGATAAAATACCCATTATCTAATAGTTAGGCCTTTGATCCGCTCCACGAAAAATATTTATGCAGCATAAACGTGCAAACATGCATAACTACTTAGTAGTAAACCTCGAGTTAAAAATATTATAACAAAACAAGTATATACCGTTATAGCAATTGATTGTTTCGAAGAGAAGTGATTTCTGTCAATATTTTTAGTAGAGGCGGACGAGAGGTGATTGTTATTAGTAGACTCACTTAGCACAATTAGACAATATTACATAAATATTGAACACCGTGGTATATGTGCTAGGTGAGTGAAGTTTAGTATATTAAGTACTCGACACAATAGTAGGTATGACCGAGAGGAATAGAGTAATAGTAGTATGAGAATACGAGTAGATATAATTATATGTAGGTAGGTATGTGATATAGTATTATAGAAGGTATAAGTCGGATACCGAATGTAGGTATAGCCACACTAGTATATAAATAGGTATTACATAATATTATATAATATAATATACATACAGTAGGTAGGTAAATACATCATATATATAATAAGTAGGTATATATTATGAAACACATAATGTAGTAGTTATATATGAAGGTCTTTAGGTTCATGTATGCAATGCCTCTGTACCTAGTTTGTACATTTTTCACTCTGCCCAACAAGTCTACGTGTCCAGCCGAGTATTGTTCAATCACATCCTTAACGTCGTAAGGCTTTAATGCTTCTTTAAACTTCCTCCTCGCTACAAAATACTTCATCTGTTGGAAAATATTCATCACAAAATAATATTATATGAAGGCCATTAATCATTATCATTATCATCTTAGATCAATCACCCTATGGGAAATTATTTCAATGAAAGTATAGATGTCTACGTCTCCTTCAAATATTAATAAAATTATATTTTGGATTGTCAATTTATTACCCTCAGTTCATATAAAATATAGGTAGGTACCTACCTATATTCTCTGCGTGTTACGGTTATGATTAATTTGGAATATTTTTAAAGACCCTTTCCCTTTATTTGTTGAGAGGATTTATCAAAAATATATTAGAAAGCAAATATAATTATTCACGGAATTAAGTGAAAATGTTATTTCATGAAATAAATTCAATTTAGTGCTATACCTATTATATAAACTGTAAAAAAAATATTTAAGATGTTTTGTAATGTTCAAGAACATTTCATGTAAATCCAGTAATATTGTGCACTTCAATGGATAATGTGATTACAAATATATTAGAACTTATATTAAATATATAAAAAAGAAAGAAATGATAAATGGAGTATTAATCTGTAAAAGAATATCAGTAGCTTACGAGACAACGAATTAATTAAGAAATAAAATGTGGTTACTCAAGTACTTGTAAAACCAAATAATTACATTTTATTTCTTGATTAATATGGAGTTTTACAAAATAAATATCAATAAAATACAGCGACCCTATTTGGAATAAATTTTGTAGTCAAAATAACAGCCGATTAAAACAAATCAGACTTTTTCCAATCTAGTAAGTTATCGAAGAGATGTCTTGATCCAAATTATGATAGGTAAATTTAAAAGGATTGAAAAGCAAATGCTGAAACACATTAGAAGTTACTTAATTTCTCAAATATGTTAATTTAAATGGAGTGTTTTAATATATCATGTCAGAAGTATAATATTTTAATATTAAAACCTCATGAAGAGATAGTTATAATATTTTACAAGCCATAATTCAAATGCTTGATCATCTACCAAGATATATTATCGATGAAGTTACTAAAAATACTATCTACTACTTTCTCAATGAAACACAGGCTGAGAAAATCATATTAATGAGTCAAACCTATTATAAAGCTTTGAAAAATCAATGAAAACACTGCAATTATTAATATTGAAATCAAAACTTAAACCTAGTAATATTATTAGAAGAAGAAGTATCAAAAACACTTAGAACTCACCTTTCTAATGAAGCGTATTGCGCTTTTGTGCTGATTCGTCAATTGTATAAGTCTTGGTTCGTCCTCCTCATCTGCGATAGTAAAAACAAATATATTATATTATCAGGTGTAATTTTTGTGGAAATTCATTATTTAAGATAATTATAATAAAAAGCACTGTTAAAATCCGTTACAAATTTGTTTATTGATGAACAACTTCTGTAAAGACAAACATATTGGCCAGCATTCTACACTGATCACTCGATTCGGAAGTTAGTCTTAATTATAACAAATCTAAAATTGCACCACTAAATATCAGTGGAGTTTCCGAAATCAATATTCACAATAAAGTAAACGAAGACCTAATGATTAATTTTTTTTCAATAAATTCTGAGCACTGAGGAGTGTAGATTTGCTATATAAACGCCCTAAATGCAAAATACTCGATATTCTGGAAGTATTGGAGATTAATAAATGTGAAAATTTTGTTTATATTCTACAGCCTCCAATGCCTTCACAAATACTTTCTCTCCTAAAGCTCACGGTCCTTGCCTAACCCCCCCCCCCCCACCTACCAAACATAACCAATCCTTTTTAATTATGAAATATGTACGCCTTTTTGTTTGTAGAAATTTAGCATTTGTTTCGTATTGATAATGGTTACATTTCAGTCGAAAACGGTGTCAATAAACAATGTTTGTAGTGATTTTAAACAGTACAAATATATTACGTTAAGAATAATATTAACAAAAAGATTTTTGTCTCTTAATAGCAGGTAAATAGTAATAAATATTCTTCAATTATAGCAAATTATATTCATTTTCAGTGTGGCAATATTCATAGCTTTTGTTATCAATGAATTGAGGTAAGTAGGAACTATTATTTTAATTAAACTAACGTGTAAAAAAACATAACATTACAATATTTAAAAGCAGTTTGTATACGTACACATTGCGTAATATGCACATTTTGACATTACTCACACAACCATATATCTAATAAACGGGTACAATTAACACATGATATAAAGAAAATAATAATAAAATTTAAAAATTGATCACCAACAACTATGACCATTTAACGAGTTTATCATGTAACTTCAATAAGCTTACATTAAAAATAAACGGAGAATAAACACAACATAACATTTTATTATAGCTTTTAGTTTGAATAATGTGAAATGTATGTATTTGTCGTGATATTTGAGTGATTTTTTGATATTCATAATATTGTTCCGATTGTTTCTCAGTGTATCAAACGACTTTTTTTTTCTGTTGGCAGTCAATTTTTTTCTCTCTATAAATCACATGCATCGTTTACTGTAAAAATAACAATTTATATTATTTTTGCCCACATTCAATAATGATGACAGTTACTTAGTATCGTGCAGTTATAATAACGTCCACTGTTTATGTGATCAAAATACATTCATAATATAACCATTCTGATATTTGATAACAATACCTAATAATAATTATATTGTAACATTAGCCAAAGTGTTTTGCTTGCTTCAAATGTTGTGGAATGCATAGTTAGTAGTTATGAATGTAGTTCTCTGGACTGTAAATAAATATTATGGGAATAATTTTGTACAGGGGTTTATGTATCGATAGTGAGAGTAAAATAGATTTAAATATAATATGAATTATTATAATAATAGCGATAGAAAGAGAAATAGATATAAATAGTAATAAATAGTAGTAAGGAAAGGAGACGTAAAAAATCTACAGGAATGACAATTAGTTCATCATCTAAATATATAAACATATTATATATTATTATGCAAACTATTTACATACACAACAACGTACACCAGTGATAATACATAACTACATAATGATGTGAAACAAATATTCAACGACATGACAATATAATATAGGTACCTATTATGTAAAGAGATAGAGATATATAATACCTTACATAATTTATTACTGATGTCATTACAATATAAGGAATAATATAATAGAAGTAATGAACAAATATTAATTTTCCTTGTTATCCGTCCCAGCATTGTATGAGATGATTATTAAATATCATAATGAGATGAAGATAAGTATATATTAAGATACCCAGCTCTCTAATTTATTTTTATAATGTTTACGTAATAAATATACTACGTTGTGTTTCTGTAAGTATTCATGATTGTTATGTGATAAAAAAAATATTAAAATAGTAGGTATGTGGTGGGATATCTATGACTGTAAAATATTCACTTGAATTAGTATTTTTTTTCTATAATTTCACATAAATATGATACTCACACAAAGTTAGAAAGATTACATAAAAGCTTGTTTTCAAAAAGAAAAAAAGCCATATTTATATAGCAAATATTATTTTTAAAAATACAAATAGGTATTTCAAGTTATCAATTCTAAAACTTTTTTCCAATAGAGAAATCATCAGCTAATAATTATATACTTTTTCAATTGTGTATTGCTGTATTTTCTGCATTATGAGAAACGATGAAAAAAGTTCAATCATTTATCTATCTATATATCTATCTATTCCCTCACGCCGTATCCCAAGTGGGGTAGGCAGAGAGAACGGAACGCCAATTAGATCTGTCCTTACATACTTCTTTCGCTTCCACTACAGTCATACAATTTCTCATGCACGCACGTCGGTTTCTTTTACTCAGAACACGGCCGTCCTTGAGAATTTGATCTACATGCTCAAGCCATGTAGTTCTCGGACGCCCGTGCTTCTTCATACCCCTCCTTTCAGCCAAGTATATCCTCTTTGTCATTCTTTCCTCTTTCATTCGTTCCACATGACCAAACCATCTCAATTTATTTACACGCATTCTATCCACAACACTCCTCTTGCAAAAAACTCATTCTTCTAATATCCTCATTCCTCACTCTATCACGCAACGTTTTACCAACCATCCTCCTCAGCGATCTCATCTCCACAGCATTTATTCCATTTTCATCCTTCTTCAACCATGTCCACGTTTCGCTTGCATACATAAGTGTCGGTACCAGGATGGTATTGTGCACTAGCAATTTTGCCATGTTCGACACATTGTCATTGCTGACAATGGGTCGATGTGCACCGTTAATCCTAGCACCGGCTACTTTTCTTCTTTCGATATCCTTGTCACATCTTCCATCCCTCGCAAACAAACTTCCTAAATAAACATACTCGTCCACTTGCTCCAAACATTCATTTTCAACCTTTATTTCGCACATTGTTCTATCAATCTCTCTTTCAAAAACCAGCACTTTCGTCTTTGTCACATTCATTTTCATCCCATTCATACTACAACTATCATATACAACTCACACAATCTTTTGTAAACCACATTCACTCTCAGCCATTAAAACCAAATCATCAGCATACATCAACGCATTCACACGGTTTCCATTCAGTTCAACGCCAACATCCATCTCTTTCAAAGGACGCATACAGTAGTCGAAGAATAGGTTGAACAGCCACGGAGACATGACACAACTTTGCTTCACTCCTTTGGTGAGGGTAAACCACTCCGTGAGGGTATTGTTCACCCTCACACAAGCGGAGCTCCCCACGTAGAGCGAAGAAATTGCGTGGATCAACTGGCTGCTCACCCCATACTCCGACAACACGCGCCACAATCTTTCCTGGTCCACACGATCATATGCTTTCTCCAAATCCACGAACGCGCAGAAAAGCTTCTGGTGTTTACCCAGAAACTTCTCCACGACCATTCGTAGGGAGAAGATCTGATCGGTGCACCCTCTACCATTCAAAAAAGCCCCTTGTGCATCCCATATCTTACATTCAGTTGACTTTCGTACTCTCTCAATCAGAATTCAATTATTTATACATTCTTTAATGATAAGTGTGTACAGTGTCAACGAATTGAATGTTCATAAATTATAATTTAAAAATTTAAATGAAGAATTTCACAATCAAAATCATTAAATGTATTGAAACTATCAGTTTTGATTTTAGTTTTGTAAGTTTCTTCTTAAACATGCAAAGTACGGCTACACATAGAACTATGTACATCGTAATATTATCCTCTCTACTTTCATTCGATACTAATAAGGATTCGACTAAATCGATTTCAATCTTCATTAGCGTACCTATTTCATAAGTTATAATTAATCTCTCAAAGTGATCCCAGCGGGATCTCCTACTACATAACTGAATGAATACTGTGTATTCAACTTATAAATTCATAACAATTATTTATTCTATTCCTTTTTAAGTAAATTCATCAGTAGGTATTTGATAATATCTGAGTTGAATAGAACCATTTATTTCATCCTATATAAACTCATCTCACGGTTTTAAAATATCATAATAAAAGGTTTTCAATTTCCTTAAACAATGCGAAGACAAAGAAATGCTATTTTGTTAAGTTGTAAGAAAATAATAATTATTTTCCGAATAATTTTATTTGTAAGACAGGGATACGATCCTTATAACAACGTAATCACTTTTAATTGTCAATAAAACTATGTTGACTTTCATAAATAATATTAAGCACGATAAAGAAGAAAGGTTCGTAAACAATAAACTCGCTAATGTAATAATAAAGCCGCGCTTAGCTGACATCAATACAAAAAGTAAACTGTACCTATTCATAAATTTGTTGTCTGAGGCGCTCCCACAGCGTACACATTCATTACACAGCAAAGTCTTGGTTGGGCCGTGATAGTATTCCAACACCACCCGAGCAGACATTGCACTGTACTGTACTGTGCTATACAATGCTGAGATACTTATCTCCTCATCTACGCCATAATGATCCATGATGCTACAGTGTTCTTTTTATAATATAAATAACTTCGGTTTCGCATCGTAATATCGGCAAGAGCATAATGCATTATTAAGGATATTTTCTTTCATTTCTTGTCAAATCAAGCGGAAAAGAAATACATTTTTTACTAGGATATTATTTTTTTAGAAATGCGAATAAGTACACATAATAGTATTACTGGATATGTATATCGTTCATATGCAACTGAACAAATTCAAATAAAATATTAGAGTGTGAAGCTTGAGTAGATCGTGTTAATAAAAAAAATTAACACGATATACAGTATTAATATGCCTAGACATGTGTATTTTTATCTTAAAATCAGTGACATAAACCTGCATTATTGCAACGAAGCAGTAAAAACGTTTTACGAAGTAGTTTAAATATACGGAGATAGAATTAAAAAGGCTTTATTTATGTCATTCAAATTTTGTAATTAAAGTGCTGTGTAAAGCGATGTTAATAAAATGTTTAAGTTTTAGGAATTTCATGAGAAATTCCGATAATAGCTAATACACGCTGATTTCTCATAATTAAGCTAAGGTACTCGTAACGTGCTCTCAAATAAGCCAATCAGTCAAAAACTCTTATTGATGTTCTGTTTAGTATTGTTTAAGCGGAATAACTAACTGTAAAACACTGTACATCTGGAGGTACTTCATATTGCATTGCCCATATTATGCGTGATACTTATATGGATAAATGTATTATAGTACAATGTGAAGTGTTTGTCTGTTTGTGTGAAGTAGGTAGTATAAACGTAATATTCCTCCGTGGTGCGGTGTGAGTCGAGCGTTAGGGGTAGTGGATTGTGAATCATAAAGCGCATAGCAAGTAATAAGTACTTAGGTACCAAATATTGTGTGATTAAGTTGGTAAAGGTAAATTGGTAGGTAAGTGTTAATATGTACAGTTGGCTGTCAGTGTTATCAAAATCATTATAATGTTGAGGATAATTAATAGGTAGGTAATAATATATTAATTTAAAGCTTACTACAACGACACTTCGTCGATAAGTGGTTGTCACTCTTGGTGTAAAAAGTGCTCTAATATAAATGAAGGTTAATTATTATTGATTGATTACATGTCGTACTGTCTGGAAAGAAGAAGACCGATCCAGATTGGTCGGAGTTGAGGAGTCCAAGGAGAGCGAGAGGCACAGCCGTAGCGCCGCCCAAATGTCGCACAGTCCCCGCAGACAACTCCACGCTGCTGCCGGAATGGAGGCCAACTGTGGGCCAAACTCATCTCACTCTTCAGCATCAACACCATATTATTACAATACATTATGAACGCAATAAAAATACCTACATATATCTAGCATCATATACCTACTATCTTACAGGACATTGTACACGGGATCATATAATTACTTAATAATATGTATATATACGTATAATACAAGAAATACCTAGAGGTACAAATATATCAATATACCTAATATCAAATCTTATATCAAAATCTACATAGTCTATTATTCGATTTGAAGATTATACAAGAAGCCAAGTAAGAGAGATACTCAGATGATGCCAGTACTTACTTAAAATGAGATAAAATTGATACGTGATGTGATACGATATGGAATATTACTTTATAGTATTACACGGGGACATGGAGGCAGCATGCGTATTTTATTGTAAAGAATAAGATCAACTGATGAGGGTTACAAATATTTATGTATACGAAGGAGCACCTATTGGTCTTAAGGTAATAAATAATTGATTGACAACGTTTCACATTCGACCCAAATAAAATATAACATCTAATCTCATGAGTGAGATTCTAATGCCATCTAATGGTCAAAACATTATCCAATTACATTATTCTCTCTCATGGGAATTCCTTTGAAAAAAGTATTTTTTATTAATATATTCTTACTTATTAGGAAAAAACTCAAAGTGAAAAACATATTTTTCTTCATCTAAGATGTTTACCGTCTGGTTATTATAGAAGGTAGATTTATCAGAATTAGGAAAATCAGAATAAATAAAATAGGACGGATATGGAATACTGATTGGTGAATAAACACAGAATATTACAGAATTCTCAAACACTTTAACCATCGAAGAAGTTTATAGAGGCTAACGTCTGAAAGTTTTCTAACCGATATTAGTTTCGCATTGCTTGGTTGGTTTAGTTCATCGTATTCAGAATTTTACAACAAATTATATTAATCTTTGAATATCACCTCCATTATTCATATATTATAAATAACAATCTCTTTGATGTTTAAATAGAAACGCACAATCCATCATTGATTTCTTGTATACTCGTATTATAGTTCATAAATAATTTATCATTAAAAATATACTCGGCATCTAAAACAGATGTTACTTATCAAATATAAGATCTAAGTTGTTAGCCACTTATCATTTTAAAATCAAAGTTAAATGATGTAATGTTTTATAGATGAAAGCGCATATAAATGAATCACTACTTTAAAATAGTGCTGTTCATATTGCCATGTTTCTCGCACTCTGTCAATTCTATTTGGTGATTTTTTTTTTAATTTTCTTTGTATGTTGAAGAATACATTATACATACCTACATTAAAAGTAGAGTTAGTTTTCATTTATAAAATTTCAATATATAAAAAGCTGCACTTAGGTACATGTATTTTTTTTTTAATTCAGTGGAAGCACAAAAACGATGAATGAACATTCTGACTATTATTCTATTATAGATAATATGATTCTACAAAGAGTGTTATTATGAAGTACTTGTATAACAAAAATTATGTTTTAATAAAAGAACCGGCACTCCGTGATAACCATATGAAGGATCAGAAAGATGGTTGGATAGATATAAAATTTAAAAGTTGAATATTTAAATCTCCCTGGGGATAAAGACATTGGATGGCGTCCAAAATATCTTATATATCTCACTAAGTACTTATCCCTAAGCCCGCATTATATCCCTTTGTGTTTTTATATTCTACTGGAATGAGGATGGTATTCGCATATCTCTTTATTTGCCTTCTTTTAAACAAAATGGTTTACCGATTATATAAAAACTGAGAGGAATGAAAGAATGGTTGTGTCGGAGATTAGCTCATAATGAAATTAGTATCGCCATCTACGCGCTAAAGGGACACGGATATAATAGAAAAGTATGTATGTATAATATGCGGTGTGAGAATGAGACCTGGCTTTTTGAATTTATATGGAAATATTAACATTCTAATTATGTCAGTAAAATCTTATTCATTTTGGGTTCTTCTTTGGAGATTTGCCTCCATTTCCTTGTTTGATATTTTAATTACATTTAGTAACCTGCATTTGAAAAACATTATTTTATTTTTATTTATTTATTCATTCTTTACTTACATTGATTAAAAACAATTACATAAAAGGTATACATTCAAATTAAATACAATTATCACTATACGATTTGAAAATTAACTGTTGTAAGTGAAATTTTGTTTCATTGATTGGCAAATACAAAAAAGGTTTCTTTGTAAGTAGAAAAAAAGAAATTAAATAAACCTACTCACAAATATATTTTTCTTTTCTCGTGTACATAAACATGAAACAAATATTTATACGAGAAAATACACAGAAAAACTTACCTATCTAACGCGGAGACGTAAATATTTATTTACAAGAATTTGGTTTCACAGTTGTAACGAAAACATTGCGGATTCAGAATTAATACTATTATGAAAGGTTGGCTTAAAAGTAAACTCTACTGGGTCGTATAGAATTCGTCATGTGAAACATTTACTTTAAAATTACATTAATAAGGGTCTATTTTCTACGAATAGCTTTTTTAATATTTAGATTCGGAGGACCGTTTCAGTTGTTTATCAAAGATCCCAGAAAAAAGTAAATAAGTATCAATATTTAAAACATAAGGAAAGCTTTAACTGACTGGGCTATGAGACGTTAATCAGAGATCACTGTTTCAAACAGCCGTGAGTTTGTCATTCACATGATGACATCATAAAAAAAACTTGTGCTTAATAAACCCATTCTTACAAAACTAACCACGTTCTATGAAGCTTGATTGAGATATCGAAACTTGTCTTCGTTTTAAAAAAAGTTAAAATATTACTAAGAATTACGAGAAGTATATAGTTATTATTAAAAATATATACGTAAGCATTGTAAGTCCTTAACCCGTCAAGTAAAGGGGGATGGAAAGTAGGGGGATGAAATAATGTCATTGCTTAATATTTGAGTTGAATAGATATTACAAAAGTATCAATAACAAACAAAAGAAAAAATGACTCACAAAAATACTTTCCTTTTTACATTTTCAGCTCACATACACGTGAGCTTCCCCAACCACAATCATAGAAAAAAATGGGACAAAAACATTGTCAAATAATTATATATAATTTTGTTTTCCGTATAAACTGGAATTTACACACCTACGAAAGCGTTTATACGATATATTTACAATAGGTATAGTTCAATCGTGAGCTATGTATCACTTGCAGGGTAGAGAAGAAAAAATAAGGTGTTCCGACGCTTACGAATCGGCTAAGGTTGACTTTAGGGTTTTACACCATGATAAAGTTGCACCAACTCCACCTATCTCTCTTACACTTCACTCATATATTAATCGTTTTTTTCAGAGCGGGCGACTGAAATATGGTAAACCTACTTATGTTACCTTTAAATTAATCCCGAAATCTCTATTTTTACAACGTAATTTAGGGACGGCTCTAATAATCTGTTTACACTGTAAAATCAACACATGGAAGTTGGAAAAAGGTTTCGACTTACAAATATGAAATTGCCAGAGGACGTAATATTATGTACGAGTGGGTTAATAGTACCTACTATAGTAAGTTATTACATCTACTTAGGTGACATTATTTTTTATTCAAAAGGTTAATGAATCTGCGCATGTAAAACAGGGTGCAATATTAACTCTACAAAGTACATATACCATAGAATAAATCCGATATGAGATTTACAAGAATAGAAAGAATGTATTCACTGACTACCTCGCTTGTATGAGATGAGATGTTATTTTATTATTAATACATATACGATACCTACCTAATTTACAAGAATAGAAAGAATGTATTCACTGACTACCTCGCTTGTATGAGATGAGATGTTATTTTATTATTAATACATATATACGATACCTACCTAATTTACAAGAATAGAAAGAATGTATTCACTGACTACCTCGCTTGTATGAGATGAGATGTTATTTTATTATTAATACATATACGATACCTACCTAATTTACAAGAATAGAAAGAATGTATTCACTGACTACCTCGCTTGTATGAGATGAGATGTTATTTTATTATTAATACATATATACGATACCTACCTAATTTACAAGAATAGAAAGAATGTATTCACTGACTACCTCGCTTGTATGAGATGAGATGTTATTTTATTATTAATACATATATACGATACCTACCTAATTTACAAGAATAGAAAGAATGTATTCACTGACTACCTCGCTTGTATGAGATACTTACTTACTTTCCGTGTCCGGAACACCATCAAATTTTGTATCTCCAATGTTCGGCCACCCGGACACCCCCGGCATTCGCCAGTAGTGCGTCCTCGGGCGTGCATGTCACTCCTGTTTGGGGACATGAAAACAGGTGACTGTGATCCTGTACAGCACCACACTCACAGGTGTCTTCCTCTTTGTAACCCCATTTTTTGAGGTTACTGTAACAACGGGAGACACCTGTTCTCAGTCTATTAAGTGACCTCCAGGTTGGGTACGGCAGACTGTGACCAGCCGCCATACCCTCCACTGTAGGCAACTGTGTGGGCCCAGCGCATTCACGCCAGAGGTGCACCCGTCGGGTCTCCGGTGGACCTTCCATCGGGGAGGTGGACTCCAGGAAGCTCTTCCTTGACTTGTATGAGATGAGATGATATTTTATTATTAATACATTTACAACTCTTTATATAATTTGTGAAAGTAATAGTGTTTTTTAATTATATTTATATTGTTTATTATCAAAAAATCAATATGAACTTCCACAGTGTTTGCTCTTCAAAAGTAGAAAAGTTAATACATATATACGATACCTACCTAATTTACAAGAATAGAAAGAATGTATTCACTGACTACCTCGCTTGTATGAGATGAGATGTTATTTTATTATTAATACATATATACGATACCTACCTAATTTACAAGAATAGAAAGAATGTATTCACTGACTACCTCGCTTGTATGAGATGAGATGTTATTTTATTATTAATACATATATACGATACCTACCTAATTTACAAGAATAGAAAGAATGTATTCACTGACTACCTCGCTTGTATGAGATGAGATGTTATTTTATTATTAATACATATACGATACCTACCTAATTTACAAGAATAGAAAGAATGTATTCACTGACTACCTCGCTTGTATGAGATGAGATGTTATTTTATTATTAATACATATATACGATACCTACCTAATTTACAAGAATAGAAAGAATGTATTCACTGACTACCTCGCTTGTATGAGATGAGATGTTATTTTATTATTAATACATATACGATACCTACCTAATTTAATGCTGAATATTGTAGCATAATTATTAGGGTATGTTTTTTAATTTTATAACAATTTGGTATAGAAATTAATGAAAACACCCGCAGATTTTCTAATCAACCACCCCCTTTCTGTTGACTAATTTTCTGTTTGCTTTTGAGTAAATTCACGATCCCATTTTGTATAAAAACATTCTGTTCACTCTCTTAAAAAAATGTGATGGTAACGAAAAAATAGCATTTTTTTTGTCCTAGCAAAAATATCGGTATTTCGGGTCCCCCGAGAGGTCGCGAGCCCCGAAATATCTGGAGGACAAACAATGTCTACAATGAGTTGTCAAATCATTGACGAGGATGGAAATAAAATTTCAAAATTTCAAATGATTTCTTGAGTTGGGTTACTAAAGAAATCATGCGTGCGGTGAAACTAGCGCGATTCGTTTGCTACAGCGAGTGGTAGTTTGATGGTTTCAACGGTGACCGATGGAAATCACCCTCTGACATAGTGCGCGATTGCGGGCCAAGTATATTTAAAATGATTGGATTAAAATGATTGGATGTTAACAGCGCGATCATTTTTTAATTATGCTCAAGCCTGGAAATCTCAAAATATGGAAGATATGCTACTAATACCTTCCTATATAATTATAATTTTAAACACATTTTTGTATGCTAACATACGGTAATTGACTAAATAAATATATTTGAGAAATATTGTTTTTAAATCATATTCACAACTGTATCGATGTTTTACAAATGGCATGCATCTAAAATGAGAATACTTACGTTATAGTTTTTGAAAAATACGGTAATTTACATATTTATGATAGTTCAATTTGACACGAATTCATAACTAACAGATTCATTAAAATTCACAAGTGCAGTGTTTGTAATTTGCATTTAATAATATTTAAACGTCAGAGGCAGTGAATTACAATAATAATTGGATGCCACTAGATTTATTAGCAGGTACCTAATCAAAAATGGGTGGGACCATGTTTGTATTGACTCCCATATGGCGAGAGGTATAAACACAATCAATGACATTACTATTATCTACATATCGCCACCCCATGAGGGACCTATCAATTTTACCAAATATTTGCATAAACTATTAATGTGAAACCACAAAATTACCCAGATAAATAATATTATTCTCTATGGATATGCGTAGAACGTACACGTGCTTATAAATATCTCATTTATGAAAGTATTTTTATCACTATGAATAGATGTAAACTTTTTCAATGCGTAGGTGTAAACGTAGGTATGAATAGATTCTAAAGCTTGTATGAATCACATTTTTGTACCTTTGTCATCTTATACTATTAAAGTAATATGACGACCGTTAGTAAAAATTATAAGTGACGCCCGATGCCTACAATGTTCATTTTAATAGAACAAATTCATAAAATAAAATAGTGGATGCATTACTAAATTTTTAAGATTACTTTAAACAACATGGAATACAGTTCTGAGTATCTAAAATTAAAAAAAAACTATCATACCTAAACAAAACAATACTTTATTTAGTTACAACAGTTCATTCTCCTTAAATATTACATACGTAACTTAAATTTATAGATATTTGCAACATTAAACGAATCTAACATGAAGCATAAATAAATGCAAATTAATTGAATTATAATATAAAAGCTACATTACATCAATTACAATATAAATACATTTATAACAAATATTCATAAGTAATGTGCTGTACACAATGCGAGTGCAAGAAAATGCAAACAAATAAATAATTATAAATTATGCCAACTTCTTTATTAAATATTTTATTATTAGGTACATTAAAGTAAATATACCATTCTTGTTTAATAATTAGGTATGCAGGTCATTTGCATCTATTTTAGTTTACGACATTCAAATGATGCATAAATGTATAGTATTTTTTTTTTTTTTTTTTTTTTTTTTTTTTTAACGCGGCGGCAGAATTGCCATCCACACTTCTCAGCATTGTACAACCAGATAAGTCTCCATATGATCAGTCATGATCACACAAAAACTTAACAGTCTAATGCCGGGAAAAATTCACCTATCCAGATATACAGGATATCAAAGGATTAGGCTCAAAACGCGGGATCAAAATACCAGCATTGTGCCTGAAATATCTGTGTTCAAAAACTTTTTTACAATATTACAAGTGTTTATTATAATCGATTTTTGAATTTTAATGTACAAATTAACCGGTAAATCTAATTTTTGTAAATTATTTATTAAAGATTTCGGAGTTACCCCTGTAGCTGACATGACTAAAGGTATTATATAAACGGACCTAGAATGCCAAATATTTTTTATTTCTCCTGCTAGTTCTGTATATTTACGTATTTTTTCAGCGACGGTTGTTTGTATATTATGTGTATTTGGGACAGCGATGTCGATTAGGTACGTTATTTTATTACGTTTATCATGTAATACTAAATCGGGTCTATTATGATGTATTTGTCTATCTGTTATTATGGTTTTATCATAATAGAGCCTATAATTTTGATTTTCTAAAACCGGTTCCGGGTTGTATTTAAAATAAGGTATTACATTATTTGAGTTTAAAAGATTATGTTTAATAGCTAAATTTTGATGTATAATTTTTGCGACATGATTATGTCTATAAGTATACTCAGTTTGAGCGAGAGTGGAACAACCCGAAACTATGTGTTGAATTGTTTCCGGTTTGGCCAGACATTTTCTACACGAATCATCAATTATGTTTTGATTTTTTATAATATATTTTTGATAATTTTTTGTATTTATTACCTGATCTTGAATTGCTAGCATAAAACCCTCGGTTTCCCCATACAATTCCCCAATGGTCAACCACCTGTTTGACGCATATTTGTCAACATAAGATTGGTTGAGATCATTGAGGTGTCTAGCATGAAGTTCCTTCCTACCCCAAGATTCTAACAAAATATTTAAATAGTTTAATCGCGGACCTACTGTTTCGTCATTTAAATTTAAAGGTGTATGATTTTTATCGGCCTGTATTATAATTTTATGTAATATAGAATTATTTTGTTTGTTCTTAAAAAATGTTTTAAGGGATTCTATTTGATTATTATGTAAAGAGGAAATGTTAACAATTCCTCTTCCTCCTATACTCCTAGGCAGAACCAACCTTTCTTTCGCGGAATTTGGATGATGATACCTATTTTTTGTTAGTTGTGTTCTAATAAGTCTTTCTAATTTATCTAGATCCGTTTTAGACCATTTTATGATGCCAAATGAGTATGTTAATAATGGGATTGCCCACGCGTTTATTGCTTTTACTATGTTTTTGGCCGATAGATCACATTTAAATATTTTATTAAGTCTATCTTTAAAATCATTTGTTAATTGAGTTTTGATTAAAGAGTGATTTAAATTTTTAGATTGCGGAAAACCTAAATATTTGTATATTTCATTACTATTCATGTTATTAATTTGATAATTAGAAACTATATCCTGACATTCTATAATTTTACCTTTTTCAATGTGTAATGTTTTACATTTATCTAGCCCAAAAGACATTCTTATGTCGTCTGAGAATTTTTTTGTTATACTCATTAGTTTTTCTAATTCGGTATCCGATTTAGCGTATATTTTTATATCGTCCATATACATTAAATGCGATATTTTTGTTGACGAACGAGTATTTCCGTTAATTTTGATTCCATATTTGGATTCATTTAATAAATTGGATAGAGGATTTATTGCCAAACAAAACCAAAGTGGACTTAAGGAATCTCCTTGATAGATACCTCTTTTAATAGGAATATCTTTTAGAGTTATAGATTTATTATTAAGATTTAAATTTAAATCGATATTCCACGAACTCATTACTATTTTTAAGAAATTTATGATTGTTGGATTAATTTTATAAATTTTGAAAATTTCTATTAGCCACGAGTGAGGTACGCTATCAAATGCTTTTTGATAATCGATATAACAAATATTTAAATTACGATTACGCGTTTGTATTTGTTTAAGTATTACGGAATCTATTATTAGTTGTTCCTTACACCCCATATGATTTTTACGACACCCTTTTTGTTCTTCAGCCAAAATTTTATTTTGCGTCACGTGATTATATATTTTATTAGTTAAGCACGATGTTAATATTTTATAAATAGTCGGTAAACACGTTATAGGTCTATATTGAGATGGATTTGTTGTATTTTGACTTTTAGGTAGCATGTATGTTAGACCTTTTGTTAAAAATTTAGGAACATTTTGCGGGTGTTGTATGAGATTTGTTAAAGAATTAGCAATATAAGGTTGTAGGGATGTGAAACGTTTATACCAGAAATTATGTATTCCGTCGCAACCCGGGGATTTCCAGTTATGTGTATTTTTAATTACATTTTTAATTAAGTCAACGGAAATATTGGAGAATTCCATTTCGTCCACATCTGAATATCGATCAATTTCCTCATTTATCCAATTTCCATTTTTATGCTAAATATTTTTACTCCATATGTTAGGCCAAAATTGTTTTAATTTAAGAATACTTTTTTATTATTATTATTATTATTATTTGGATGATTTGTAAAGCGCCGTTTTGTGAAAAAAAAATCCACCTCAAGGGCGCTCAGCCCTATTATATTCAGTTTAGGTTTAATTAATTTTTTGTGCATTCTAATTAAAATGAGATATTTTTCTACTACTTTATATATTTACAGTATAGGAATATGGCAGAAACATAATACTTACATTTATTATTCACTACATTTTTGTACTGATACTGATGATGCACAAGATAAATACAAATATAGCGGCGTGCGTGTTTGTAATGCTAATAAAGACGATAAGTAAACATGTTATGTCATACTGTAGGTAGGTACATGTAATACTAGTGAAAATACAAACATCGAGTGTGATTTATCCCATAGAAGATAGACAAGCCGTTGGTGTTTTGTTTGGGAAAATAAAACAATATTCACTGCACTGCTTAAAGTATTTATTCACTCAAGTGTTGTTTCATGGAAATAAACACTGAATACTCAATGATACCAATTTAATCTCAGCGAAAGCTTTGGATATTATCGTGGTATCGTATAAATGAGTGATCCTATGTCTCGTAGATACTACATGTATTATTATGAGTATTACTACATAGTGCATTTCATTATTCTCTTCATTATGTAACAGGGTTGTAGAACGAATTTGTTGGCATAGGTAACTTGTAGCGTGAATGTGTGAAGCACAGTACACTAGTTTACAATAATACAGATCCAAACATCCTACGTGGCTGAACAAAGCTAAGGTAACTTATAGGTAACTTTGAAAAGCTATTATGTATTTTCAGTGGCTGAATCTCAATATAGGTACAATGAAGTAATGTGACTCTGTTCACTTTGTCGACTTCACGTACAGGCAAGGAATATTATCTGGTGGCATACGAATTCGTTATATAGCTACAGATGTGCCACTTCAGTGTTTTGAGGATGACATAAGAAAGGAAGTCGGGATCATGGTAGTTGTCTAGTTCATATAAGATAAATCACATTACAACACATAATGGTACAGTATGTGATGTTTCTCTTACCATCAGAGTTTTTCTTACAGAGTGCCGTCTCCGCAACGGAATCCTCGCTGTGACTGGCGTTGAGAGGTCTTCCTCCTCCTAGCGCTGTGTGCCAAGCAAAGCCAAAGCCAATCCAAATCAATACAAAAAAAACACTAAAACACGTGAAGTCTCACCCTAAGATCTGTCAGAGGGAGCAAGATATAAAGAGAGAAGTACGAAATACTCGATAACAAGTATTTATTTAATCACAAAATAAAAAATAAATTGTAAAAAAATCAGATCACAATATCATGTCATCTGCGTGAGAGTTGAAGCTTAGTAGAATAAATATAAAAAGCGGAAAAACACAGAATTATATATTAGGGATCGTTAAAAATCTAGGTATGTAGTAAATTCACATTTTAAACAATATTGCAAAATAAATTTTTATTCCAATACGAAATTTGTTTTCACGGCGAGCGATATTTTACAAATTAATTATTTTTATTTCACCACACAGAAAAACATAATATTTTTCTTCGTAATTAAAAACAACATTTTCGTGCAAAATAAACTAAAATATTTTTACCAGCGGGAAAATTTCAGATTTTTGTATTTGCTTCTGTGTTTTTATGGCAAAATAATAAAATTTTATCCACTGTGGTGCACTGACAAATTCATCTACAATCTTTTAAAGTGCAGAGAGTTAAAATTGAGGACACTCCACATAAAAATATTATTAAATAAATAAGTAAATATAATATATATATAAATATTAAAACAAGTTTATTCTTGAAAACTCACTACTACATAGAAAATTATATAATATAAGAGAGAGAAAATAAAACTATCGGCTAAGATATTTCGTTTTAAAATCTTATGTCATAGGTAATGTAAAAACATAGTTATAAGTACATAATAATATAATTATTTAGTTTAGACCTTATGTACAAAGCAAAGTATCATGCTAAGAGAACCTGCTGAAAATAAAGATATAAGAATATGTGTAATATGTGTACAGTTTTCGTATATTATAAAACATTGTTATAATAATTATATTTTATCCCTTTGACAAACTTATGTGTAAAAGTCGGCTTTCGAAAAATGCCGTTATCATTATCAGATTATTAGAAATGTTATGAGACTTATAAAAATCAATATATTTGTGAATTTTGATTAATCAACAGAACAAAGCATTTAGCTAAATGTTTTTATTGTTTTTGTAATACTCTTCTAATTACGAGAATAAGTGACGAAAACTTTCTCCGAAATCTGATTTGATTTATGTAGAGTTTTATAAGCGATATTCTTATGGAAAGTGTTGCATGATGATTGCCCGTGATTAAATCAGACACAATTAATTATGAGAATCAGCTTTAGTATAATAATCGTCTCATCATTCCACTAAGCAACAAGTTGTAAGCTTGCTGACACGCATTCTCAAATCAGATTGACACATATTATTATACAAGTAAGTACCTATAAACAGAGGTGAAGTGTTAGTAGCGCCCACAGCACCCACAGGTACTTTGATTTCAGATTAAGTCTATTATTCCGACATGATTTGTACTGTCAGAGACATAATTTGATATACATAAATCCATAATTTCTAACCGTGAATTCACAGAACAAAACTGTAAATGTCAAGAGACTACTGCATTTTTTTATGATGCGATATTGTAGTTTGAATTTGAATTTGTTTGTCATCTGTAATTCAATAGATTTCGAATGTTTTGGTTCAATAAAAAAGAAAATCGTGTTGTCTGCAATAAGTAGGTAGGTACATAATATTATACTATGCACAAGTACAAAATTAATGTTAAGTTGACTTGAAAAATAACTAAATTCTTGAATTGAATGTTAATAAAATTGATCTTCAAAAGTTTTTAAACTCATATTTTAAAATTATGAAAACCTTTACATGCAATGCTGACTAGATGATAGCCAAATATATATGAATAAATGTATAATACGCATTTTATATATTTATATTTTAACAATTAAAAGGACTTCACTTCAGTATTACATAGGTCAACATATTATTGTGTTGAAATTTATTTTGTACAATTAATATGTAAATAAATACAAAAGTATTCAGTTAATATTTTTTTAGTAGCAAGATGATGTGAAGGTATTTCATAAAAATTATATTGCTTAAAATAAGGAAAACGAGTTATTGAAAACAGAAGCTACTGCGTGTAAAAAATATGGACAAACTTTTCAGATAAAACATTACTGAGGATTCGCTTAGTAGGCTTAAAAAATATTTAAATTTTACCAAGTAGAAACATTTGTTGTAGAAACAAAAGAAAATAAAATTAAAGTAGCACTCGAAATTTTTGTTATAAAAATATGAAATTAATTAAAACAGAACATTTACCTTACGTATAAAAATCACCACGTCTCTTAAAAAATATTTTTCTTTTTCCTTTATTTTTGTAAATAATACCTATTAAAATAATTAAATAAATTTGGATATGAAAAACAATGGTATATTATCTCCATCTATAGTTATTTTAAGCTATACTGACACAAAGTATGACACGTGTGTAATTTTCATAATGATAGATATTATACTCCGTGAAAAATCGCTTTGCAAAGTTTACTGAGTAAACTTTTTAATGTTCGTATTGTATGTTGTATCGATGTGTACTTAGTTCCAGAATGAAGGCTTTATAGTTTCATTACTACCTGCAATACAATATCTATAATATGACTGTATGTAATGTCACATGGCAAACAACGAGTGTCCATAATAACAGAGCACATTGGCTAATAGCAGTGAATAAACGGTAAATGGCGTTGTGTTTGCAATGCAGTTATGTTATAATTTGTTATTTGCATGTTCATTTCGTAATTTTTGCTACATATGCGAATAAATGCTTGCTTTAAATTTACCCATCCAACTTTCCATGAAATAAAATAAAAAAAAACAAACATTACGTTATATACAGTGAGTACAAGACTCGAATGCCTATATAAGAACATTGACTGGT
Source organism: Athripsodes cinereus (assembly GCA_947579605.1). Classification (NCBI taxonomy): domain Eukaryota; kingdom Metazoa; phylum Arthropoda; class Insecta; order Trichoptera; family Leptoceridae; genus Athripsodes; species Athripsodes cinereus. Next base: position 11,514,727 of record OX388311.1, read on the forward strand.
TTCCTGAATATAAATACGCTCAAACAATTTTTTATCTATGTAAATAAAATTTCTCCAGATTTTATGAACTAAAAAACGCAAAAAATGTTATCTCTTTTTCCCATGAAATATCGAACATGCGGTTAACAAAAATAATATTATTTTCTTTTATATATATAGGTATTATATATATGTGCAATAGATAATGTTAGACTAAAAATACTAGACACAAGAGTGAAAAATATTGAATTAAACAATATTATTGACATTTGCTTGGAAACCATTATAACATTTATGTAAACACATCGTAATACCTGTCAGTAATTTATAAAAGAATATTTGGAATTAAAATCAATACATGTGTAAATACTGTACAAAGCGATTTTGTTGAAAACCATTTAGTTTTGTACAATGTGTTTTTTTTATGAAAATGCAAAATATATACACATTTCAACTATTCAAACTTTTACACAGTATTTACTTGTGAAAAAATTATGCACGTTTAGTGAAATTATGTAAAATTAAACTTTTAGTTTTCATAACTGTGAAAAGATGAAATGGAAAATGCAGATGAAACAAATCCTAAGAAAATACCCTGGACGTAAAAATAAAGTAAATATAACTGATAGAATTTGTAAGTAATACAATTTATTCTGATAAAAGCAAATAAAATAAGATTATCTTTTTACCCAAGGTTCTTGACATGTACTCTTAATGATATTGGGAATATTAAATGGTTAAACAATCTAATCACTAAATCGATTTTCCCTAGCGGATAAAAATCATATTGAAAAATAGGTAGGTACCTAGTTTAATAAATTTATCTTAGAGTTATTTTGTTCAAATAAATATTTGAAATGGTTTTTAGTAGAATGCATTTTGTTAGAGCACAAGAAATTTGTTGTAATACTTATTGGTGAAAAATACCTATGGATTTTATAAATAAGTAGAAATTAGATTTTTCTGAAAATTCATTGTATATCTGAAAATCCAATTTTATAATGGTAGGTATAACCAAAATAATATGCTTTGTGAATATTTTAATTTGGCACTTTTAATAGAAAACCTGTGTAGAAGTAATTTAATATGGTCATAAAATGTTGAGAGAAGTACATATATCAAATAATACTTGATGTTAATTATGATTAACAAAAGGGTTATTGGAACCTAATAAGAAATTAATTAAATAATATGTGTTATATTAGTTTAGGTGTATGTATTTGTAAAATAAATATTATAAAATAAGAAAGTGTCCTTATTATATTACCTAAATTCTCAGCGCTGGCATTCATATCGTGGAAAGGCCTAGGTCCTCTAGCGGCCCCGGACCCCGACTTGCCCGAGTGAGGTGCTGGAGAGTGCAAGGAAGTGCTCTTGTGCCGCCTGATGGTCGGGAGACGGGACACGAACGATGCGTTGTGCTTGAAACTGGAAGACAGTGGAGCTCGGCTAAGCGACAAAATTAAAATTGTGTTAGTGAAGGCATGCGGATTAGTAATGTTAATATAATCATTTCAATAAGTAGATATATAAAATAATGCATAAAAGAGTTAGTTCGAGTATACACATTTAAACAAAGAATTACAATCATTAAACTTTCCCTATAATAGAAATATATATATATATATATATATATATATGCAAAGATATGAATATTCACGAATCATTGATACAAAACGGATCATAAAACAGTAATAACTATATAATTCAAGTGGCTCGAGAGAATTGGAAAGACTTACAAGTAAATTATATGTAAGTGAGCTTGGCATACGCATTTATAACGTCATAGAATTAAAAAAATACATTTTTTCCAAATGTTTTTGAAATCAGTCAAATAAGTTTCATACGATTGTCCGAAACTTTAGGTGTTAATCATTCAATATTTGAATGTAGGTATGTTGTTTTCCAAAGAAATTAAGAGGATTCACGACCGACGTGGCGCAGAGGTAACGCTCTTGAACTTTTTTTTTAAATTGTTCTGGGCTTGAGTGTTATATGTACCTACACATAAGAGTATGTGTTGGTGCATTATATGTATTTGTATCGTCGCGTTAGTAACTATGATACAAGATTTATTTCATAATTTGGTTCTAGTTTGATCTGTGTGAATTTTCCACATACAGTTCTTTTCTATAATACTATACTATACCCTCACGCTGTGTCCCAAGTGAAGTAGGCAGAGAGAACGGAACGTCATATAAATCTATCCTTACATACTTCTTTCGCTACTTCTATATTCATACAATTTCTCATGCACGCACGTCTGTTCCGCTCACTCAACACACGACCATCCATGAGAATTTAATTCACGTGGTTCTCAGACGCCCGTATACCCTCTTTGTCATTCTTTCCTTGTTCATTCGTTCAACATGTCCAAACCATCGTGAATTATTTACGCGCATTCTGTCCACAGCACTCCTCTTGCATCAGCTCATTCTTCACTCTATCTCGCAACGTTTTACCAACCATTCTTTTCTGTGATCGCATCTCCACATATTAAAGTAGTATGTTATGTTATTCAAAGCTTTTAAGCGCTTTTTTAATTATACTAATAATCTTTAATTCAGAGTATATAATGTATATTTTCGATGTTTTTGGCATTAACTATGTAATAATTACGCGACATGATTAGATAATGAGTTTTATTCACTGTGTATTCAAATTATCACTTATGATTTTATATATAGGTCTGCGACCGGTTTCGATACGCTAGTATCATTCACGAGCAGAATATAAACTATACTACTGTAAGCAATATAAGTTTATATTACTGTAAGTTTATAAACTATACTACTGTAAGCAATATAAGTTTATATGAATATAAGTTTATATTCTGCTCGTGAATGATACTAGCGTATCGAAACCGGTCGCAGACCTATATATAAAATCATAAGTGATAATTTGAATACATAGTGAATAAAACTCATTATCTAATCATTTATAATGTATTCTTAGCCTCTCGTGAGATCTCACCTAGTCTCGTTAGAGATGAAAACTTCTATTCATAATACTAATACTTGAGTACCTATATTGAATTTTAATTAAATATAGGTACCTATTAATATCACATTACAATACGTATTATTTTATTAGGTTGGTGACATTACCTCAACCATAAAATTTATTGTATAGGGATGAATATGCTCATACAGTCTGCTAGTATGTAATGTATTATTAACAAACCCAAGTATTCGCGCTTTCAATGAAATTATTGTATTGCTTACAGTAGTAAAATAGTTTCCATATTAATTTATCGCATAAGCCCAACGCATTTATTTATAGAGTACCTATACAATTATTATCGCAACCGCAATTGTTATTGAATATTGATAATGAAGCGAATGAAATGATATAGGAAATAGGACTCGGCGTGTTTCATTATATTATAGTGTAATTTTATTATTTTATACTTGTAAATTATGTAATAAATAGTTCTTAGTTAGATTAGTATTAAATTAATCTGATATGATTTTTTAGATTATTATGTACTAATTGTTATTTTTTGAGCTTTTTATCTGCTACCGCGGTTTCGGTGGAGTTTCAGTTTTAGATTAACGCTCGTTAATGGTGGACGCTCCACCGAAACCGCGGTAGCAGATAAAAAGCTCAAAAAATAACAATTAGTACATAATAATCTAAAAAATCATATCATGTCTAGAAATTGTTATATTGTGAATGCCGAAAACATAAGCAAATTAAATTAATCTATTTCAAAATTTTGTTTAAGCGGATCATCCGGCAACGAATGTTTATTGTTCTCCTACTCTTTTGGTGTGTTAAAAAAAAAAGTTATGTTACATCATAAACTCGGCGATAAGGTTTTCCACCCATCCTGAATTTCATATATTTTTTGTTGGTACAGACAAGAAGGCATGCATTTTTATTACATACAGCTGATCTACTGGCTACCTTAGTTGTGAGCTTTGCGGTGATGGTGTAGTAATAGTAGCAGTTTAATTCATCCGGTATTTTTTTATTAACAGATATTGCATTCTTCGATACGTATGAATATTAAGAATAAAATATTTGGATATAGGTATGTACATATACTAGAGTTTGCTTATTTTATGATCCCAACATGGGAAGGTCATAGGGTATTAAGAAAGCATTACTTAGTATCATAGAAATGAGCTTTTTACGTCAACCCACGTATATAAGTAGGAAAATAAAATAATACGAAACCCACACAATAAAGGAAAATATGTTTCTCAATAATAACATATTATAATCTGGTTTATGCTGTTACTAAAATAACATAATATTATTAGACACACGTTGCCTGGAAATATCGTTTCGATTTCTTTAAAGCAAAAACATTTCACTTATAACATAATGAAAATTATCATTGAGCTCCTTTGAGAATAAAGAATTTCAGACTGTTTAAAATAATTGAATAGACAGTTTTAAATTTTATTATCGTTATTTACTTATTCCTCTCATTCAGCTTTGTTTGTTAAAAACTGAAAAAATAAACTTTCTGTTAATTAAAAACCCATTTGAGGAAAACAAAATCCCAATTGTTTAACGACTTTCAATGAAAGAATTTGAAAGTTTTAATTGTTTGAGTAAATTAACCATGTAAAACATTTTGGAAAGTTTATGGTAAAAAGTCGATGAGAGTCGACATGGAAGTTAAATAACAGACATTTTAACTTTTTTGAATACATTAATTTAACCGTTGTATTCGCATGCGGTACAAATTAATAATGAGGAGATTATTTCAAAACTTTAAGTTAGTCGCGCAGTTAGATTATCATTCAATGTTTCTGGATGAAAGATATTGTAAAGGGAAATAGTTGAGAGATATATTTCACTAATGCTAATTTAATTTCAAGATTGACGATGAAGAAGATTGATAGATGACGAAGAGGTTGTATTTGTCTGAAAGAGGAGGGGTGAAAAAACGCGAACGTTTATGAACTACGAGGCTTGACCGCTTGGATCAAATTTCAAGATAATTAAAAAGTAGAAATTTCTTATGAATATTTCACGCTTCACGTTACTCTATATAATACTGTTGATACAATTTGAATAAAATAAGATACATAAATGTAATGTTAGTAGTGCAGCTTGACATTTATAAATTATTAAGTTGGTTAAACGGCAATCTACAAAAAAAAACTAAATAGGTATTTGAGAAAGCTTTGATATATTATCGTTATGGACTTACGAAGCAGGCGGACTGGGTAGAGGCACTTGATGCATCTTCCACGTGGCCACACTCATGGAATGCTCATCAGCTGCGTAGCATCTCCACAGCGACTGGATCAGAGTGGCAGCTGGTTGTCTTCTCCTGATCATGTGCTTTTGACGTTGTTGCTGCTGAACTTTTAAGGCAAACCCAGAACCGAGGATACCCTGAATTCAAAATGGATGGATAGTCAAAATATATATGTATAATGTATTTCCAACCTGCAGGATGACACTTTTACAAAATACTTCAAAAAACAAATTCCTATGACAATAACATCAGAGAGTCACAGATATCGTAGGAAGAGGTTACTCAATTGGCGCAAAAACGCTCTGAATCGAGGAAACTGAATTTTACCTTTTACTTCCGGAAAGGCTGGCTACTAGATAGGATTTATTTCAATCTTTATTTTTTAAGGAAATTAAACCCTATTAATATCAGCCGTGATCAAACCAAGAATGGAACAATTATGTAAGTATTTACTACATACCTTGAGATTATATTTAATTCTAATCATATACAGCTAACAATATCTACACGTTTCTCTCATTCTTGCAAACATACATACCTATATTTATTTATTTATTCATGAAATATACGGCATTCGCCTATATACAATATAATACGAACAAAAAAATTATACATTTTAGTTAAAATTTATTTAATTCATTAATGAAATTTGAATATAGTTTCTGGAAATATTATGTGCTACAAATGAATAGTGTACAAGTAGGTACATAATATATATTAAAAATGTATAAATTTAAACATACAAAATATTGCATTTGATTGATACTTAATCCGCTAACAAATAATATTGTTTACTTTATCAATATTATGGAACTAAAATTAATTTGACTGGAAAACTTAAGTACCTACTGCGGTCAATGGTGGAAGTGGATGTAATAATAATTATTATGAATGTTGTTGTTTAACAATGTATCAAGCCACAAAATTGGCACACAAAATTGATGAATGTCATAATTCAAATTGAAAAATATATTGCGCGAGTCACTCATCGACGCCTGCTATAAATTTATGATCAATCTATACTGTCACCGAAAAAACAACTTGGATTCTTATGACATGCAGTTAATTTACTAGTTACACTTGTGGAGTATACCATGATGGTGTAAATAATTTATACTTGTATGTAGATGAGATTGAATTCTTACAGCTTTGTAACTAAATAAATAACATTTATTATCTCAGTTTTAAGTTGTTTTGAAATATTGTTGCACAACACTATTCATATCATCTTTATGATGCGTCTAGAGAATGGGCTCCAATAAAACCTACTATAAACCTATCTAATAATACTATAATAATTATAACAGCGGCTTCCAAACTTTCCACTGCTACGTGACCACGTCAACGATTAAAGCACAGAAAAAATATTCGTAATAGTGGTTTTTATTTCTTTTAGTTATTTATTCTAGTCAAAAACATATGTTTGATGCGTATTTTTTTGTATTAATCCACCCGTAACGAGTGATTTGTGGGAGTTTGATGTATATAATCATAGATAAATAAGCGAGATTCAAATTAATAATTAACAAATTCATCAACATATACACTCATTCAACGCATTGGCCTCGAAAGAGCACATTGAAGGACCCACCAACCACCCGGATACTAAAAAAGACTGAGGACCTCTATTTATCCGATTCTAATTTCTATATTAGCAAATTTGTCCACATGGAAGATGCCATATGAGTGGAGAGCCTGAAGGGCTGACTGGTCAAAACCACTACACGAGGAATATTTTGACTACGTTCCTTCGATTGTCTTGACATGACACAGTTACAAAAAGAAGTTTGAAAACCACTGTAATATATGGTGTCTGGTAGCGCTGAAGTAAACTCATAAAGAGATTGATTATTATAAGGTAGGTGATTTGTAGTATAAGATCTTACCGCAGGTAATGCGAAAAATGAGATCCCAAGAAGTGCACAAAAGGAGGCGATAAATTTTCCCTGCCAAGTCACAGGTACCATGTCACCGTATCCCACCGTGCACAGAGTTATCTGAAAACAAACATAATGAACAAACAAATTAATTATTTTATACTTATTATTCATAACTTAATCAATTATTAATCGGATGAAGTTTTTCTTACAATCTAATCATACGGGATTGTTATTAATTTGAGATAACAACCATGCCCGTAATTTTATTTATTTAAAGATATAGCTGGGTTTTGTTTGTTATAAACCCAAATACAACCTTATACACCTTTCACAGTAAGCTACTAAAAGCTTGTGTCGTGAAATATTTATATTCTTTACATATGTACTTATATTTTTTGTGGATATTTTAAATTATCTTGCTTGTTTTGTATGTTTATTAATCTTATTACGAATTTTGAATTTTAACATGTTCATATTGTTTTTTTTTTTAAATTTTATTTTGTTCTTTAGTATTTGTCTCATGCTTAGGATTGTTTAAATTTACATGTCTGGCATTTTTGTTGCATTCATTGTTTGTATTACATATTGGTAATGATGGGGGACTTTACTGGTCCACTTATGGCTTTATATGATTCTGTTTATTGTTACCTGTTTATGACTGTTTGTATCCCTGTAAAATGTAATAAATAGAAATAGAAAAAGGGGAATTTGCCGGTACCTGGTATCGAACCACGGACCCCTTGTTCACAAGACCGAGACTCTACCTCCAGGCTACCGACGAACTGAAATAAGTATTATAATATACGAGTGTATACTGTTGGAAAAAAGTTTATCGAAACAATTTGTCTGACCTAATTATAAATATTGGGTTATTCGTTGCTAATTGGTATGTAAATAAATGGTGATCTATAAATAAAAGCATAACAAGTATGCAATATTTGATTTCAATATAAATGCACCCAGTAGATACTTATATAAAATAGGCTTTGAACGCAAGCCTTGCACAGCTCGGTATGATAATATTCAAAGTAACCATCTGTTTGTCTCGACAGTTACTGCCAACTAATTTGAAAATTAAATTACTCTCTCTCTCTCTCTCTCTCTCTCTCTGTGTGTGTGTGTGTAAAATTTACATAGAGTGTACATCTACTTCAATTGCATTTTGACTTCAATTACAAACGTATAATCAATTTTGAAGGTATTTGCAGGTGATTAATATTAGGGAAAATCTTCACTTTATCTTACTGAATTAAATGGGTCACTTAGGAATTCTCTAGCCGTCCTTTACCTTTCCAACTAAACCTTCAATTAATATCTGAGAAACTTCATCAATATTAAATAATGTAACATGGTACGTACTTTGTACTAACTAATCCATATTGTCTTTACATCTCAAACTGACTGAATTGTTATAATATTAAGGAGAAATTTTGTACATGAATTTAATATTACGTTTAAAGTTAAGCCCGCAAACAATTTAATCAGAGGCAATTAATAGTAGATTAATAAATTATTAATATTAAATTCAGTGATGAGATATGCCACCTATGCTAAATATCTTAACTACTTGTTGGCACAGAGAGGATACCTCTTACCTCTTAGAGAGGTACTCTTTGCACATCGCATTGGCCAAAAGCTGTAATGATGTGCAAAGGAAATTTAAAGAGAATAATAATAATAATTAATAATACATTTTAGGTATATTTATTACATGCTAATAGACTCTTGAATACTCGACTTGTGCGATATGCTATGATGGTATGTCAGTAAATTATTATTAATTTGCTCTATTGAGCCTTCAGGTAAAATATTATGTTTCTAAGAAACGTAATTAAAAGAATCCGTTTCTATGAAATAACAAAAATAATATCACCGACTTTCTAAAAATATTACAAAATAGATTACAACATTTTGCTTTGTGTATTGATTAATAAGATTCTGATGACTGAAAGCAGTGCACAAGAAACGAAAAAGAGTGCACACTTTTTACAGATAACGATACATACATAACACTTAATTCTGTAATCAAAATCCAATCAATCACATATGGTTACTCAGTTTGCAGACTCAAAAATATATTATATGTACTATGCTTCCTAGTATATCAACAGGTTGAACAATGTGTTATAGAGTTATGTGTAGAAAAATTCTTGCGCTAACTCTCTAGCCTACGAAATGTCGGAAATAATCTAAATGGTCTGCAATGCGGAGTACTATGTACCATAATAATTAATTACCATTCCCAGACTACGCTCCAAATATGTAGTAGGGGAGGATGTGTTATTATATTCATCAATGTCTGTGAACAATACTAGAAAATATAATATAATATAATATAAACATATCAAATTCATAACAACGAAGACGGAGGATATAAAATAATTAAAATACTTACTTGTAAGCTTACATTTATTGTTCAAAGAATAAAAATGTTCTAACATAAAATTAAATGCTAATTGTAAATTACTTACTTAATTCTTTCACAGGCATATTGCTGAAGTTACGTTAGATTATGATCAAGATTTGTATCGTTGAGTATCGTTTTACATCGTATTAAAATTATGGCATGATAAAGGAATTAAAATACTAACATAAAAAGCTTGCTCGAATAATTTGACTAAAGTTATATTCTGTACACGCACACCATACACCGAGGAACTTGTAACGTGGTAATAATACCAATATTATTATTATTAGGAAGGAAAATTCTAGTCGTAAAAATTATGTTCACGAGTATTGTAAAGGGACAAATTTAGTTGGAATAGAAGTTAGCAATTTTTTATCTGTTGAGGAAAACAGAACAACAATTTCTATGAACAAGTCATTATTACTTTCATCATGTAGAATATTACTTGCACACTTCATTTAGTATGCAAGAATGAAATGTATGGAAATATTTGAGAAAAACATTACAGTAAGACAGCATACAAAACTACGCCTGAAATAAGTATGTACTTAGAAAAAAGACTAGGACGACGAGTGGGTGTTCTCACCTTTACTCACTCCAAAAAAAATAAGGCATGACCGGAATGTTCAATATTAAAAGGAGCATTATGTTCCGTACACCCAATGAGTGAGGTTAGATATGTGCGTGTGTATTAAATAACAATAAGGGTTTCAAGACCTTAGATAATGGCGTACGTTCTCAGGTAATGTTACTGCCTATCAAATTACTAACTCTCTCAAAAGTACAATTTGTATTAGATAAGAGTGTCCGTTTTATAGGTAAACGATAATATATTTAATACCACTATACCACATAGGTCAAAGAATAAAGGGAATCATTGTTATTGTGATAATTCAATCACATTTTATATCAATGTACTTTGCTCTTTTAAACGTATAACATATTAATCCTCTTATACTTCTAATTTTATCTTCATGACGTTGGCAACGAGATGTTGTTTAATACAATGCAGCAGTCACAATAAATATAATATGTTATTATGTTTAATGTTGTTAAAATTAAGTGATGTCAAGTAAATTGTATACATTCTTGGAAGTTGAAATGTTTATTATGGCAGGTTTCCACGATGATTGCTGAGATTGAAAGTTCATTTTACAGCACACATAACAGTGGCACGTCTTTCATATAAACTCAAAAGCCCGAGTTTACCTGAGATTTCTAAGTTAAAAATAAATAAAATAATCATATTGTCATTTTAAGACTCATCTCCTTGACGACCAATTGAAACGACCAATTTACAACCACCGCTCTGTTTGACTTACGCATAAACAAAATCTATCTATCTATCTATTCCCTCACGCCGTATCCCAAGTGGGGTAGGCAGAGAGAACAGAACGCCATATAGATCTGTCCTTACATACTTCTTTCGCTTCTACAGTCATACAATTTCTCATGCACGCACGTCGATTTCTCTTACTCAAAACACGGCCGTCCTTGAGAATTTGATCTACATGATCAAGCCATGTACCATTTCAATTTATTTTTCTTCTGGTTTGGCTTTGTGGTCGGACATACCCAATGTGAAAAGTCTAGATATGCCACTGACATTTAAAAACAAAAATACCTGCCAATAGATAACTCAATACAAAATGTACGTGTTACAGTGTTGGTGCAGTGCATTAGTAGCAATATTGCTGAAGACATTGTATTATTTCTTAATAAAATTACTGCACTATGTAGGTTTGATGAAATTTCGGTTATCGTTTAATATGTGAAATACGCTGAATATAAGGTGCAATAAGTAGGGTTCAATAATACAGTAACATAATTATACTGACTGTTTAGTGGTTTTTTTTTAAAAAAAGGAACATTAATTTATTCAGTAAGTGAGTTATCTATTACAACTTTCTACAATGATATAAAACTCAAAGATAAGTATTATTACAATGTTTGACCATACTAGCCTCGCGGCTGAGGGAAATAAGACATTATTTACCTATAAGGGTGAGTGAACGTAATATTTTTGTTGCAATATCTATAATATAAAGTGCATAATTTCATTGAAGCTCATATACCTATCAAAATTACATATATACATACTTTATATATTTTAAGTGGGTATATTGGAAAGCAGCAATGGTTTTTATAAAAATTGATGGGAATAACCAATTGACCTATTTCATTGTTTGGAAAACAAAGGAAGTAAATTATTAATATATATTAGTACATTATATTACGTACTTAGTTATGTACAGAGTAGATACAATATGTATGTATGTATATATTGTATTATTATCATCTGTATTAGAGTGCTTCGAGTCTGTTGCATGGCTGGCAATTTATTAATAGTTTGACCTCAATATATATGGCATTTCCCGAGACACTTTTAAATTCTTTATTGACAGGAGTGTTCTTCACTTGCATGTCACGTCCGTAATATTTAACGACAAGACATTGAAATATTCAATCTCGAGTAAAAGCTATATGGATGATGAAACTATTCTGATATTGTTAAGACAAGCATCATACTCATACATACATACATACATACCATCACGCCGCTTCCCTCGCGGGGTAGGCAGAAAGGATCGAGCGCCACTTCCTTCTATCCTTGCATACATCTTTCGCTTCCGTCACTGTCATACAATTCCTCATACATGCTCTCCTGTTCAACGTGCTCAACACGTGACCGTCCTGTAGGATTTGATTTAAATGATCTTGCCATTTAATCCTCGGACGTCCACGTTTCCGAGCACCATTCGCGGCCAGTATTTTCCATATGGTTGGTCTGTGGGGGATGTCAAAAGCTGCCGAGAGCATCATACTCATCTATAATATATTATAATAGTTATTATAATATTACGTGCATGTATGTACGTAAATGTCAGCTATATTGTAGTGTGCCCGGTAAAGTTCTCTCACAAATCATATTGAGTCGCATTCAAAAACCAGTGTTGGCATCTCTGAGAAAGCAACAATGCGGGTTTGCGGACGCAATTTTCTGTGCCAGATGCCTACTCCAACAGTCGCAAGAGTTCAACTCACCGCTTGCATGTTGCTTCATTGACTACGAAAAAGCTTTTGACAGCCCCCACAGACCAAACATATGGAAAATACTGGCCGCGTATGGCATCCCGCCCAAGGTGGTAACCATGATCAAAGCCCTGCATATGGACTCTGAATGTTCTCTCAGAACATCAAGTGGTCCAACTGACACCTTCAGGATCACCACTGGAGTCCGGCAGGGCTGTGTATTGGCACCTTTTATCTTTGCCATAATTATGGACTACCTGCTCAGAAAATCTATTCTGAGCCCTGGCGGTGTGCCTTTATCACAGCGTGAAAACAGTGAGACGTCTGTGGGAGTGCTGCACGATCTTGAATATGCGGATGATCTAGCCCTTTTTGATACATCTGTGGACGGATTACAGTGCAACACTATCATTCAGGCCTTCGTATCAACGCTGGTAAAACGGAGTACATATGTAATAGTACATGCACGAGTACTCACACCCCACTAATGGTTGGCAATTCCCAAATATCTCAGGTTAGCAAATTCAGGTACCTAGGAGCAACCATAACGCCAGAGGGTGATCTCCGGTCGGAATTACCAATCCGCATAGGAGCAGCTAGCGGGGCTTTCAACAACATGAACAAAGTTTGGAAGGCGTTTGGACTCAGCATCAGGACAAAATGTCGCTTGTTCAATGCGTGCATCATCCCAATCCTTCTATATGGCTGCGAGTCTTGGCACTTAACCAAGGCTCAAGAGCGGAAGATACTAAGCTTTGAAAACAAGTGTCTTAGAAGGATTTTGGATGTCAGATGGTATGAACATGTTACAAATGATGCTGTGCGCCGGCGCACCCAGCAGGGACCTGTAATCTCCGTAATACAGGAGAGACGATGGTCCTGGCTGGGACATGTTTTGAGAATGCCTAATGATAGTTGGCCAAAAAGAGCACTGTTTTTCCGTCCGCAGGGGTTCCGTCGGCCCGGGCGTCCCTCTTTCACAATACACCGTTCCTATGACATCGACATCAGAGCGCAAGGAATGTCGTGGAAAGAGGTGACGCAATTGGCACAGAGACGCTCTGAATGGAGGAGGCTGGTTTCTGCCCTGTGCTCCCGAGAGGAGCGTTGAGGGCGATGATGATGATGATGATGATATTGTACACAGATATACAAATTCTCTAAACCAATATATATTAATGACAACCTTATTATTTGAAATAGAACTTTGTGTACGGTTTTTTGGCTATCCACTTGTTTTCGAGTAATTTGAGCCCTTTGGAAACCAACAAAATAAATTATTCGATATAAAGAGTGTATTAAATTATTATGCAAGTAAAATATTATATTAAATACGATATCATTATGTTGTTGCTTTTAATTGAGACAAACAACAAAATATGAAAATGTCTATAAAATGAAACAATAATTTGTGATTGTAAGAAAATAAATGTTTCGTTTTAACACTAAAATAATCTTGAAAAGTTACAACTCTAATATCCATTAGTAAATTTAGTAAAGAACAATAATCTACTATTAAATTTATGTGGTATAATTTTGTAAGCAATAAAATAAATTCTTTACAAACCACAAAGAAAGTTATATAATTATTATTAAATTTAAGCGTATTGTTAATATACAATCATTTGTTAAATTCATACCAAGGAACTTTATGAGGTATTTAGGGATATAATAATACAGGAAGCGATATAAATGTCGGGAGATATTTTACATAAACATGAAAATGGTGCATGTAAGTTATCCCATTTTCCCTTTTCTCTCCGTTCTCTCAAAACAACAATACACTGCATTATAAGAACCATTATTGTAACTTAAGCCTTACTATGACACACAAATAAACCTTAACTAAAAGTATCTACACAATAAATTTGTATTGAAATATTATGTGAAAACGAGTTTGCATGAACAAATTAAATCATGTTACATTCCCATATTATTTTGATAAATGAATTGATTTGATTTGTTGTTTTGATTTGATTTGATTTTGATTTGATTGATGATGATGAATTTGATAAATAAAATTGAAAAATACAAGAAAATGACATTTCGTTTAGATGTTAATAGTTTAATAAAACAAAATCATATTATAATCGTATAACTTCATATAATATATGGAATGCCAGACAGTGCAAATGACATAAAAAAGGACCATAATAACGCTGAAAGAATTAATAAACTAAATACATCACGTCGTGAAAATATGTCGAGTCGTTAAAATATGCACAGAGCATTCAGAACATGACAATGATAATATAATATTTATGCTTCTTATTGGTTTTACATTAATTCGTGACCTGATATAAAACAATTGTTCTTACTTGAAATATGCGTTTTTATATATATATTTCTGTAAAAAATACGTTTGCAATAATAATCACACCACGGTAATACGTCCTTAGAACATCTTACATTTTATTAATCAACTTAGACAAATTATGAAATATGTACTATACTACTACTATACCATCACGGCATATCCCACAAGTGGGGTAGCCAGCAGATCAGCTGCATGTAAGAAACATACAAATTGTCCAAATATACAAACATACAAATATGTATTTTCTACATAATTTCATCCCACGTATTTAATGTTTAATCAGCTAGTAACTGGTGATAAGATCAATTCAAATACTCTTTACAACACTTTTTTAATCACTTACATACTAGTTTTTTTTTAATTAAAATAATTTAATTAAAATAATGATATAGACAGATATGTGTAAAATATCTCATTTACATTCACGTAATCGGAAACAGTTGACAAAAGGGATGACTTGGATATTAAGATAACAAACCAGATAAAAAAGTTACAAATAACAAATGATCTCATTCTACCGGACATGGATTACAGGACCAAGAAAAACGAGAAATTCTCCCTCATACACAATTGTAGTGCAGACGTGTCAAATTCATCATAATTCTAACACTACCTAGGTACCTACGTGTTTCACACACACAGTATTTTTCATGATTACGTCAACTCATTTATCTTGAACGTTGTCAAAACATACAGAAACCCTTAGCCAGTAGGTACATATTCTATAGTCTACAATATGTATGAAAGTAATCGATGGGGAAAAAAGGCAACCTTTATTATTCAATGAGAAAGATTGGAAATCAATAGATTCTTATATTTAATTGTCATCTCTTTTATGCAACTTGCAATATACTAATTGAGTAAGTAATTAAGTGATATAATGCAAAACAATATGCCTAATATTGTAAAAAAATAACAAAATTAATGGGTAAACTTGAAAAAATACTAACAACTGTGGGTGTACATACAGTGCTTACAAAAAATATTCTTTGACAAACTTAAATTAAGCTTATGATAAATCTACATTATATTATAATAATATAACTCGTAAAAAATCGTTTAAGAAAACTGTAATTTAAGCGGTAGCCGTTGGCGTTGTTCTGAGAATTACCCAACTTATTTTAAATCTGTACAAATACTTCATTATTCTACATGTAAATACAAACATGGATGTTTTAGATAGGTACATAATTTAATATTACGATTGTATTGAGTTTGTAATGTAAGTCAACATCACACTAGGAGCCAAAGGTACCCATATAATTAACATACTGATTTTCGATATACCATTAATGTCTGTTGCATGACAGACTAATAATTTATTGGTACACGTTATAATACAGCTAGTGGCACGGGAGAATTGTCATTATTTTATGGATTATAAATATTATTATTGTGATGTATAAGCGGATGATACCTTGAACTCTTGCCGATCTATACCATAACTTAATGTACAATGGATATACAATAATATTACGTCCACAACGATCACGATCAATCATACATAACATAAGAGTGATACATGCAATCTATAATACTCGAATTATTTACCCTAATAATAAGGCATTATCAAAATATATTTAAAAAAACTTTAGTGTACATTGATTACAAGCAATTTTACACAGAAATACTGTTATATTAAACACAGTTGATATACGGAGGGCGAGAGTATCGCAGAGGTACGATTTCTTCCAAATAACCTAATTTCATGAGACTTTCATTTTGAGAAAAGAGGAGAAAAGGAACAGGGAAGGAATAAAGCGACTAGGAAACAGACGGCTGATTCTGAGTGATAAAGTAACAGCTTTATACATAAAATTATTTTAGATTGCTAAATATTGATTAGAAAAACTTGAGAAGCTTAGAGCATGTTACTCTAAGCTTCTCAAGTTAAATTATATGTTTTCTATTATGTTATCATAGTTTTTGCATTAATCACACTTTTCAATTCGGTTTCCGTGTTACAATCACAATTAAAATATATCGATATAAACTTATTATCAAAAAAATTGTGTGTATTGAAAAAATATTGTTAGATTATGAAATAAATTAATACTTATTAATTAGAGTACATTACATCAAGTGGCTTTATTCAAGCAACTATTTGCTTTGACAAATTTACAAACACAACACATTTATATTTGTTGATTTTAATTAATATCTCACCAAAAGCGCAAATAATAAAAGGTGTCTATAATATATATTTACATTAAGTATAACATGAAATACTAGGCATAAGTCTTAGAGACAGAGTACCAATTGTGGAAATCAGACGCCGAACAAAAGTTGCCGATGTGGTGGACCGTGTCACAAAATTGAAATGACAGTGGGCGGGTCATGTGGCTAGACAGGGAACTGAAAGATGGACACCTAGAATCGTGAACTGGAGACCGTGGGATCAAAAAAGGGGAGTGGGTCGACCGCAGAAAAGATGGGTTGACGATATCATCCATGTCGCGGGTAGGAGGTGGACAGCAGTCGCGCAGGAGAGAAAAAGATGGAAGAATATGGAAGAGGCCTACATCCAGCAGTGGAGAGATGGCTAGAGATGATGATGATGATAACATGATCGTTGAATAAATTGCCTACGTAACTGAAATGAAAACCGCAACATGATTACCTTTACAATAAAGGAATAAATTCAAAGATGTTGAAGGAGTTCGTGAAAATGATTGGGTTTTAATTATGCAGATTTAAGTTATTTAGTAATTAAGTTCGTAAAATTATTTTTATATTTAAGAATATTATTGCTTTTGTGAGAGTTTTCTTTAGTATACTTGAAGTAAAATAAAAGGTGCTGGTTGGATATAATAATATGATCAAAGTAATATGATTTTTTCCGCACAAATCGTACAGTTTTCATTACGTTTGAATATTTTACGATTTTCAAACAGGATTTGAGTAAAAATTTATTTTTGGTTAGATGTTGCTTCCACTACAGCTACTGTATACAAACACTGTTATAGAAGTACAAATCCGCGTGGGATATGTTCGTAAATAATAAAACTGTTAGATTTTTTTGCAACGGTACAGACCTTTAATGAAGTTCGAAATACACCTACATGAATGTACAATTAGTATAGGCTCAACAATGTTAGTTATTCGTTGAAATAATTTAACATGATACTATGATACACGTTTAGTATTTATGAGTCACGTTTAGCGTCCAAACTCTCAAATACATATTGCCTATATTACAATCGGCATAACATTCGGAGAGGACGGCTTGCATGTTTATTGTCTGTTGGCCATCCTACTTGTGATATGTCGTTATAGTGAAGTTGTTGTAGTGATAGTAGTAGTAGGCATAAATACTCGCTTACTTTTATCCTGAAAAATCACAAATTTTACAAAAGTTTTTCGTTTTATCATTTGTCTACTTACAAATTTACTCGATCCGAAATCGTTGATCTTCATTATATTGTGCGCTGCCTGATTTCTACTAAGAAACTTTCTATTCATTTCGTGTATTATCAAAGACAGCAATCTTCCCTAAATTCTTGCGGAGTATGTGGAATAAAGGTTTGTTTACAATCTTTTATAGTTTCAAACTTACTTTCTCAGCGTTTTTTTGAACGGATTCATAAAAAGGTCAAGATATTTAGATTGTATTTCACAAGCATATGTGTATATATTATGTAAGAATGTTGATTTACGAATCCTCTCCCTGATCATATTTATTATGTATTAGATAACAAACTTTCTCATCGAAACATACGATTATGTATATTGAAAATGGTAGTGATGATTTGCAATCTCCTTTAACTGATCTTTATTCTTGTACTTGCTATTATTTGTAACAAACTTTTTTTATAGTTGGACGATTGAAATTTATTTCTCTAATAAGACGTATGGTAATTCGTGGCTATCAAAGATGATTTTCTAACAAATGTATTAATTATAGCGATTTTTTATTGAATAATATTAAGAGGAAAGTTTGTAAGAAAGAAGAAGAAATCAATTTTTACTAAAGGGTCGATATGAAACTTCAGAGGGTAACGTTAATACATTTTTAAGGGTTAATTTAATAACGAAAGTTAATAATGCGTAAAATTATATTATAAGGTATGGGTTGCGAGTTCAAGTCCCGTCCGGGGCATTATCAAATACGTTGACGTTGTCTTTTCTTAACCTTATATGGTAGTTTCGTGTGTTAAATTTGCATATATTATGACCTCATACAATAATTAATTGCAAAAATAACGTCGATAAATACTATCTTTGTCATTATATTATCGATATCTTCATGAATGCAGTTGACGACCGGTGTGGCACAGAGGTAATACTCTTTCCTTTGAGTTACGAAGTCCCGAGTTCGATTCTAGGCCATGCAAAACGTTATATTGCTTTTTTTCAATTTGTTCAGGGTCTGAGTGTTACATTTATATGTGTTTGATGCATTGTATATGTGTATCGTCACATAAGTAACCATAACACTAGATTCATGTTTGGGTTCAGGTCTCGCTTTTGTATCGAGCTCTCGGCGAGTTTAAATCTTCGCTCGACTAAAGCTCGAGACAACAACATTAACTACACGGAGTTCCTGATAGCCAGACATGATAATCCTTTTCCCTTGCGCAAAATCGTTGATTAATCATGCAAGAAATTTGAAGCCACATTTATTTCAGAATGGAAATAGTAAATCAATAGTGACAGAAGTAATAAATAAATTTTTGGATATGTAGCAGCGACTTATTTTTTTGCTTATTGAAATTTTGCCAAATATACAGGCTGTAAGCGTTAGAGAATCTCAAGATGTATCGAAATAACTCTCGAAGTGTAAATCATAATGCCTAGTTTCTGAGTCATTTGAATATTTAAATGTTTATTTGGAAAATCCATTTTTTCGTGTTAAAATTGCTATAACTCTAGGTAAACATAAGATAAAATGTATTTTTACTTTAAATTATGGTCAAATAAACATTGTAGATATAATGAAATATTCAAATAAAGTTTAGAAGTTAAGATTTATCAAATATCTTAAAAAAGAATAGATTAACTAATAAAAATCATAAATATGCGAATAACTTAGAAACCAAGTAATATGACTAAAGATATGGAGAAATGTTTCAAACATCTTGAACCTATCAATAATAATCTATCTCCCTGCTTCGGCTGATCCATGACCAAGAGACACCCTGTACATTTACAGTATCGCAAAGGGTTAAGAAGTATAACACGACAATAGTGAAGAAAATAACTTTTATAAACTGTACTTAATTAAACATAACTTCACTTAAGAATATATAGTAAAACATTTTTGTATATAGAAAGGTATAAATGTGGAACATAAAGTGGCTAATAAAAAAATATTGTGTATTTCTGTTCAATAATAAAACATTAATAAATATGGAACCACTTTCAAAACACGTCGAACTAACTAGTTCTTACAAATCTCTTGACAAAACACTTCAGAACTAAATTACGGGAACAAGTTTATTACCAACTTCGATAAGCTCAAAGGGACAAGAATTTACTCGCATTACATAATATAATAAATACGAACTTTCAAAATCTGACCAAACCTTGAACCTTTTCGATATAAGAAAATTGGTTTATAAGAACATATTAAGAAGAGGTCTAATTTTGAGTAAATTAGGTCAAGCGAGTCAAACATGTATTGTGGCAGATAGAAGTTTTGCTTCATATATAGGTATCTATTATACATATATGTAGTATAAAGATAACTGAGATATCTCAGAGGATTATGTGCATTTATCAAGGTTGGTCCCTTCGGAAATCCAAAGCTTTACTTAAGGCTTTTACAGATTACGATGATCCCAAAAAATATATCTTCTTTGATAAAGAAAATTGAATCCGGTAAATTGGTATATTGATAGCTTCAATCTTTAAAAAAAAACGTAATTGTGAAAGATTTGTATTAATATAACACAATTATTATTTCCCATTTTTTATTCGTCAATCCAATCCAATTTTATTATTTTTCAGAAGACATGCTTACTGCTTAATGTTTTTTTTTCAAGAATCTGTCCAACATTATGAAGCCATGTGTTTATTGATATAAATTCTTATTTTGACGTACCTACTATTCTAAATGATATTCATATCACACAGTCATTCATATATATATATATATATATTAAAGCAAGATGTGTGTATGTTTCTACTATTTACATAATATATAACAGAATACTCACCACACCCCACCAAAGTGCTTGTGCGAAGTTAGAAAATTTGCTATCCGCTGCATCTTTCTCAGCTAAATACACAAGGAATGAAGCGAAGATCAGCCCAAGGAATCCTATGTACAGAGTTGTTATCAGTTCCTGTAACAAAATAATAAATATTATTAGAAAATAATAATTGAAAATTAATTTTTTTTCATACTTTAGTTTATCATAATTATCAATTATCATATTTTGTCTAATTATCATTCATCAAACAATATCTATCATTGGAATAATATACCACTGCTCTCATCACAAAATCTCTTTTCTTCCATAAATTTACAACTGATTTTTAATTCTTCATAATGTTTATTATTATCTAGAATCGCATAGGATTAAATTTATTGTAGTTTCAGCAAGATTTCAATTCCAGCTTCACAACATTATATAATTTAAATACTCTTCCATGTTTAAAGTACAAATTATTCTATATGGCTGTAATTTTAACACAATTCCATTGATTGAAGTATAAAATAAGCAGTCATTACGAATTGTCAAGTGATATGATACATCAATTATCATTTACATAATGAAAATAAATAAACTACTATTTTATTATTACTAATGTTGTTTACGATATCACCACCATTTAACAAATGAATACTTTATAATGAAATACGTGTCTTCCAAAGAATTACCCAGATATAAATCGTTGTAATGAAAACAACTTTCATAAATTCATTATCCAAATTGTTAAATGTTCACTCCATCGTGCAATAATATTATTATTAATGACGGTAATTTATTTTATTAAATTAATAAATGTTACCATAAAATTACTCCGCCTGACATTCAATATCAAAGAAAGTAATCTGATTGACAGACATACAATCCGATAAGTAACGTAACCCTATAAAATACATAATACCTTTGTCAATCTGAAAACAGGTCTTTGTTTGTCTGCCGGATACGTACACATTGGTAAAACAAATGCTTCAACTATAATCGATTACATAGATATAATCAATGTTAATTTTTTGTCTTTATTTAAATTTCACAATAAAAGCACTTGAGTCTTTCTATATTTTAACATGTTATTATTATGAATGAACGGTATAAAAAGCTTGACCTTCTAAATTGAATGTATAAAATAATCATAAAATTAATCCAGACTTCTGCAATCACTCAAAGATGGAGCAAGCAAAGGAGAACCAAGTAACAAAGGTGATTTAATTAACTAAGTGAGATGGATGATAAAGGATATAATTTTTCAATCTTTAGTAAAACGTTTCCATGGAAACAATATAATTGCAAACTTTCAAAGTACAAGTTTAAATAAAAAAACATCCCACTCACAATAATATTTCTTAGAAAAGATTTTGTCATATTGATGAGTAATTTACTATTTACCTGGGGATTATTAGCATAAGTGATTTTCAGAAAAAACTTAAACTATTTCAAAAAAATACTTCAAGATAAAGTTGCCTGATGCTAAAGTTATTTTCTGCGATTCACAGAAACATACAGATTCCCATATACTGTGCAATATATAACTCCCTTAACACCTCATTGGTTTGGATTCTCTTCTCTTGCTATATTAATGTTATAAGAAACTCTTACGACTATACATAGTATCAAATGAGAAAAACTTATTATTCTTTATTATATAATACATAAACCACAAAGAGCAGCGAATAACATATTATTATTATTTGTTGAAGGGTGTTTGTGTTCACACTGTGAAAATTCATATTCAATATTTATAAGACAATCAAAACACTGTTATAATTTTCACCACATTTATTCAAACTAACGTTTTCGCCCACTTCAATGGGCATTCTCAAGAGTACTGAGAATGCCCATTGAAGTGCGCGAAAACGTTAGAGTTTGAATAAATGTGGTGAAAATTATAACAGTGTTTTGATTGTCTTATAAATATTATTATTATCATCATATGAACAAAATATATTTCCGCTTTTGTAAAATAGATTTCGACTCCAGTGTATTGTAAAATAAATGCTTCAAGGAAATATTCCAGCTGTATGAAAGTAGAAGCATCTTGTATTAGTTTCCCATGCATTACATATTTATTATTTCACATATTATCATCGCAACAGGTAGAGAAATAAATTTTAGAAAACAAATACATAGAGATGATGAAGAATATCTATGTTCGAGTATGTATCTGTATGGTCTGATAATATAATTTTGTTCTTAATAACCAACATAATTATATTAATTTCGAAATAATTTGTCACTCGTGCATCTAAAATAATAACAATAATTTACGCTTGCTGGATCAAGAGAGCGAAAGCTCCTGAAAGCCAGCTTGCATCAAATAAAATACCCTTAACCTTTAATTGACGCACAAAAATTACTTGATTATTTATTACACGCAATAAATTCACTGTTAACTCCCACAGGAAAAATTATCATGCTAGAAATGTCTGTCTAAAATCACAATCCTACAAAGGAGTAGCCAGCCGACTGTCCGAATGTTATAAAAATGCAAGTTGTCCTCTATAAATGAATAAATATTTGTTTCTGTCTCCTTTATTCCTTCCATTTCACTGCTTTAGTATTGTAAACTTTTATAAGCGTAGGTTTAACTGGACACACAAGGGAAGGATTCCTTTACAAACATTCTTGAGAAAACATAATAAAATGGTGAGCTGTGAAATGTTTACTACTGTTGAAACATTTTTCATTTATTTTAGAATTCCACATTTCTACGACTGCAATTTTATTTCTGCGTTTATAGTATGAATCTATATTTGTTTAATTTTATATGAACAAAATCTCGACGTATTCCTCAGATGGCTTTTGAATCAAAAGTATAATTTAAACAAAATATATATTTAAACCATTAATTAGCTTTGTTCCTTTGTTAAAAGTATAATTTTGTTTTCAAATTATAAATTATATATTGGCTGGTTCAATTTATGACTCACGATGAACTGTGGCTCATACGTAAAGCTGAAGAGTCTGGCTGAAATAGGGAGGAATGGAGAAGAAAAACCAAACTCTTTGCAGACCAATCCAATGGATTGTAACTCATTATATATAGTATGAACAACAATAATTATTGCAGACTTTTTATTTCATAGAAAATAATATGATAAATGCAATTTTTAACACAAGCTTTGAACTATCTAAGAAATGATGGGTGTCTAAAGTTCTACAACCTATTTTTAACATTTACTATAGGTACCTATTCAGCGACAAACGTTAGAATTACTTTCAATGCGTCAATATGTCTGGTGCTCGCAGTAAATATCAAAAATGTTATGAAGAAGCATAGATAGATAGAAAACGTAATTATGGTTGTGTAAAATTGGAAGGTTTTATGGTTGTGTCATATGTGTTATGGGAAGGTATAAGTTATTTAATTTTATTTGTCTACTCCCTGTAAGAAGAAAATAGGGTCGACGCCTTTGTCTAATCAAGTTACGAGTATATATTATCGACAGACCATACTCATATCACGTATCTAGTATGTATCTCTCGTATGGTAGTGGTTTCAAACTGTTCTCACGAAAATATATTTTCCATACAACAGCGGCTCGGCAGCCGAGAGAATCTCATTAAGATTCTGGTGTGTGCAAACCTATTATTCTCACCCCATACTCATGAAAATAATTTAACAGAATGAGTGTATTTGTAAATGGCATATTATGTACCTACATTATGCAATATGGTAGATACTTATACTTTGGAAACTAAGTCTGAAAACGTTAACTACCCATCAATTACTTGTATTATTTACCCACAATATTATTCTTCAATTTAAGTACAATGTTAGGTTTACCTTTCCCAATGACGCAAAACATTTTTATGCAATTTATTTTTTCATTACGTTTAAGTACTTACTTTATTAATATTTGCATTAGTGCAAAAGCTACTAATTAATATTGTTAATTCTATCAATACCTAGGAGTTTATGCAATATAATATTAAACTAACCGAGAACACCATTATCGGCGAACATTGAAAAAAATAGAACATTGAGTTTCAAATTAGTATGTAATTCAATTTCCTTTTTAAGTTCATTTTGTGATAATACCGGTAAATTTCCAATTAGGTGTATTATAATTTGGTTGAAAAAATGATCATGACGATATTTTAAAAACATCGACTATTGCGTATAATCAGTTTTCGTAGAAATTGAATATACATATTTAATAAATTCGATAAATTAATAATTAAACAAAGAATTAAATCAGACAAAAGTTGGGCGCAAAATACCAAACCACAAAAATAAGATAATCGTACTAAGGGTTCTTAGTATTGAATCAATTACGTTTTGAAAATATATATTCACTTAATTAATATAATCCAAATTCCTTTCAAATATTCTTTCATCTTAAGAATATGCGAAAAGCCTTAATTACGTGTACATTCATTAAAGCGGTATTAACACCACGCAATTAGTGACATAAATGATGCAACCAGCTTCGTAACATTAATAACGTTATGTAAGTAGGTAACAATCATGAAAAGTACAGAGTAACTTGAATAACGGTGCTGGTGATATTTATTTAACAATATTTACAGGATAAATTACCAACATATTAACAAAATCAATATGTCAATATTAGCAAAGTTCCTAAATTTACTAGAGATGTAAAAGTTAAAAAAAAAACAACCATTAAAGTTAAATTAGTTGTTATCAAAACAAAAGTATCAAATGTCTCTATGTTAAATATATGTTAGAATGCATGAGGATAATTATAGGGTAAGTCCAAGTCAGGCGGTCCAGAAATAAATAAAATGGTTGCTTGATGGCAAAAAGGACATTTTATACAAATCTAAAGGCTTACTGTTATACACACATAAAATTTAAAGCAAACTTCTTTCTGGTAGCTAATACATATGGGCATACGCATAGTCTTCAACTACAAGACTTTTATCTGGTCCCCCACCAGAGATATTGAGCTCGGAAAATGGAAAATTTTGAGAATTTCCAATTTTTGAAATTTTTTTTTGAAAAGAGGGGTCATGTCTCAGACTTGAAATTTTATTTATCAAACACAACTAGTACCTAGTTGTTTGTCAAAAAAAGTTTTGATGTGTGGACTCTTTCCCTTCGTCCAAAATCTTTCCGTGAAAATGGGAGTTTTTACAAAAGAGAGTTAAGAATGTAGACTGAAATTTCATCCCTTAAAATTATATTTAGGTGAAAATGTTTGTAAATAACCTTAAATCTTATATTTTTATAAACAAACTGCCATTAGTTTCATGTTGATAAAATAAATAGGACCTGAGATATTTAAGTTTTCGCAAACCCTTTAAACTGCGAAAATGTCTCCGCCTAGTAAAACAAATATGGCCGCCACACAAAAACTAAAACCAATCAAATTAAAATAATTGTCATTTTGAACTACCAACATATTGGGGTGATAGCATACAAAATATCAATTTTTTCTGAGATGGTCAAGCAACCAGTGCTGGACCGCCTGACTTGGACTTACCCTATATTGAAAATATTAATGGACGAATTGTGTATATCTGGTAATTTATTAATCCTTTTTTATTTATTTATCTACTTCAACCATCCCAGCATATTCCACAAACGAGATATTCAGAAAATCAACTGCATTCAATAAACATACAAGTTGTTCCTCTCCGTCACAAGAAAGAATTAAGACCTCATAAGTGGAAAATTTTAATATAAATTAGGTACAATGTTGCTGGATAGAAATTGGTAGTAAACCCACTCATTGTATTTTTTGTAAAGTTTGGTAAAAGTTAATATTCTTTTCATATTGAATGTTTTTTAAATATTCTACAATGCACATCCGTTACTTGATTTTTTAAAATCGCGATCGATTTCGGTAAACCCTTACCATTGACGAGCGAGATAATAAGCGAGATAAGCGAGTATTATCTCGCTCGTCAATGGTAAAGGTTTACCGAAATCGATCGCGATTTTAAAAAATCAAGTAACGGATGTGCATTGTAGAATATTTAAAAAACATTCAAAATGTCTCGTAACTGTTACATAGTTAATCCTTCTAAAATAACTGATATTCTTTTAATATTTTAAAATAACAGTATTCTAGTATAACATGGCGAATGATGTGTTCACTCACTACAACAAAAATCATTATAATATTTTTAAAATAAATGAACTTTTTTTTCAAAAATGTTTCATGGTGAATCAATAATTTTTTGTTCTACAAAATAAAATATTTTATTCTTTGAAATGAGGTGAAGAACTATAGCAATTAGAAACCCAACATGTGAACTATTTTTTAAGAAATCAAGTTGTGTTGAAATTGTTGCAAAATGGTAAATGCAATACTAAATTTAAAATTATTTATTGACGTAGTATTTTAAATTAATAAGAAAAAGGTAGACAGTTGAAATAATAACAGATTTTTTTAAGACGTGAAATAAAAGGATTTTGTTAAGATATACAATAATGCATTAAAAAATTTGGGCAATAAACATAAAAATATGACATCTGTATTTGTATTATACGCACTTTCGCGAAAGTTGTTGCGCTTCAATTAATTTACAAAATGAAATTAATTGTGTAATACTAGTGGCATATCAGTTTCATGCGCGACTCAAAATTGATTCAGTGATGCGACATTGATGAAAACATTGTGAAAATTTACACGTCCAACTTTTAACGTAATCATGAAGCGTCATTATTTGATACCACTAATTGCATAATGTATTTCTCGCTTTTATAATTGTGGGATATACGGTATAAGTTTTTTTTTTTAAGATTATTAAATTTAATATTTACGGCTGTATAAGAAAAATCTTTCACATGACATTCAAATTCCTAATTGAGTTGTTCAAGAATTGAAACGGACTCGATTTAATTTCAGTTGAAACCCATAAAAATGAATGGTTTTCAAATTTTAGTTTGAAAAAGATAAAATTATCAAATTATTGATCAGAGTAATTGAACAGAGAAGGATTTTATTCATCGACTGTCACAGAAGAATTTTTAGTACGTAGCAAACAACTTGTGCGCCAGAACATGATTACACTAGAGACTCACCGCAATAAGATTCAGGTAGATGATTTAATTAGTATCTATGAAATCTAAACTTTGTATCCAATCAATAAAATAAATTTCACTAATTTATTTAAGTTAATATTAGGTACAGTACATAAGCATACGATATGTTTCGTCTCATACGTACCTACCTAATTTTTTATAAAAGTAAAATTTGTGTGTCTGTGAAATCTTATTACTGAAATAAAAATTATTACTCAAATAGTATGGATCTTGTTTTACTAGAATCATCTATATAATTTAATTAAAATTTGTGTTATTTGCAGTCAATTTAACGGAATCAAAAAGACAAACACAATTTATCACTATTTATGTGAAATCGCATGAATGAAATATTTCTATCGATTCCACGTATACATTAGGTACTTACTAGAGTGATTAATCAAATGAATTTTCAAATATATGTATTTTGACCACATCAGCTAACGACCATCGTGGATAAATTGAAATTGCAAATTATTTACGACATCAAACACAAACGATGTAAACATTCCAATGTAAATGATAACTCAATTTAATAATACACGTGTATACAGAATACACGCAACCATGATAGAAGCTAAAGTAGCATTCACATTACTTTACTTTGGATGATCATCCAGAGTGTTAGGGTCAAACCTGTTCATCGAAAGTGAACACGTCTGTTCACATTTTTGTTCATCCTATGCTTTCACTGCCATGTCTACACTCTCACTCATGTTGTATGTAGTTTGACGTATTTTCGTATAAAAATAATTAAACAAATTCAAAAATGAAAAATAAC
This sequence comes from Athripsodes cinereus, assembly GCA_947579605.1. Taxonomy (NCBI): domain Eukaryota; kingdom Metazoa; phylum Arthropoda; class Insecta; order Trichoptera; family Leptoceridae; genus Athripsodes; species Athripsodes cinereus. The sequence continues at coordinate 11,543,491 of OX388311.1, forward strand.
ACTTAAAAAAAATTAATATAGCTCTCGACTGCATAATAATTTTGTACATGATTCTGACATTCAATACAAATTCATAGAGAATAAAACAAATAATAAGATGAAATTTGTTTATGGTCGTTTCAGTGAAAGGTCCTTTCATCGAAATTATGACGAGTGGTAATCTCTTTCCTCCGTCATCGCTAGTGATCACTATTGATGAAACGCCTGTTCACACTTGTTCATCTTGGAGGATCATCCGGAGTGATCACTGAAAGTGAACGTATGTGAACGACCCTTAAGAGTGTTATCTTAATATGAGACAGTCTCGCTTAGTTTTTCTCACTACAACGCTGGAATTTAAAATAACTACATAATTTAAATAATATTTGTGTTATCAAATCATTGGCAAACATCTTCACAAAATAGTCATATATTACAGAAAATGATGAACATAATTCCAGTTACTCGTATATTTGCATTCTTTTAACAGGTATTTATAAACAGATTTCATTATAAAGTGTTTAGGAACATGATTATATTTATGTACTATTGTATTCTTGTTTGTAAAACATTATTTATTTATTTATTTATTAAGCATCAACAGTACACTACAGACAACATATATACATAACAACAAAACAATACAGTCAAAGAAGGAATCAATACATTGCCCCATTTATAAGTGTACACATTATAACACATTATAACAACATAGTGCAACATAATACATAATAACTGCCAATCAATAACATCATCAGCATCGTGAGATTAATCTCACGACGGAATCTTAAGATTGGCATCAGTAAAATACGTGCAGATAGATTGAAATGCAAATTACTTAACATTATCACACTGTGACGGTTTCCACTATATTATTCGTGTATTATAATACCTATTATAATCTATATAGAGTATTGTAATGTGAAGGTTATCAAAGGGAACACATTGCTAGTAATGATGTGTATGTAGATGCGTCATAAAAACTGAATTCGCAATTCATACAATAATGGTATTGGGCGAGTATAATGATATTATCTCTCCGGAGAAAGTAGAGATCAATATTTGATATAAATTAAATTAAATGCGATATCCTATAATATATGTACAATTGTACATAGACTACAAACTTTCTGTTCCAAGCTTTTGATATCATTACATTGTTACTAACCAACTATTGGTTATTTAGAAAAGCGGTAGTCTAACTCCAGTATATTGCATTCGATCTGTTTAACTTACGTTATGCGAATTATACAAATAGGTGAGAATTTTTTACTATGATGGACCTAGAATGAGATTAGTATAAATACATAATTGGTAAAATCTACGCAAATTTATGTATTTTAATTATTTTAATTGGTTTAAAGTTATTACATAAAGAAAGAGACAGATTAAGAGTTGCACCCTCCCACACCCATGAATGTTGCTGAAAGTGACAGAGGAGAGAAAGAACCTCTGTCAAAATTTCATATAAGAGTTCTCTTTCCATCAACATCGGGTTTTTTATATGAAGCTAATCAGGTAAGTCGATACATACCAGTTTATTTCGTTGTTTATACTCGTAATATCGACGAATGACACGTAAAACGCATCCGTTTTGAAATGAACTCAACATCGTGTTATAAGTTGAATAACCACTAGACCACTGATATTTTATATTGACACCAATTTTAAAGTAAATTATCAAGGTAACAATTAATGAATTTATATTAATTTCTCCTTATAGCCACAAACGTATTTCATCAGCACGCATCTATTTCATTACAAACATAACTACTTAGATATTTCCATTAACGTTTGTTATGAATATTTCGAAATATTTTATGTCAAGAATGCATGCATGCATTTTAATAACAATGCAAACTCTTTATTGTTGTAATAAAAAACATAGATACATACAATTGTCGCTTGGAAGCAATCTTCAGAAGACATACATTGTTTTATAAGAAAGAGAATGACATATATAAATCTTATAATAATTTTATTTATTTATCGAGTCGAAAACCAGAAAAAAACAATTAATTGATCTCCAGTACTGTGCAAAACGCACAGTAGGAAAAAATATCCTCCATAGTGCATGTGACAGGGCACAATGGACATTCCAACAAGTGTGGCATGGTCTGTGCTGCACCACAATCACATGCTCCGGATTCGTCTTGTAGTAAGCCCCATCGTTCTCTATTGTTACGGCAGTTTCCTACACCAGTAGGGTTACTCTTGACAAAATCTAAACACGATATTAATCTTAATCATACGACGCGCGAAGTGATTATTGGCCAAAAATACACGCATACCAATCACACGGTAGCGGTAGAGCGGTGTTTTTGACCATAGTCCCTTCGTGCGTCGTATGATCAAGATCAATACTAGATTAAGATCGTATTTAGATTGTGTCAAGAGTAGCACTGCTGATCTTAGTCAATTTAGGATTTTCCATGTCCTATAGTCTAGATAGCCTCCTGTAGCAAGGTGTTCTTGGACTAGGAAAGGTTCGCTTATTTGCGGATCCTCCGCCTACCTACGTAGGCGTTCAGAGGAAGCAGAGCCCGTCAGTGAGGATGAGGAGTTTAGCTGCACTCCCTCCCAACTGACAATGAGCGATATATTTGCTTCACGGTTCCTGAGGTGAAAGGCACTGATTTGCGTTTTGGTTGGGTTTTGTTTGAGGTGGTTAGCTCTGCAGTATTCAGCCAGTGTATCCAAGGTGGAGGAGAGTCCAAGTTCTACGTCCTCAAAACTCCTTGCCTGGGCTGTTACTGCAAGGTCATCCGCGTATGCGAAGTGTTTAGTGTATGGTGGAATCGATTGATCATTGGTGTTAATATTGAACAACAATGGGGAGAGAACGCTTCCCTGTGAGAGCCCATTTTTTGATTCCTCCAGCGACTTCGCCGTCCAGCAAGTGAGACGTAAAATATGCAGGGAAGCAATAATCCTGGTTAGTTTGCTATCCCGTGACAAAGCACACGCCTTGTCTAGAAGGAGGAAGTGGTTCACCGTATATAATAAAACACTTACATTAAGTACCTCAACAGTGACTCTATTAATCGCTAGCTGGCTTTTAAGAGCTCTTCTTTACGTTAGTCTTACAATTTAAGTTTGTGTATAAATTAAACATAAATTAAATAACTTTCATGCATAATATCCATCCACATTGATGCTTTTAGATGATATTATATAATAGAGTTTGAATTCCTTATAGAAAGATTGTTCCAAACTCTAGCAGCACGAATGTTGAAAGATGATGCCTAGAAATTCATTGAATCAGGAGGCATTATCGATTATTTTGGGATCATAATGGAAGTTCGTCGGAGCTTTGAATTATAAAATGTCGGAAGGTATTGGAGTGGTTCATGGCCTAAGGTGTCAAAAAGGAATTTCAAGGTGTGAAGATCGAGGCATTCGTTTTAGGTTGGACACTGAAGTTTACTTCGAAACTGGGAGATTTATTATGTTCATACTTGTTTAAACCATATAGTACATGCAAACTGTACACACGCATTTTAAGGATATCATAAACTTACTAATGAATAATAATAAAGAAGGTATCTACTAGAAAAGGTATAAACACGGTGCATGATACAAGATTTTTTCAACTGACATGATGAATTTTGTATGAGGGACGTGGAATTTAATATAAGGGAAACATATTGCAATGAAAAGTGATAAAAGTTTATTTGATATAAAGGTTCCATGACTCCTGGTCCTTTATAGCAAAAACGATGTTGACATGTGGAATTTTTCAAAGGAAATATGTCCCTTAGTAATCATAATCATGCAGGTATTTCGAATTTTTAATTACCAGAAGTTAAAAGGTACAATATTGTACCATATGGGATGAGCAATATAATATAAAGTAACTTTTTATTTGGACACCTTTTAACTATGTTTGAATTCATAACATGATATGAAAATGTTGTTAGTAATTTAAAACAAGTAGGTTGAAGAATACACAAAATATACAGATATTTCACCCACTTACCTACTGTTGACTCGACCTAAATTTTAAATAAATGTATGAAATCGTTGTTCTTAAATCTGAGTGGTTCATTGTTCTATTTAGCACTTCTTTGTTTAGAGTGACGATCTATTACATTTTGATCAACTTTTATCCCTTCAGTAACAACAAATATTATATTCGAGTACTATGAAAGTTTCTATCCACTTGAACACTAATTTATCAATGACCTTCTGTGTGTTATATATTGTTGTGAAACTATTAATACAGATTTAAATCCGACAAACATTAGTATTGTAATTTACCTGTTCTATAATGTCAGATAACTGAAATAACTATAATCGTTCTTTGTCAGTTTTATGAAAGCAATAAATTTATTAAATATCACAATTATTGAGATTGCTTTCGAAATATTTTATTATGGCAATGATAATAATAATATGTAATCCATAAATTTTAATAATGTGTGTCGATAACATACAAAGTTAATTCAATTTTACAAATTATACGTGAGAGGTAGTAATGCATGGCTATGGACAAATCCAAATATTGAAGATTTCTGTATACCAACATTGTAAAACAACTATAGTACATAGTTGTACAACTTTAGAGAGAACAGATTGCTTTTAGTTTTTCTGCAGCATTATCGAAGAATCACTGCGAAGTTCAACAATGACATGTAATAATTACTGAAATATCCTTTCTATTTGATTACATGTTAATATACACAATGGGTGATAATGTTGAAGCTGTACAAATTCAGTTGTTTTTTATTAGCTCAGAACCGAGGAACATTTTAGGTCCAACAGGATTAATGAATAAATTAGAATTCAATCTCTATACTATATACTATACTATACCCTCACGCCGTATCCCAAGTGGGGCAGGCAGAGCGAACGCCACACAGATCTATCTTTACACACTTCCTTCGCTTCCTCTACATTCATACAGTTTCTCATACATGCACGTCGATTCCTCTTACTCAACACGCGGCCGTCCTTGAGAATTTGATCCACGTGATCAAGCCACGTGGTTCTCGGACGTCCGCGCTTCCTCACACCTTTTCTTTCAGACAAGTATATCCTCTTTGTCATTCTTACTTCGTTCATTCGTTCAACGTGTCCAAACCACCGTAGTTTATTCACGCGCATTCTGTCCACAACACTCTTCTTGCATCCGCTCATTCTTCTAATATCCTCATTCTTCACTCTATCACGCAGCGTTTTACCAACCATTCTTCTTAACGATCGCATCTCCACTGCATTAATTATTCCACTTTCGTCCTTCTTCAGCCACGTCCATGTCTCGCTTGCATACGTACCTAAGTGACGGTACCAGAATGGTATTGTGCACCAGCATTTTAGCCATGTTCGACACATTGCCATTGCTGACAATGGGTCGAAGTGCACTGTTCACTCTAGCACCGGCCACTTTCCTTCTTTCAATGTCCCTATCGCATCTTCCATCGCTCGCAAACATACTTCCCAAATATACATACTCACTTACTTGCTCCAAACATTCGTCACCAACTTTGATCTCGCAAATCGTTTTTTCATTCTCTCTTTCAAACACTAGAACTTTCGTCTTCATAACATTCATTTTCAAACCATTCAAATTGCAACTATCATAAACACACGTAACAATCTCTTGTAAGTCCCTTTCACTCTCAGCCATTAACACCAAATCATCTGCGTACATCAATGCATTCACCCGAAACCCATTCAGCTCGACACCAACATCCATCTCTTTCACAGGTCGCATACAGTAGTCGAAGAATAGGTTGAACAGCCACGGAGACATGACACAACCTTGCTTCACTCCCTTGGTGAGGACAAACCACTCCGAGTGAGTGTTATTTACCCTCACGCAAGCGGAGCTTCCCACGTAAAGTGAAGAGATTGCGCGTATCAACCGGCTGCTCACCCCATACTCCGACAGCACGTGCCACAACCTTTCCCGGTCCACTCGATCATATGCTTTCTCCAGGTCCACGAACGCACAAAAAAGCTTCTGGTGTTTACCCAGAAACTTCTCTATAATCATTCGCAGGGAGAAGATCTGATCGGTGCACCCTCTGCCATTCAAAAACGCTCCTTGTGCATGCCATATCTTACACTCAGTTATCTTTCGTACTCTCTCAATCAAAATTCTACCATACAATTTCCCTATTGAGCTCAGCAAGCTAATAGCCCGATAATTCCCGCATTCAAGTCTAGAGCCTTTCCCTTTGTACAGGGGGCAGATGTTAGCCCTCCTCCAATCCTCTGGTGTGACGCCTTCTCTCCAACAATCGTTGAAAAGCTCCAAGCACCACGCGAGAGCCCCCAGTCCACCAGACTTGATGAGCTCAACGGCAACACAATCATACCCTACAGCTTTACCGCACTTCGCTTTTTTTAATGCATTCATAATCTCATTCATGTCTATTATATCGTTTTCATTCACACTGCTTTCAATGTCGTCATACTCATTCTCATTTGTACCATCACATTCAAACAGATCTTCGAAATACTCCTTCCATCTCCGTAACACACATTCATCATTCACTAACACACATCCATCCTTGTCTTTTATCCCTTTCATACTGTTCACACTTGTACCCGTCCTCTTTCGTTTCACTTCATTCCAAAAAATCTTCATATTTTCACTAGCATACGTAGACAATTTCTTACATTCTTCATCTTCAAGCATTTTTTTCTTCATTTTCACAACTTCACGCACTTCCTTCTTGCATGTCTTGTATACTTCTTTCTTTCGCTCTTTTTCAAATGTGTCACGCTGTTTCACACTCAGTAAGTCTTTCCAAGCATTCTTCTTCTTATCTACAGCTTCTTTCACATCATTATCCCACCATGCATCGCCTTTTTTACGTCCTACTTTAGCTTCACCACATGCTTCTTTTGTACTCCCTACAAGCACACTTTTTAAGACATCCCACCTTTCATTCATCGTTAGATCATTCTTTTCGTTCGCGCTAAGCTTCTCATTCACAGTTTTTACATATTCATTCTTTACACTCTCATCTTTCAGTTTTTCGACTCTCAATCTCATAGATCGTGTGGACTTTTGTGTTCTTGAACGCCAACCGGAGAATAGATTTATTCTTGAGACGACAAGAAAATGATCCGTCTCCAGCTCAGCGCCTCGATACACTCTAGTGTCCGTGTTCGCCTTCCTGAGACGAGAGTCCACACACACGAGGTCAATCATCGATCTTTCATTCCCTCTCTCCCAGGTATACGTGTGGATCTCCTTGTGGGGGAAAAAGGTATTCGCCACAAAGAGATCCATCTCCAAACACATTTCAATTATTCTCTTACCATTATCGTTCACTCTACTGTCTCCATTCATTCCCAAAACATTTTCAAGTTCATTCCTTCTAACACCCACCCATCCATTCAAATCACCTGCCAAGATCAATCTTTCATTATCTTTTTTATCTTCTGCAATCTTTCTTACGCAATTCCAGAACTCTTCCTTTTCCGTCTCTATGGCATCGTTCCCAGGACCATACCCAACTATGAGTAAGATCCTAGTCATCCCCACTTTGAAACGGATCCAGATTAGCCTGGGGCTTACACATTCATACCCTTTCATACATTCACTCATTCTTTTCGATAAAAAAGCACCCACACCTTGACACGCGTGTTGTGTATCTGGGACACCAGACCACAACTCGATCCTTCCATCACTTTCTTTAATACCACATCCTTTCCTCTTCGTTTCGCATACACATAAAACATCCAAATACTTATCATTCATCATCTCTAAAATTTCGTCTGTCTTTCTCACCATCCCTCCTCTCACATTCAAAACTCCCAGCCTACATTCCGCTCTCCTCTTTGTGCCCTTCACCCACTTTGACGCGGCATGATGGGTGGCAAGCCTCATCGCTGCCATATGCGTCAAAGCGTACTACCTATGGTCTTATTATATCTTATCTTATTCAATCTCAATACTTGAATTAAACATATTAATAAAAATGTTTCTGAGGGTCACTCACAAGTTGACTCTTAAGTTCCGCAGACATTGGATAGCGTCGTCCGTAAGACAATATAAGTTCTGAAATTCTCCTAATTTATCACATGGTCGATAGCTTGTATCATTCTACATGCGCACGCTAGTGAGTCCGTCAATGCAATGGTGTCAGTACATATAATTGAGGTAGTCTGTTTTTAGGTTCAAAAGTTTTGCTAATGTCAACTGAACAAAACGCCTTCAGTACGAGTAAAAGATGAGTCTTGCCACCAATTTTCAATGCATGGAAGCAATGACCTGTATACAATATTACACATATATCGATAAATATAATATAAAATAAATTACACCATATGATTGATATTTTTTACAACTAAATGTATGTTTGACATTTTTGATAAAAGATTTTTTTAAATAATTATTATAATATATAAAAAATTTACCTCAGTGAAGATTAGTAATATTTTTCATGTGCTTTACTAAAGGTTCTGTATAAATAAAACTTAATATACGTGAAAGCACGCATGAATTATTCATACAAAGTAACATATTTTGTTTAACGAAGCGTTATATACACATCTTGGCATTACAAATAGCATCATTTTGCACCTTTCGTTTAAAAGAAAACAACATTGCAAATTATGTTTATTCTGTATCTAAAATGAAATAATAATACCTTCATAATATATAGACACTTCAATGTGAAAAATAGACATAGCAGCTTAAGATTTCATTTAACTGAATTTACTTTTAAAGTACGTACATCCATAGGTATACACAAGTATTTTTGAGCAGTAAAGAAAACATAGTGTTGAGCTTTTTGACTTAATTTACCATTACGTATAATATTTTGTAGAAATGCCGTATCGTGTTATGACTGTTATGAGATGTAAAGTTGTTTGGCACTAAAATTGTAATAACATTTCAATCACATATTTTGTAATAATATTTGTGGGTCAGTTATACAAGAAGTAAACTAGGGAAACATGTAAGCAACTATTTAATAACACAACCATAACAGAAAGGAAAACTAATTTTCATACCTATGTAACTTTGTGTATTATTCCTGCTTAAAAGAATCTAATATTTATACATAGAAGTCTGTTGAACACATATAAAAAAGTATAAGCAAGATAGGTCGAGATTTAAATTTTAAAATCTGATCATTAATCTTTGATAAGATACATGAAAACTTTCAATGAAAAGTGTAGTAGTTCAATCCATTATACGATTTAATGACTTTCTAACGTTTAGGTAAATTCAACCCTTCCAATGTACCAACTACAAATAGAAATGTTATGATACTCATATTAAGTGTAGGTTTACTACGTAATATAATAATAATAATAATGTGTCTACTTGAAAAATGATATACATCTTGTATATCCATAACAATTTCCAATGTGTTCCATGTAAAATAATAGGGTTATATTTAGGGAAGATCAAATTTATACATTGACAGTTTCATGATCTACATAATTTTTCATTTGACTGACGGAAACCTTTTCTGATACACGAAATAAATCAAATTTCGGATAATAAATAATAAACCAAGAAAATAACGTTCCGGATTTTGTTGAAGTCGAATGATTGGATAAACATATTCTTAAAATAAATACATTGCTATCATTTATATTGCAAATTTTGAAATAAAACGTAAATAAAAAATAGGTTTACGTTAATTTAGTTATTAACACGATTATATTTGTTGCACTTTGATAGCATTTTTTCGAAAATAATCATTCCTTTGGACATGGTTCTAACTAATACTGGGGTTTATACTGATACTGAGAATATCCAATGATACATGGCTGAACTGTGCTCTTTCGCTACAAATACTCAATGCAATTATTACCGCTCTTTTCATCGCTCTTTTGTACATAATGTACTTTTCGCATAACAACAGTATCAAAGTGTTTTGGGCGATGAGATGATTCAACTGGCACAAAATTGTTAGGAGTATAATCGTTTTGTTTCTATGTACTCTTTCAAAGAGATATGAACGCTTTGTGATATTTTGTTTTCTTGGGACAATCTCTACTCTCACGGCATTCCCCACAAGTGTAAGCCTGATGTTTTGTGTATGTAAACGTGTAAAAATCACAATTTCTTAAAATTACATGTATACAAAGAAATCGTTATTTCAAATAAATTAATACATAGTTTTATTTATTTTCTTACTAATAATACTTTAATTTAAGAACGGTATGATGGTTTTCATTTTGATTGTCTATATCATGTGATATTTTATTAAATCCAATTAGTGAAGTATTCAACCGTAAATTATCACTTTTATTCCTTAAACTCCCGCTCCCTTATGTCGTGTAATTAGAATCACATTAACTAACGTCAACATTTATATAATATTATGTAGATACATACCTAGTAATTCAAGGGGATATTATACTTGTGTAAATGTAATGTCAACTCCTAATTGCAAATACAAACACAGATATATATACACATATACATATATACATGTAGATATAAATAATATTCTCGTTTGTAAATGCCGTGAATAACGTTCGGTTTATGATTAATGAAAATCGATAAGTTATTGAAGGGTAATTAGATAAAGGACTTAAATCTTTTAATTTTTCTCTATTAATCAAAAATAAAAAAAGCAGAAATATTACTTGTTACTAATAAAAATATAAAAATCATTGTTGAAATAATTTTTTTTAACGGAAAGGAGAGACGCATCATTATCTCTTCTCTATGAAGATTTACAACGAGTTGGTTTACCTATCTCGTTTTGGAAAAATAGAACTAAATATAAGGTATATTTGACAAATTTATGTCAACAAATTACAATGACTTTTTAAAAAAAAAAAAAAATATATGTGGGTTTTGTGTTAAACACAAATACAACCTTATACACCTTTTTTTTAAAGGGCAGCGCCCGCCACATACCTAGTGCCGTACCTGGAGATATGTATCTCCATAACGACACACACATGCACAAACAGGATTTAATGTCGCATTAAAGCGAGAAATGCTGCCGCGAGGGAGCACTCTAGATTTAGCGGCCACACACCAAAAAAATTGCTGCAAAAAGGGAAGGGAAGAAAATGGAATATGCCTTATACACCTTTCACAGAAAACCACTAAAAGTTTTTGTCGTGAAAGGGGAGTTTGCCGGCACCTGGTATCGAACCACGGACCCCTTGTTCACGGGGCCGAGACTCTACCTCCAGGCTACCGACGAACTCATTTATATATATTTTTTATTTTTATTTACTTATTTATATATAAACTTTCTATTTATTTATATATATGTAGGTTTATTTAAAAAAATGTATCTGGGTTTTTTTACAAACCCAAATACAACCTTATACATTATAACCTTTCAGTTGTGCCTGTTGGTATATAATATTGTAAATAAATAAATAAATAAATAAAAATCAAAGCCCCAAATCAAAATTTATGGTCTTGATGGGTAAACTATTACCATAGTTTTGTTTTCATAAATTAGAAGATAGTATATTATGAATAAGCATGCCATCTTTGTACTGAAATATATTCAATAAAGTTTATATAGGAGTGTGGTACGGTCATAATAGGTACATGAGATATGGCATACTCATCAATGGATTATATTTTACGATATTTTCTGCCTCCATAAAATAATAAATGCTTAATAGGCGGATATTTGATTTATAAAAACGACGTCTGCACTTAATTGTTCAGATAAAACAGAGAGAAATTTTTGATAATAAATATGATCTTATGCACACTTGACTAAAATAAGGTATGTAAAAGAGATTTGATGTACTCGGTTACGTAAAATACATATCATTCAGCTTTCAATATAATATAATTATTATTTTTCTTTCTCAAATCGGTTTATATGAATAAAATAAACGTGTTTTTTTTTATAGAAACAATCCCATAATAGTTATCATTTGCATTTTGTATACAAAATCTTTATAGTATTAATATGCCTACCTACCTATCTATCCCTAGAAGAAATATTTCAGTCTAAAACTAACTAAAACATCTACTTTGTATAGGTTTTCTCAGTTTTTTTTAATCCCCGCATTAATATTTTAGTACATTCACATGTATGTGTGTATACAAATAAGTATGTTGAATTAGGATATAAGACAAATGATTAGCCACTTCAGGACATAATTATGTTCACATATTTAAATGATTAGCCACTTCAGGACATAATTATGTTCACATATTTAAATGATTAGCCACTTCAGGACATAATGATGTTCACATATTTAAATGATTAGCCACTTCAGGACATAATTATGTTCACATATTTAAATGATTAGCCACTTCAGGACATAATTATGTTCACATATTTAAATGATTAGCCACTTCAGGACATAATTATGTTCACATATTTGTCATTAAAAAATACGCGTATAGAAATAAAGAAATTTGCATTCTTGTCTCGATAGTGTGTTTATTCAAAGAGTCTACTAAAAAAGGAAATATGTGAATGAGAATCAATAAAAATAAAACCTCGAAGCAGTAATTGGGAATTAGAAATTTAGTCATAGGCCATAAGTAACATTCATATTAAATATTTATTAGTGAAGTCACTTTTAAACTAAGAATTTATTTACAGAAAGGATTGAAAACTAGTATATCAAAATAAAAAAAAGAAGTTATTTCCATTTTGTATCAAAGGAAAAAGCTCCTCAATCTCAGATTGTAAATCATTAGAGTCTTCACTGATGTTCACTATTACATTATTATTCGTACTAATCCACATATTTTCCTTTGCCTTTCTATATTTTTTTGGAAAAAAGAAATTGCAGAGAGCACTCGTTGAGTTATATGTTTTTCCTTATGTTTTCTAAAATACTTTTTCTTTCGTATAATGTATGGATGCCCTGAAGGCCCATCACTGTTTATAACGGTAAAAAAATATGTTTATTACTGGTATAAAAAACACAAATTTATCCTGACTGCCTAACTATACCATCACGCCATATCCTATAAGTGGAGTAGTCAGCAAAACAGTTGTATGTCAAAAATATTTATTCTATCTTCTCTGTGTCAACAAAAAATTAATACATTCCGGACGGTTGGTAAAACTCATCACTTAATCGTGTATGTTAAATATCGTACACGCGATATTTAACATACACCTGCCTTTTACAGGACACTCGTAAACTTACGAAATTCTTTCCCGGGTGCTGTAGGGCTAGATACACAAACTTATGATTTCATAAAATCATAGTGATGGGCAACTTTGTCCAAATAGAAACATTTAATAACACTATGAAATTTAATTTAATATTACCTACTGTCACTAATTATAACCATCCAAATTGTATATTATCTATACTAATAATGTTGAAGAGGAAAGATTTGATTGTTTGCATTGAATAGGCTCCGAAACTACTGAACCGATTTGAAAATTTCTTTCACTGTTGAGAAGCTACACCATCCCAGGGTGACATAGGCTATATTATATTTTCAAAAAAGTTAGGGATCCTTACTAAAACTCTAATTTACCCGTGCGAAGCTGAGGAGGACCGCTAGTAAATTGTAAATTGGACCCACAAAAAGTATACTTTATTGTAATAATATTATTATTGAAATATGCGTTGAAAAAAAACCGATTCGATATTCTTCCGTTATTTAAATTACCTATGCGCATTTCTATTATCTGCAGTTAATTTTCTGACTACCCCACTTGTACGATATGTAGTGATGGTGTAGTTAGTAAACGATTTTGACTACAAGCATTTTTTATTAATTTCAATTAACGATTTCCACTCTCTGAGTGATGCTGGGTTAATAGGTTAGTTGTAAATAAAATAGGCATCATTCTACTAATGTTAGCATTATTTTGTAAATAATATATTGATGACAACCGAATATAGGGAAAAAACTACATCCGTTTGAAATGATACGTGGTATTATTATTATAATACTCAATGACAGAAAATACAACGAGAGGAAGCGAACATTTAACAAACGGATATAAAGAAATTTATCAGCAAAATATCGTACATATATGTAGGCTCGTGTCATATATTTCTATGGATCTAAATAAATCCTTATAAACTGTTTGCTTATAATACCCTACCGACATTACTGTTTTGTTGAAGAAAGATTTATGTAAACCTGTATATAATAGTAATATATTAATGCATTCATGACAACAGTGATGATACAATAATAATGGTTATGAGATATTCTATTTTATATACTATTCACTCCTTCACAAGTGACATGATGTTATCTTGACATTATTAATAAACTAGTAATTAGTTATCTTATTATAATTATTAAGTCGTATACGGATGCGTTTCCTGAAATTAATAAGAATAATGAGATTGGTATTATTATAACTGTGCAATTATTTTACTTGTCTCCAGTAGTCAGTGTTTTTCAAATACCTATATTATGAAATATAAATAGACACAACGTATAAAAGAAGTATAACAGTTACATAATATCAAATTAAATTAAACATTAATAAACAAGTTAAATTATTTTATTTTTAGACTTTTTGCTGCACTTGGCATTCAGGCTCTATACATTCAACGATAAATTTTTCAGCTAGATGACTGCATCGGTGGCCTCCTCATGTGGGTCGTCGACAGGGTACAATGGACACTCCAACAAGTGCGGCATGGTCTGTACTGCACCACAGACACACGCTCCAAATTCGTCTTGTAGTAAGCCCCATCGTTCTCTATTGTTACGGCAGTTTCCTACACCAGATCTTAGTCGATTTAGGGTTTTCCATGTCCTATAGTCTAGATCGCCTTCTGCAGCAAGGTATTTTTTTTAAAGATATACCTATCTGGGTTTTGTTATAAACCCAAATACAACCTTTACACTTTTCTTGTTTATTATATTCTGTTTTATGATGATATAAATATTACTTACTGGACCCATGAAAATTGATTGAATTAATTTATATGGATATTGGGCAGAAACATTTTTTAAATTTATGTATTTAACTTTGAAAGATTAAATTTATTTGTTCAATAATATTGAATGAATGGAAAAACAGTTATTATCTTACGTGTATAAAGGTGTACGTATCTAAGCAATAATATTATTGTACCTATAATGTGTACATATATCAGTAACACATTAAGCAGATTTATGTTTTACACACAGGCCATATAGTTCAATCTACTTCAAGCAAACAACATAAAATATGTAATAATAAAGATAATAGTAAAATAATAAGAGATAAAAAGATTATACCGCATACAGCTTAAATAGAGATAAAACACACATCAAAGTTAAATATTATTATACAATTGTTTGTGTGATTAATAATCGAAATGAGTGAATAGTTCTTGAACTATAAACTCGTAAAAAAGTTAGCGTGCCTAAGACTTCTGCGATAAAGTATAAAGACTGTGTTCATAAATAAAACTGTCTATCATAATATTTAGATATCTACAATACAAAACATCAATTAGACGACTATAAATTTTATTTCAAATAGAACATTGTTAAATTATTGAATTCATCAAATCGTGTACACAAACGTTTGAAAATTTTATATAATTATTTGAATACAATATAGCTATTTATGAATTAAATAATGTTTGTAGTCGTTTATAAAGAGGTATATAGAAAGCGGAATAATATAATATAATGACACTGTTAAATCAAGATGAGTAGCAAGAAGACTTAATAAACGACAAACATTTAGCAAACCTATACCCGAAGAGATTAAATAAATGGTATAAATGTTTATGGAACAATAAGACATTAAACCAAATGTACGTGTATGTGTAGAAGTTGCTCGCAGTTTCCGACCAAAGGCCTAGAATCGTAATGCAAAGGATAGGTTAATTATAAAGAATAACATTTCCAGTATGATTATATTAGTGTTGTGGGGTGATATTGTAGTGTAGTAGATTATGTATGGTAAAGGCTAAACAATATCTGATATGATACTACTTAGGTACTGATACGATATCGTCCCACTGGGACGATCGCATCACATCATTTTACAGAATTATCACAAGAGAAATTATCAAATATTATATAAGAAATACATTTACATGAATTGTACATAAGAAAAGTATATAAATTGGCTCGTAACCCCCAGCTTCGCTACATACATTTTGCAATGTACGTAAGCGAAACACATAGAATAGAAATTATATTTAGAGAAAGTATATAAAGATTAATATATTGGCTCAAGTTCATGTCTAGGTATGATTCTACTTAGTCTGCAAGAGGAATGTATTGTGTGGGTGACAGGTACATAGATATACTTACATAAAGTTCAGAGAATTCCTTATCCTTCGGTTTCATCATTTTCTTATGGTCATCATATCATTACTACAGAATATATATAGGTAATTTAAGCAATTGAAATCCATAGTGATTCTTCAGTTAAGTATTTATCTCAGTGGATTAACTAATCCAGGCTTAAGCAACATAGGTTAACTCTCCAAGTAGACATTATTTCAGATTGATACTTATTTCCAGGTTATATTATAGTACACATTTCAATAATAGATACTCCTTGTTAGACATTTATCCCATATAGTTACAATCAGGATTCAAACCTGAGCTTGTCATTGATAATCAAACATTTATATGTAAATCTTGTTCCGGAATTGAACCGGGAATAACTATTTAATGGTACTTTTATTGTTGGTCATCAATACACGCTGTGTATATCATTGGGGAATTACTATAATTATGAGATACGAAAACATATTTTGAGGTTATAACAGACATATTATATTGAAATAAAAGTGGCATTGTGAAATATACATAATTACATAAACATATTAATATACATGGTACAGAGAACAGATCTAAATATAAGCATTGTCAACCTTTTACAATGGTGAGTTTATTTACTTGGCAAGTTACATTATTTATTTATTGGAGCCGTGGATATATGTAAGTATAAATTATCACAAGCATTCGCTTTAGTTTATATAATGAAAAAAACCACGGAACACCATTACTAGAAATGAGAATTAAACTAGAGGTTACATACTCAGACACGAATACTACTTTAAGAATAATGAAGGATTATTCAATCCAAATTATCGCAAAAGAATTTATGACTTTAGCAAACTGTTACATATGGAAGATCCCGAACATTTCTGACTTGAAATTCTGTTATCGACTCCATTATAAAATACGTTAACCAACAGACATTACTATTCAACATAAACAATGCTTCAATTATATTGAGATAACAGTTACAGGTAACAGTGACAATGTAAAAAGACAAATAGATTAGATAGTTATACATATACAATCATAAGGTTTTGGTCTGTTCAGATATGTTATCAGGCCTTTGGAATACATACAATATATATTATTTTGGTACTTACAAGATTTTCAACTACAATTGGTCGCATGTACAAACGAGACAGTGGTTATCCTATAATGAAACTACGGGTCGCTACACTTGGGTTGAAATATTCTATACGCAAGATGACAAACGCAAGGGACTCCTGATTCCTAGCACATGATGTCAATTGCTCTCCTTGAAACGAAGGATTCCGCATGAGATAAGACTATCACAGCCAGATGACTGTGCAAAGCCTTCTCTTTCCACTACAGGTGTTGATATTAAGGTACTCCCACGGATCGCGAACAGGTGGTCATATATCACTTTGATAGTTCCACATTCCTTTCTCTATTTTGCCACGGACGAAGCCTCTATCAGGGAAGGTTCCTGTTACTCGAAGTAGTATATTCTGTGCAAACTATAATTATTCCAACTGTTGATTTATTGCACTTGTTGCGTTATCCTCGAAACAATCATATATGTTTTATGCAACGATTTAGAGTATTATCGGATAGCATTTCCACGAATAACTTAATTATGGTGATCATTATTATAAGACATTGAAGTTTTTCTGCTGATGGCAATGCAATATTAATCATTCCTTTATTTTATACGGTATTATCACTTTGACCACATATTGTACTATTCTTTGATAAACATGGTTTCTAATTTACTTTACGGAGAAATTTACAAAAATACACGTTGCGTGACGACATTATCGTTACGTCCTTTTCACTGAATTATCACTACCTTTACTCGTAAGATGAGTTATTAATTAACTGGACCGGACAGATAGATATTTATACAATATAAATAATTAAATACAATATACAATTTTGAATTGAAACGAACGATTTCGCGCCAACATTATGGCATGGCTAAGAAGCCAGGCGGGAGGTAATTACGTCACCATGGTCCGAATTCAACTGACTGCAAGAGGACGCGATCGGGACAAGAAACGTTTAACGGTTATTCTTCAAGGGAATGAGAATCATACGATGTTGGGCCGAGTGCACCAGCTAGTCACGTGTTCTTTGTAACGTACAATTATTATTATTATTATGGATGACTCATGGACAACAAATGACTGTAGGAACATTAGCCAGTATGAACTTCTTACACCGCGATTATTTAATGCGTAGCATTCTCCCTTTCGGCCCCTCTTGAAAATTTGAAGAGAAGCGACAAATTTTCAAGTTCCCCAATTATACAAAAAAAAAAGTTGAGAACCACTACAAAAAACAGTTGAGAACCACTGGTTACATGAAAAAGTTGAGTACCACTGGTTACATGAAAAGGTTGAGAACCATTGGATACATAAGCAACTACACAGGTACCTAATTATAGACAAACAATTCAAAAGATGGTAGCTTATATACTATTACAATGTTTCTTACATCCTATAGCCCGTTCAATTATTATTAAACACTCGCGGTAAATTGCCCATAGTCAAAAATGATGCGAACTGTTTTCATATTTTGACTTACACTTCTTAATAATAACACAAAATTCACTTTGGCTGTTTTAGTACGGGGCTCCTATCAAAAGTTTGAGAGCTACAATCATAACAATACAATAGTACATAGAGGTGTGTATATATATAGACATGTGCATATGTGTATGTATACGAAAAACACAGGTTATGAAAACAACAACTTTAAACATTTTACAATACAATTATATAGAAACTCAGGATCGTTATTACGTTACAATATACGGTTCGTTTTACGCAAGTGATAAAATTTTCCTTTTCAATCTATCAATATACGTACGTTTCATTGATGGATTCATTTACTACGATCGACGACAAGTTAACATTTTAAACATGACAAACATATAAAACAAAAGTTACATACTTAAGAAGTTGGTTTACATCATTTTCGATTCCAGTTACATGTATCCGGCAAGGGAAAAGTAACATAAAGGGATCTAAATAATTATAAACAATTTTGTATAGATGGAATTAGAGATACCACATTTACGCTTCATTTAACCCATTAAGCTTAATAGCACTCATATACAAGTGATTTCATGTACCATGTACCATACAAAGATATTGGCAAAGCACAGAAAGAAATCATAGACATAATAAGGACATATACATATTAGAAAAACAATTTACACGCAGACATGACATAATGGTACATCACGAAAACTGCAATCACATTTACAGTAACCGATATTCATTATTGGCGTCAAATCCTTCTACGCATATTACATACGACACAGTTCTCACACAGAGACAGATTTCTCACACAGAGATAATCTCAGAGGGAGCTACCCTCACACAGGCTTAATACATGACAAATACATTGAACAACTTTCGATCTTTGCCACACAATATACAAGTTACAAGTTCAATAAATTCTTTACATACATCATTATTCAAATTCAACATTTACTTCTTCATACAGGGCTCACCTTTCATAAACAGATTCATACATCATCTTTATTCATTAACATACAATTAATTAAAATTATCCCATTGAATATCTGTAGCCAACATTCCACTACAGGTTTTATTCTGTGTCCTTCATAAGCCATTCCGTTCAATGTCAAAATGTTCTATCACATTTTCCAATGTATTCAAGCAACATAAACAAACTTTTCACAAAGTCACAAAAATTATTTAATTCAACAAGGATATACTACATCCAAACATTTCCAATTACAATTCATAAGAGATTACTACGTGTCCTACGCGGAATTAAACGTCATATAAACTCAAACTTCAAAATAATAGGCATGAACGATTAGCAATCACATTGTCTACATTCATCAAAAAGAGCATTACGATTTATCTTTCACACATCCAGATAACATCGTCTCTATATTGATTACACAAAAAGTCACACAAAAAGTATTTAAACACATCTCTCCTATCACGGCTTTACATATTACATAAACATAACTCATTTTTTTTTTCAAAGAGCGTTCGTTAGTTTACCTTTACGGAACAATTCACTAAACGGACTCAGTTCTCAAATAAACAAGGCATAGGTTACTTCAATATGTCACGCTGATAATAAGCCGCAAAAGTCACATTATTACATTTCAAGAAAATTAATTACTTCACAAAAGATAACAAATTCCGTACACGAAGGGTTAATATTCAACAGCGAAAATTCTACATTGTTACATGGTTACTTCTTTAATTTCCAAAAAAAAATTTACAAAACATCATTCTACTATTTACGTTAATGTCAAAATTTTCAACGATGGTCATCAAAGGGTTAACTGTTTCTTAACTAAATTCCAAGATTCAGTTACAGTTCACAACTTGACATAAAAAAAATTCAATTATTGTTCACAAAGGGTTAACAAATTCGGTCATGGTTCACTAAGGGTTAAGTGTATTTATATTTCAAATTTCGTGAACGGTCGTGAAGGTTTAACATTATTTATTTCGATTTATTTTTTAACTTTAATTTTCTCAAAACAAAAATATTTGTTTAATATTATTCATCATTATTATTTCGTCACTTCACTACGTACGCACATTTAAATTCTTATCAAAATTCTACTACGCATATATTCATCACAACAACGCTCATTTAATATTATTCCTCCTAGAGTTCAATAAAGATATTTATTCCAAATACAACATTTTACTGTTTCAAAAAATTTAATTCAATTTAATATCGATTTTTATTCTCAGTTCAAAAATGAATTTACTATTAAAATAACATAACAACAAAATTATGTTTACCGGCAAAGTTCTTTGTACACTTTGGTTTACTATACCTATAACACTATGGGTACATATTATTTCGTTTCATTCAAATAATATTATTTTTAACTATACATTTTACTAGTAATCTGGAGTTCCCGTTTTGCGCGTGAATATTTTTTATTACATTGTTGCGGTAGGTCTGTATGATGTCTTTTTCTCTCGCGACGCATAGGTACGTACATACTATGCTGTGTTTTATTTCTTAATAACGGACTTCTCCCTACGAACGGAATATTTTACACTATTTCAAAAACTGACTGCACACAATTGTGTTCTGTATACGCGCTCTCGATGGTACATACTACATGTTGTATAGGTAGGTATGTATACTGCGGTATAATAATATTATCGTTCTAATATTATATCTATTCTTACGGCGTTCGCACACGCGACGTATAGATACACACTATATTTTCATTATGTTATGTAGGTCGACTCTCGATGTTCTGTTCACCGCTTATAACAATACTTTTACAACAGAATATTTTCACCATACAATTCTTTCTATACGGCATCGATTTTTTACTCCACATTATAACAATACTCGCGACAAACGTTTGCGCTATACACCAATACATTTATTTTTTAAATACGGACATTTAAATTATTTATCTTACGATTCCTGTTTCATTTTTTTAAATTGTTTTCATATACATACACACATTAAATTATTACATTTTCAATTAATATCAATACACATAATTACACAACAAAGACAAGAATTCTGAACTTCACGATTAGGCATATTCACCACACAATACATTTAAAATTTTCGGGCCAACAACTATGCGAGTTGTACGATCCCGGACGAGCCCCCAAATTGATACGATATCGTCCCACTGGGACGATCGCATCACATCATTTTACAGAATTATCACAAGAGAAATTATCAAATATTATATAAGAAATACATTTACATGAATTGTACATAAGAAAAGTATATAAATTGGCTCGTAACCCCCAGCTTCGCTACATACATTTTGCAATGTACGTAAGCGAAACACATAGAATAGAAATTATATTTAGAGAAAGTATATAAAGATTAATATATTGGCTCAAGTTCATGTCTAGGTATGATTCTACTTAGTCTGCAAGAGGAATGTATTGTGTGGGTGACAGGTACATAGATATACTTACATAAAGTTCAGAGAATTCCTTATCCTTCGGTTTCATCATTTTCTTATGGTCATCATATCATTACTACAGAATATATATAGGTAATTTAAGCAATTGAAATCCATAGTGATTCTTCAGTTAAGTATTTATCTCAGTGGATTAACTAATCCAGGCTTAAGCAACATAGGTTAACTCTCCAAGTAGACATTATTTCAGATTGATACTTATTTCCAGGTTATATTATAGTACACATTTCAATAATAGATACTCCTTGTTAGACATTTATCCCATATAGTTACAATCAGGATTCAAACCTGAGCTTGTCATTGATAATCAAACATTTATATGTAAATCTTGTTCCGGAATTGAACCGGGAATAACTATTTAATGGTACTTTTATTGTTGGTCATCAATACACGCTGTGTATATCATTGGGGAATTACTATAATTATGAGATACGAAAACATATTTTGAGGTTATAACAGACATATTATATTGAAATAAAAGTGGCATTGTGAAATATACATAATTACATAAACATATTAATATACATGGTACAGAGAACAGATCTAAATATAAGCATTGTCAACCTTTTACAATGGTGAGTTTATTTACTTGGCAAGTTACATTATTTATTTATTGGAGCCGTGGATATATGTAAGTATAAATTATCACAAGCATTCGCTTTAGTTTATATAATGAAAAAAACCACGGAACACCATTACTAGAAATGAGAATTAAACTAGAGGTTACATACTCAGACACGAATACTACTTTAAGAATAATGAAGGATTATTCAATCCAAATTATCGCAAAAGAATTTATGACTTTAGCAAACTGTTACATATGGAAGATCCCGAACATTTCTGACTTGAAATTCTGTTATCGACTCCATTATAAAATACGTTAACCAACAGACATTACTATTCAACATAAACAATGCTTCAATTATATTGAGATAACAGTTACAGGTAACAGTGACAATGTAAAAAGACAAATAGATTAGATAGTTATACATATACAATCATAAGGTTTTGGTCTGTTCAGATATGTTATCAGGCCTTTGGAATACATACAATATATATTATTTTGGTACTTACAAGATTTTCAACTACAATTGGTCGCATGTACAAACGAGACAGTGGTTATCCTATAATGAAACTACGGGTCGCTACACTTGGGTTGAAATATTCTATACGCAAGATGACAAACGCAAGGGACTCCTGATTCCTAGCACATGATGTCAATTGCTCTCCTTGAAACGAAGGATTCCGCATGAGATAAGACTATCACAGCCAGATGACTGTGCAAAGCCTTCTCTTTCCACTACAGGTGTTGATATTAAGGTACTCCCACGGATCGCGAACAGGTGGTCATATATCACTTTGATAGTTCCACATTCCTTTCTCTATTTTGCCACGGACGAAGCCTCTATCAGGGAAGGTTCCTGTTACTCGAAGTAGTATATTCTGTGCAAACTATAATTATTCCAACTGTTGATTTATTGCACTTGTTGCGTTATCCTCGAAACAATCATATATGTTTTATGCAACGATTTAGAGTATTATCGGATAGCATTTCCACGAATAACTTAATTATGGTGATCATTATTATAAGACATTGAAGTTTTTCTGCTGATGGCAATGCAATATTAATCATTCCTTTATTTTATACGGTATTATCACTTTGACCACATATTGTACTATTCTTTGATAAACATGGTTTCTAATTTACTTTACGGAGAAATTTACAAAAATACACGTTGCGTGACGACATTATCGTTACGTCCTTTTCACTGAATTATCACTACCTTTACTCGTAAGATGAGTTATTAATTAACTGGACCGGACAGATAGATATTTATACAATATAAATAATTAAATACAATATACAATTTTGAATTGAAACGAACGATTTCGCGCCAACATTATGGCATGGCTAAGAAGCCAGGCGGGAGGTAATTACGTCACCATGGTCCGAATTCAACTGACTGCAAGAGGACGCGATCGGGACAAGAAACGTTTAACGGTTATTCTTCAAGGGAATGAGAATCATACGATGTTGGGCCGAGTGCACCAGCTAGTCACGTGTTCTTTGTAACGTACAATTATTATTATTATTATGGATGACTCATGGACAACAAATGACTGTAGGAACATTAGCCAGTATGAACTTCTTACACCGCGATTATTTAATGCGTAGCAGTACATACTGTAAGGATAGTGAGGGCTTAAGTTTGCGAGTACCTGGGTTGGGGATGTTGGAATGTGGAATCAATATTATTTGTATTAACGTCATTTGTATCAGTCAACCTTAGTCCTTATAAAGATACACATAATATACGTGTCACAATGTCGCCACCCTTGTCCGGTTTATGTGGAGCAAAGCACAACACTATTGGGGTGAAATGTTTAGATACCGCGTGAGGGTGAACAGGGAAAAATCTTCTGAAAAAAATATATAAAAGACCACATGACAGAAACATATCCTGAAAGAGATTGTTGTTCAGGGAATGATGTGCCACTTCAATAACTGAGATGTGAATAAAGAGTGGTATTAAGGAATTGAGACTCTCGGTACTACATACATACAACAGATACCTATATAACATAAAGAGAGTGTATTGTAAATACACATAATAAACTCTGAGGACATTTATGTACGTATCCGCTTTGCAAATGATCTTTTTGGAATTCATATAATGTATAAAAATGAGTTTCAATAGAGACCTACTTCAAAAATGAATTATTTTGAAATATGTCCTTATAAACTTATTTATAAAATCTTTTGATAAACTTATTTTTAAAATTCTCTGTAACACGAGACTTGTGTCTATAAGGGAGATATGTTTCAATAATAGTTTTAATGAAATAGTCTTTATGAATTGTTTTATCTGTTTTGATTGTTATGTGTTAAAAAAACATAACTATTGTTTTATGATTTTTGTTAAATGAGCTTTTTATATATTTTGCAGAAGTTTTATTGGTAAAGAGCATAGAAAAGATTATCCATTTTCCGTTGAACGAAATAATTAAGCATCATTCTCCACAAAGTTGCATTAATAAATACAGTCAAATATAAGAAAGTTGAACGGAAAAATGTTGCTTATATACTAACACAAAATTTTCTCAAATTAAATTATCCAACTAATGTCCTGCATCAAAGTACACAGGAGATTTTCCGTGTAGTTTAATATCCTCAAAATAGGTGTTGTATATGTTGTATATGATTATTTTGTTAAAAATTGAATGTGATCCATAGAGAAAAATATTATTTATAAAGCATATTTTTCTCAACCTTCTACATGAGTAATGTTACTTCACTTTGATATATAGCGGTGTTTTCTAATCGACTGACCTAAAACGAATAATAATGTCACTTAAGTTTTCATCTTCTACAAATCGTGACGCAAATACTTTTATTATATTTTTGTGTTGAAAAATCTTTTCTTTCACTATCCCCTACGTTTGTTTAAGAAAATATGTTTTTTATTATTTTATTTTCAAGAAATATACAGAACACGTTCAGTAACAATATTATCCAAAAGGACATGAAATTGACAATTCATATTATAAATGGATTCCCTTATCTCTTTTGGAGTAATTCAAAATACGTGCCTTTGGCCACTAAACTACTTCCAATCATCATAACATACCAACAACTGTATCTTTTGACGATTCATTCTGGTAAACAACAAACTAAATGAATCATCTTACGAGATATTTAACGAAAAAATACATTAAATTTTTCATAACTACAACCCTTGTATATCGATTATGGATTTTTTTTATCAATTTTTATATTACATTGTATTTGTATGGAATGAAATAAAATAGTTCAAGTATCTCTTCGAACAATGTGATACTTATAATTGAGAAAACTATATAGCTTCGGTAATTTCTCACAAACGGTCTACTTCTTAACTTTTGAAATAACAATTTTCAAAAATTTATCCATTTATTTGAAAGTGGACATAACTTTTAGAACCGCATTCTAAACTGAGCTGAAATAAATTATTATATTAACTCATGTGAAATGAAAGATTAAGATTTCAATAAAAAAAATGTGAAATCAAAATCAATAAGATCAATTAGGTAGAAAATACTATTCGACTTAATTATACGCAATTGGCATGAAAACCTTTAAATTTATTTTCCATTAGGTAATAATATTCTTTCTTGTAAAGAAGAAACCTTGAAATATATACATGTCATATATAATATTATAAAGCAACTTTAAGAGATTTTCATACAAAACATTTAACACAGTAATAGGTTATTTGAAATATCGGCGTATATATTGGGTTATTTATGGGACAAATTCAGAAACATCATATTATACGGTATTCGCATTTTTTTATGAGCAATGTTTATGTTACCTACTCATATTTCTACTCGTAATAGCTCAATTTATACTACCTACATATAGATAACTTTTTGTGATACTTTCAAGGTTGATTTTTATTATGTAAGAATTAACAAATTACTATTTTTTCATTTGAAGCAATGCTTCTAAACGAACCTAATATGACATCACACTTACAATAATTATTTCAATAGTTATCGTTCAATGATTGTATGACACGGCCAGTGTAAACTGATAAAGAACCCGAAATTAATACATTTCAAAAAGTGAATATGTGTGACAAAATCTCTTGCACGTTGTGGTCTATTTTCTTTGCAGATATTTTCTTGTTATAATTACTAAATTAGGTACTTTTATATGACACGCGGAGCTAAAACACATTTTCTCCAAATACTTCGCAAATTATACGACATATTATAAATAATAAATAAATAAATAAAATAAATAAATATTATTAGTAAAAATAAAAGTTCATATTAGTTATCTGTATCGTAACCTTATGTAGAGATTCTCACACTCTTACAAATATTTTACAAACTTTATTATCATCCATTAAGGTGGTGATATTATAAGTTTTATGCTGGGCTATGTGAAAATAAATTCAACATGAAATTATAAATCTATCGTCCATTAGTCTAGAAGCTAAGTATATTATTATAATCCCTATATGAATGGCCGTACTGAAAACCATGACATGAATAAATTATTATAATATACTGGTAGGTATACATATATGTACAGCATGCAGCACAGTGTATGTAGAAGTTACCTAGAGTTATGTAGGTGGATATGTCTAGAGATAAAGTATGCTGCTATTAATATGATACAAAAT
Organism: Athripsodes cinereus; assembly: GCA_947579605.1. Taxonomy (NCBI): domain Eukaryota; kingdom Metazoa; phylum Arthropoda; class Insecta; order Trichoptera; family Leptoceridae; genus Athripsodes; species Athripsodes cinereus. The sequence goes on from OX388311.1 coordinate 11,570,714, forward strand.
GTTTTATTGATTGATACTCTTGTTACTTATTTGGTGGTGTGTAAGTTGGGATAGGTACTAGATATAGATATAGATATCATACTCATCATAACATACGCTAATGGCTGTACTTGTACACTGTACCTACTCTATAGTACTGTTTAATACATAAGTACTTTACCATCAATCACATAATTATTATCGTATTAGTTTCTCGTAACTGATTCATCCATATTATGTCTTAGTGTAATATTGTTGGCTTTCACCGATAGAAGATGTATTATCATCGTAACACCATAAACATGAATTCACGTTCATCCATAAAAAAAACTTGCATCAGGCACCATTCTATATTGCATAAACATAAGAACCACTCAAGAATCAACAGCTGTTTTGAGTGATAGCTATCACTTTCATTCGAAAGTTTTACTTTGTTTAAAGGAGCAAAACAGAACTAAAATTACTATTTCGTGATAAGCTTAGATAAATTACCTACATAAAAATATTTATAAGTAGGCATAGGAGGAGAAGTAAATTATAACAGTGGTTAGTATAAACGTATAGTTGTTGTAGGTATTAATAGACGGATTATTTATTGACATTACACGAGGTATCATAAAGCTTACAGAAATGAATTTATTAGATATATTCACAAATTGGTTCTTATAACTTACAATAATTTGCATGTTAATATCTACGAGAAGGTATAATATTATTATTAATAATAACCAATTTCATTGAGTCTTTTGGTAAACCATAAATAATAGAAAATCAATACGGATCCAATAAATATTTAAGTATTTACCCACATTACATGTAATTCATTTCGAATACATTACTTAAAAATAAAACACTTTTATTTAGTACTTCCAAATTGACTTTATAAATCGCAAGTCGGCTTTCAAGAGCTTCCACTTTCATCATCAGGCAAACGTAAAATAAAGAAACTGTATTCAAATACATGTCGTTAATGGAAATTACATTTTTAATACTCCCAGACGTGTCTGTATTCGTAGCTCTTGAAAACAAATTGAAATTATATATCTAGTTACGTTATTGCTGTGAGAAAATTGTAGTAATTATGAATTCAGTCGTTGTTCTCTGCAGCAATTACTATCACTGCACAATGTTTTCTGAATACAGTTTGCCCAACTTAATTCTGTTTTCTTTGATTAAAGTTCTAACAATGTCCAATTTGACACGAAATGCAAAGAAATTAAATAATTAACTCTTCATCCCGACTCTAATGTAATAACTAAATTCAAATTATAACGAATTTACTGAGATGATCATTTTAGAACTTACTAATTGGTAAAAATATATAAAGTTACCTTCTTTACATAGGTAGGTAGGTACCTATTATCATATTATATTATACAGTTTTGTATTTCCGAAAAACTATTTACATTTGCTATAGCTATTGATTATTTTGGATTATTATTTATCTTGTATGTTATTGAATAGGCGTACTTTTAATGTATTGTATATATTATTTGAAAATATAAATATTTTACTTTAACAAAAATATACCTATACATTTTTACAAGAGAATCATACTACTTCTTTGAGATTTTGGTAGATACAAAAGATCGAAATATTATCATAATAATATGTAAACTCCAAAGAGAAAATTAAAGAAGCTAGGGAAAAAGAGTATCACAATCTTTTTAATATGAGAATACTTTGTTAAAAGACAAGTTCATACAACAGCGTTAGAAAAGCATTGAAAGTATAAAAAATTAACTTCCTGACACTAGCGGAGGTGATAAATTTAATCTCTTTGAGAGGGCTTTTGGTATTGCCGGACCTGTTCAATGGAACTGTTTACTCCTTTAGAAAAAAAAATTGAAGATTGCACGGTTTACCGACGCCCTCGAGCCGGTCTATGTACCTACTGCGAAACGGCGTCAAAATCAAGTAATTTTTAATTATCATTATCGTATAAATACCTATTACGTGTTTATGAATTGCAGCACATGTACAAGTGTTCATTAAGTATGAAGTACTGTTATATAAATAAAATACTGTGATAAAGGAGTCCTAAGATAAATAGATATGTGCTTTAATAAATAACTGAAGCAATAAAACGAAGCGGAACATTACTATTTTGTTATGCGTGCTATCATCCCTACTGCTAACACATTGTCGAGATAAAACAGGGACTGTAAACTAAAACGATAAAACTTACAAATTAATTTCTGGTAAATGGTAATTTGACGCTGGATAATTATTTTTTGTTATGTTATGAATATTTTGACACAATTGGATGTCGGGGACTGGATTTTTTACTTACTAGAAGTGTAGATGTTTGTTTATTTGCGCATTTTGTATTGCAATTTACAACTAATTATTCAATGATATTATACATCTCGCTTTCATTTGACTTTAATTTCTAGACGATACATATCCACACTAATATTTTGCTAAAAATCAATTTCGAAAGACTGTTAAAGATTCCAGAATGACCTGGACCGAGTGACAGCCTATTATTACAAGGTAAACAAACTGTTTGTATCCGAAAGTTGATAAATGTATTTTGATCTGATTCACTAGGGGAAAGGCCTTAAACTGGCATCTCAGGTAAACAATCTTGATGTGGTGATAGACAACAAGATGACATTCCATAGCCATTATGAGAGAGCTATATCCAAAGCCTAACGAATGCTTGGTTTTTTATGTCCAGGGTGACCATAAATCTTAGAAGACATGAAGTTGTAAAAATTCTGTATGCATCACAATATGTAAGAAATATCCTTGAGTATTGTTCGTCTGTCCAATACATTTTGGGCTCCGTTTAGATGTGATAGAGAAAATGCAGCATAAAACTCTACAGATAGGTGCTTAATTTCTTAAGTTTTCAAAGGTAACTATGGAGAGACTAAAAGATACCACGGTATATAGTTTATTTCTAACAGACCTAAAATTGAAGACCGGGTATTTCTACACAAAACAAATAATTTGAAACTCGACTGGCCGGATTTCAGTGAATTGGAACACTTTCACATGTCTAACATCCTCAGACATTTAATATCACCTAAGTTGACACAATTTATACTAGAAAAAGTTTCATTCACCATTCCTATGGAAATTATTGATTGCTGCGCATTTATAAGGGCTGATATTTTAAACCTAACTCTTTCAGGGTTCAAATCTAGAATTATATCGATGGTGTTAGGTCAGGAGAGAAGATTGAAACCCTTTATCGCTTCTTAGAGATATATTTGGGTTCATAACAAAACCCAGATATATCTTTTTTTTTAAATATCTTTTATACTTTCGCTTTCCTCTGACATGTCCAATGGCTCCCAGATAGTGTCACTGGGAGGAATTCGTGGAGCAAAGTCATCTGGAGGATGCTGCAAGAGAGGTCGTGGCTTTCTGGGGAATGGGAATATAGATTTTAATGTTTTCTTTTCTTTTTTTATCGTTTGCTGACCGACACGAAAAGAAGAAGACTTTTACTTTCCTTATGACCTCTGTTTTTATTTTATATCCTTAGTGTCATTTTCATTTTTTTAAGTATACTTATCAATTTTGTCAATTATATTATTAGTTTCCTACATTTTGTTTTTCTTTTAGTTTTTCCTTCATAGAAATTGACTTTTTTCAATCGCTAACTTCTTTTAATTTTTTCTTCTATATTTTCCTACACTCTTGTTACATACTATTTGGAATTGTATAAACATTATTTATTTAGGACAAGAAACGGCATTTGTCTTTCATATTGCATGAAAATTTAACAATGTTACATAGATATATTATCTTCAAACATTAAAAAATGTATACATTACAGTTAAAAACAAAACAAATTACACTAGAATAAAATAAAACCAATAAATATTCACTGTGTCGGTGCATAGATAGTAGGATTTCATATTTTTTTTAAAAGATATATCTCCTTATACACCTTTCACAGTAAACTAAATGCTTGTGTCGTGAAAGGGGAGTTTGCCGGCACCTGGGATCGAACCGCGGACCCCTTGTTCATGAGGCCGATACTCTACCTCCAGGCTACCGACGAACAAAAACAAATGTTTTTTTAAAACCAATTACAGTTCATCACAAATACAGTTCAATATGATATCTATGTACTGTATAAAGGTATCATTCGATTAATTAAGACAACACCAAGTTATTACACACAACAGCAATTATGAAATTGGACTTTGATATACAAACTTATTCGTATTATATTGTTCTCATAACCTGTTGAATTGACAAAAAATTAAAATAAAAGAAATTTTATAAAATTGCACGGTAATTGTAACATTTATCAAATTCTAAGTAAATCAGCAAAGGCAATGCGGAATTCTTAGAATCCTCCCATTAGATACTCTAAAGAAGATGTGCAGATGATTTCAAAGAATCTGAGTAGGTATTACATCACAGAAAGAACTTTAGAGATTTGTCATTGTCATTTTCAGCCAAGAAAAGATGAAATAAAAATTAAAAAGAAGAATTTATTTCATTCTCTTATTGAAATATAAACTAAACAATTTATTATACAAATATACCTACACTTAACGTTTTATCAACTTAAATAAACTTCTAAAGAATCTAAAGTCAATTGGTATATATCGAATCAATAACATGAGTTGGAATAAATATTTCATAAGTTTTGAGAATTTTCGATAATGTATTCAATAAATAATTTAAACAAAAAGAATACACGATTTGCATTATTTAACGTTTAAAATTTCGTTTTTTTTTTATATACCTAGATGAATTTGCGTTTGACATTAATCCAAATGCACCCTAAACAACCTCACAATGAGCAATACGCTTAAATGTCGATGGATCTTTATATTTGAGGTTTATTTTTGGTTATACTTTTGTTAGCATTGTATCTCCAAAGTATGTGTTAGAATATTTACTATTTTTTTGTTTGTTAAACTGGGTTTGGGTATAACGGCGGAAAGGCAGAGAATGGTGAAATTCGTGAACGTTGGCCGTGGACACCGAATGTGATCACGTAAGCCAGCCTAGAGCCAACTCACTTCTTCAAATTAGATTTTGCACAATGTTACATAATGTAAATATGATTCTCCAATCGAACTATCCGATTAGTTTTGTATAAAGATTTAACATATTTTAAAGATATTCTAATTATTTATCAAATAGAGGTGAGTAAATATATAAATAAGGTCCTTCATTTAAATTGTATATTATTATGTTTGAATAAAGCTTTGATGATGCCTCATAATATGAAGATGTGTATACACTAATGTTACTCTCCGGTGGCGGATCTCAGCAGTTGACGTGGTGACGTAACAGTCAGATACCTACTATGGCAGGGTGCCAAGGGAAAATTTATGAGCAAAACAGAAGAGGTACGTTACTATGGAATCAACGTGGAATACAACTTAAGGTCATGGAGCTGGAGCTATAAGAAATAAACTAATTTATATTCGCGTGTTCTTAATGGCTCCTTCTTTTATATTGTTTTATTTACCTACATAAAATAGCCATAATAAAACTGGATACCCATATGTAACAATGTTTCAATTAACATCAACAGCAAACTGAGATAATCGTTGTCTTGTATTGAGTCAACACTAATAGTTGAGAGTCAAACAAATTTATTACAGAAACTGGTAAGCTTTATGTGGTCTTTTTATTTCAAAATAAAAACATAATTATTTTAAGGTTTGAAATACGATACTTGCAAAATTTGGGGGGCATAATTCATTGTTGAAAAACATCATCTACTTACAATGTTCATCTGCCTTGTACCTTTGTTAACAGGCTGTTGAATAATATATTTGTAATTATTAAACAATACATTGAAAAATAAGACTATTAATAGAACATTTCATCCAGAACCCAACAAACATTTCCGCTCTCAAAAAACTGCAAAGATTTTCTCTTCAGAATATATATAAAAAAATATATATTTATTAGAACACTTCGTTTCACCTTGCCCTTTAACTCTGCTACCGGGAGCGCAAACAGAAACCAGTCTCCTCCATTCGTAGCATCTCTATTTTTCGTCTTTATCATAGGAGCGGTGCATTATGAGAAAGGGTCATCCGGGCCACCGGTCCTTGTAGACGAAAGAACAATGCTCGTTTTGGCCATTGAACATTCTTAACACATGACCCAGTCAGTAAAAATCCTTTTAATTCGTACATTGTGTATCTGATATAAAAACAATAATTTATCAATCAATTAGTGCAAAAGCAGTCGACTCAAAACAATATATTAAACACTGAGAATGCGTATTTCGGAAAATTTGTATTTTCTGTGTTTTACCCACTTATTCGTCGATCCACTTTTGGAAAGCTTCAATATCTTGATTAGAACGTTTTTTAAGTACCTATAACAATATTTTGTTTATTTTAGAGGTACAAAACGCTTTCCCAAACATCCTAAGGGAAAATAAGACAATGGTGGTTCATTAAAAATAATAACGTAAACATAATGTGTTTACGGATGTTCGGCAACACATTTAAAATTTTTCTTCATTTTACTTACAAATTCACTATCATGATTAAAAAATACTATATCATGTTTCATTCATAAAAAATGTAAATATGTTGTCGTGCCGATTTTAAGGTATGTCCATTATTGCATCGGTAATACGTATACTGAGACAATAGACTTATTTTTCGATGGAGATGACTCTGTGAGGAGGAAGATGATAGAATGTTTTAATCAGATTTATTCTGAAATTTCAAATTTAATTTAATGTTTATTTTATAATTTAATTTTTATCATTTAATTTTTATTGTTGGTATTTTATTGTTTTCATTGTTTTGAATTTTGTAAAATTGTCCATTTTATACTTTGTAATATTTTTTGTAATCAAAGGCTATTATGCCGTAAATAAATAAATATATAAAAAATAAATTAGATAGAACCGCAATCTTGATACAAATAAAGAAGAGCAAGTTAATAAACAGTTTACTAATTTCCTAAAAATATAGTAAATAATTGATTTTAGATTAGAATGTTTGTACATACAGTACTCGTAATATATACTATTTAAAAATATATTATTGTTATTTATAGTTTTATTAATGTCTTCCTTACTAAAAATAAAATAATCGGCCTCCCTAATGTAGGCACAAGGTTCCCAATTATTTGACAATTTATTTACTGTGTACATATTATAATGTGTCGTTATTTATTATACATGTATTTATATTTTTTATTTATTCCACAGTAGCACGTAAAACATTTCTGTTTCTACATAGGTAGGTATCAAGCAAATATAAAATAACCACAATTCAATGTAAATATATTGAAATAGTAATACGGTAAAAGGGAAAATATAAATAAAAATTGTTTTGATATAGAATACATTAGCACGTCTCACCGAATATTTATAAGTATATTTTTTATATTCATTATTACCATTGATTCGATATGATTTTATTCCCTACAAATATTTAAGCATATTTTTTTTTAACATTATTGTCTCTCTATTTAGGCTAGACTTTATTATCTTAAGTTTAGCGATGCGTTATTTAACCCATCCTTCATGTTTTATTTTTATTACAGTTAAAATCTACACTTAAGTAATGAGGCATGTCACCCGTCCTGAATGTCTTAATGTGTATTGCCACAAAGAGAACGTCCGCTGAATACCTTGCGGGATATGATGTGATAGTATAGTAGTAGTAGTATGTATCAACCCTCACAAACTATTTTGTACGAAGGGAAGCCTATTTATAGCATTTCATATTTTTTGCCTTCGATGTCTTTCGAATTTCAAAATTTAAAAACTAAAATTTTATAATTAAAAAACTTTTTTCACGAAATTGTTTAAAATAATAACTTTATTTAATAGATTAACAACTTTCTTAAATGTTACCCTATAGATACACATATAAACTTATGTATCAACACGTGTGTGGGTAAATATATTTCTCATAGCGTATGGGTGTAGAAAAAATTGATGTCATCTATAAAGAACTTAGATTCAGTGAAACCGTAAATCCTTTAATACTTCATTTAAAGCAAAGTGCTGATTTTTTTATAAATTTAAATAAATTGGCAAATCTGCACTCGGCTGAGGTTGAGGTATACGCGCGATATAGCTCTAAATTATGTATAACATACTTTATGCATGAAACCTTTTTTCCCGCAACGTATTTAAAAAAAAATCTATTATAATATACTTCCTTTTTTATGTTATAATGTGCTTTGATAACTGTTTAATAACATGAGCCATTTCTAAGAACCTCTTTCTTTGAAATCGTAACTTATATTACAAATACAAAACAATTTTATAAAAAAATACAAAGCTTAATATGATAAAATGTAAATACCACGGCGTAAAATACACATAATCAAACACAATTAAAAACAGAAAGAAGAGAGATTAATACAAAGAAAAACACACACACACACACACACATTTATTTAAATAACTTAAATGAAATAAATTTAAACAATGCACTACTTTAATTCGTCCAAAAAGATCAAACAATTCGTGCTATACATGCAACATCAGGTAATGCAGCCACATATCAAAAGCCTCCACAGAGTTTTATTTTTCATACATAAATACATACCATTACGCCGTTTCCAGAAAGTAGGCAAAAATTTTCGAGCACCACTTCTTTCAATCCTCGCATATACCTTTCGCTCCCGTCACTGTCACACAATTCCTCATGCATGCTGTCTTATTCAGTATCCTCAAAACGTGACCGTCCCGTAGGAACTCTTTTTGTTATCACGTTATTAACAGATATAGTGTTTTACAAAATAAATACAGATAAAATACTCTATTATCATTTTATTCCTGAGAAAATTTGCTTCTTTCAATGTTAAAAATCCACAGCACTGTATAAAAGTATAAATATATTCATTATTTCAACAATTTTATGAACAACCTTTTTTATGTCTCAAAGGCCTACACAGAAATGAGAAAACAAACAATGATACGAGGCGATCAATTTTTAGTGTCGGTCTGTGTGTCAGATTAGTAGAATATTGATCTGTTAAATTATTCGACAAGTACTTATGTTACTAAAGCCACACAATTTGTACATACATTAATATCATTGCCAACAAAGACCAAGAAATTACATTATTTTACGATAGTTGCCTGATATTTAGTTTAAATGCTATTTTGTTACTACAAGCAATACCATTAAGACTTTATGAGCAAGTACATATAAGACAAAATATTGCATTTATAAAATGAATCATTCCAAAAAATAACAGGAAAACAAATATAATTGCAGGTCTAAAGTATCATACTTATGAACTATATTATATATTAAACAAATAACATGAACCATATACAAAAAATTCGACAAACATTGTAATCGTAAGATATTGAATAGTGATTATTGTAAGCATTCTTTATCATCGGCCAATAAACCCATTTAAATTGTTAATAGATATACGTAATTCATCACGATAAACATTATTTTCAGTGTTCCGGGGGAGCAGATAAAATAAGTTATTCGGAAGAAATATTTTTTACGACCATTATATTCGTCAGCAATATTGAATACCTTGCTTACGGATACTGTTCAGACGTGACATGAAAAACTATCGCACCCGATTATCCAACACTATTTTTTGTTTTTTCCTTATTTTAAATGTACTCAGGCATGTTGAAATATTGGTTAGTAGATACTAAATTTCATTTAATGTTTAATAAATATTTTAATTAATGGTATATACGAAAAAAGGACGTGTTTGTAGTGGAAAGTACACAGATATATTTTGTGAAAAGAAAAATACAAAAAATTCAAGAAAGAATGAAACATGTATGTATGAAATTCCACGCAGACGTGAAAATATCAGTGAACCTATTCACATTATTGTATCAATTTGTATCAAATTGAAAACACAATTTGTTGCCTTTCTCAGACATCACGTCGCCAGAGATTCAGAAAAATTTCCTGAAATTATTGAATTAATTCATCTCATAACATTTTATCAGCGGCAAAACTTAGATTATATTACATTATTAGGATATCTGATTTAACAATATGTAAACAGTAGACGAGACGTTGGAATTAAAAGGAAACACAGACGAAACTTAATATTCTTAAAATATATTTTTCAAAAGAAAAAACTTCATTTGAGCACAAAACCTTTCGCAATGATTCTTATCTAGATATGCTATAATTTACTAGCCCATAAAAGTGCTTTTTTTTAACCCAAGTGTTATTTGTTTTTTTATATGACAATGGACTGTGTTAGTTCACGGAAAGAACTTGTCATTTTATTCTCTATTATTTCAGCAACATTGTACCTACATTGTACACTTTATATATTTTATAGGAAATATGGTCATTTGTTGTATTTGTTGTTTGAACAACATGAAACGAAATACGAAATTTTATCAATACTCTGTATTGGTTTTGCTTTAAATAAAAATAACTCAATATTTGAATGTGCTGACATTAAAATGTAATTTAATTTACCATCTATCTAATAGTTTTCCCGCTGACAGTGATTATAAGTTCAGAGTTCGAGTCTTTGTGTTGACGTGAAAATTTATCATAATATGATGAACCTTGTTATATGAATAGTTTTGAATTAATACATTTGCTTTCTCATTAAAACTAATAAAAATTGAGATTAGTGTAGAGTAGAGGTAATTTCTAGATGAGAATAATAAAAACTCTGAATGGACTTGATAAGAAAATCTCAAGAAATATACTATAGAAATAACGCAAAGATTATTGCAAAGACTTTGTGAAATGAGTAAAATTAAAGACTCAATAAAATAATTTAATAGCACCCTTTATTTATCGCTAAGCAAATTTTCTTCATGAAATAAAATAATAAGTTCCTGGCTACGAGTAGAAGATTTTAAAGAAAAGTGCAACTTCACGTCATTTAATGGAAATGTATTATGAAAATATCACTAAGACTTCATAAATCAGTTCTGAGGCACGGTATACAGTAGCGCCAGCGCCCTCTATGTCTTACTAATTGACATTTGAACCATTTTCGAGAATAATAGACTTCTGTTTTCACTTTAAAACGGTAGTAGAAAATTTATTTTATATCTAACAAATAAATACCAAGAAAAATATTGCAATAAGAAACGTATTATTAAGAGGAAACAACTAGGTACATGTTAGAGATCAATCTAGACAAGACCTTAATCTTAAATGACTTATTTTACAAGTACAACATTTCATACATAATACAGTATTCTAAGAAGACTGCTAGATAGAATGTTAATAATTACACAGACATTATTTTATAACAGTAGACACTAATTTGACGTATACTATTCAATATTAAAACATCGTCGAGAGTAACTTCCCTAATCGATAATACAAATAAGTATTATGGAGAGCGGGAAGATCAAAATAATAAAAGATGTGATTAAAACTACAAAAAAACGAAGCAAAATGCTAACAAACAGTCTGACTAAGGAAAATTAAAATAGTTCAGTGGAACTTTAAAAAGAGATATAAAAGTCATATTTTATGATTTTCGTACAAAATTTACTTACCTAGGTCTATGTACAAATGACATTTCAACATTTATAGTGATCGATATATTAATACTTTCATTTACAACTTAGGCTCATTTATTGGATTATTTTTATCACTAAACAAAATATTATATACATTGCCAAACGAAGCCTTTGAAAGAATATTACTTCATATTACTGTTACCAATAATATAGAACAAGGGGGATTCAAATAGTTCATATAAGTAAAATAAAAGTTTTTATGAAAAAAGTATATAAATTTTACGTGAAAAATGTGTTAAATCTTAATAAATCAAAGCACTATTCGTTTAAAATTTACTATTTATGTGTATTCGTGTGATAGTTCAATCATAACAATTGAATCAAAACTTCTGTAATAAAAAAGAAAACAAAGGACTATGGATTTCAATCCTAATTAAAAAAAAAAAATTATAAATATGTATGATTATCACAGAGGATTAAAGTGAAGTTGTGACAATAGAACAATAACAAGTATAGTACTTTAATACATATAAATCTATGATAATAAGTCTATAAAAGTAATGAAAAAATATAAAATACTAAAATAATTATCTTTCGAGTACAACGCACGCATCACAGATAAAACCCAATGCTAAAAAATTACATCGATCACACTCACTTAAATAATGTCCAAAAATAAATAATGCCCTATTGTTTCTCTTCACTCAAACACTCACAATCTATTCCTGGGATGTTCTTTACAAACAACGCCACTGTGTTGATACGAGTATACCTACTAGTGTATTCTGGGTAAATCAAATCTCAATCTGGATCGACAACAAATAGATGTACCTACTCTGTAGATCAATATAATATTATCATGGACTTGATACTACAGCTAGACAGCTCGAATTTTAGTGGTTTTGAGTTTTGTGTTCCCTATGTTTGGCATTGATGTTTGAGTAATTTCTAGTAATAATATTATGACCGTTAGGCAGACCAAGACAAAGATTGTTAGATAACATCAACCGAGATCTGGAGGAGCTCAATGCTAAAGACGACTGGCAGTCCATTGCTCAGGATAGAAAGGCTTGGAGATCTATTGTTTCGGAGGCAAAGGTCCTACAAGGGCTGTTCGGCCATCGGAAGTAAGTAAGTAAGTAAGTAATATTATGAATTAAGAGACTTTTTTTGTATTGTAATCAAAGTATTTCAATAATACATTACACATTAATTACTTTCCTTCTGAGTGGTAATGTCATGGTTTATCCATTATCTCGAAACTATTGAATTTGAGCTGTCTAGTTGTAGTACTGAGCCTACGATATGAACTCTTGTATTATATCAGATACATAATAATACATCGAGTATATCGACTGATTGGTTCATTTTGGCACGCGAACATAAATCTTAATACCACATATTCGCCAATTACTTATTATCGAGCATGCGAATCGAAATCATTTCGATAAACAAAAACATAATAAATTCAAGCAAACAACCCAATACCAAAATAGTAATTGAAAACTCTAAAATTATTATGATATATTATATGCAAAATACTAGGAGATAAAATTATAAATTAAACATAAGAATTCCATCTCACAATAACCTAAGATCATGATAATAAATAATAATAATAATAAGTAGATTTGTTATAAAGTTCAAAAAATCTTCAAAATTAATATTTATTTGCACTTACTCGCACTTTATTTGTAACAATAAACAATTTACTGATATTGATGTTCCTCAAGAGAAAATTATTGACAACAACGTCACAGCTTAAGGCAAACCATAGTAAGAGATCGCTCTACCCGCAAAATAAATAGGGCTTCAGAATGGATAGGAATTGTTTTAATCCTGAAATTATAAAAATAAATGTCATAGACAATTCACACAGATTGAGTTACTTAACAAAAATAAAAAATAGATAATAATACATTAAATGAATACTTTGTTTAGAAAAATGTGTCGCAACTGTTCCATATTTAATCCTTCGAAAATAAGTGCAATACACATCAACCTATACAATGCAGTAAACACATACATAAATATGTAAAACCCAGATCCAGAAAAAAATAAAAGTCTCATTCTTCATGTTACCCTGGCCGAGAATCGAACACGAGACTTCGTGACTCAAAGACGGCGTTACCTCTTCACCATAACGACTGTCGTCAATTTAATAGCAAATGGCGCATTGTTGCGTAGGATAGTGGGAACTTATTTCCGCTCTATGCCATCAAGATGGCCATTAAAGGGCGAAAGAAGAAAAAAGATAAGAGACAATGCAAAATAAAATCTGTTTTTCATTGTTATACAAACCGCTCGGATTATATAGGCATGTAGGTATATACACAGGTCCGCCTACGTTAATTTGTAGTAAACCAAGTAAACAGAGATAATGAGATCTACGGGGATCTTTTAAAACATAAACGCTTTAAATTATACCTAGTATAAGTATTTCTGCTGAAGAAATATTATGAAAGCGATGTCGTGATAATAATAATAATAATTTTACAGCGTAATACAAACCTCAACTGTGAATACTCCGACACCCTACATCGTCCTTATTAATAACTAGCTTTTAAATTCGAATTTGCTGGAACAAAACTCTAAATAACAATAACGCATTATGCATAAGCAATTACAAAAAAAAGAAATTTTTAACTAATTTTTGTACTTTCACAGTGATAATTTGATGCAAAGGCAATTCATGATTATATGGTGTATTTTAACGTTGAAGTCATATTATTTTACCACTTACGTGCTTAATAGGTTCTTAATAATAACAATTATTATAGACAAAGGTGTCCACTCTCGACATCCAAGAATCTTAATCGTAATACCATGTTTAACAAATCATACAAATAATATTACTACAGAAGATGATGAATGCATATTATGTATATATCCCTGAGAACCATAAACAAAAATGAATTTTCCAATACGCTTGAAAAGCGACACGTGTGCCCCAAGCGGCGCGCTCCACTAACAGGTTCAATTCCAAACAGATTAGTGCGTTGAATTTTGATCGTCCAGTAAATTGTTATTTAATCACAAACAAAGCTTTAAATTATGTATTTCCGCAAAGCTTTAATTGCAAATCATTATAAACACGAGAGCATAGTTCTAACTTTTCCTAAATTTTGCTTTTTAGCACCCCCTATTTGTATGGCAAAAAGTAAAGTGGGGCGCAAACGTCAGATGACGTCACACTTTTCAAGCGTATAGGTACTCGGCATGAATACGTACTCATACATCATACGTACTTATATAGGCATTATTTTTTTTTGACAAGGTTTATTTTGCAGTTAAATACTTTTGATGTAGAACGTCCTTCTTCAATCTTTGAGGTTCCTTTTGGGGAAACAAAGAGGGAGCATTTTTGTACCATCAAGTAAATATATATCGCTACCAATTTTTAAAAAAAAAATATGAATATGGGTTTTTATATAAACCCAAATTTGTTTTACTATATTGTACTCTTTTTTACTATAGATTGATTTTCTAAGTTTTTACTATAGATTGATTTTTTATTTAATATTTTTCATTAGCAAGATCTTAAGATCATTTTGACTCACGAATAAGAAGTATTAACCGTTTATTTGGTTATTTTAACCCCGGAAAAACCGGGTTTATAAGCTAGTACTGAATAAAAAAGAAGTGTAAGTGAAGGAATAGATGGGGTGATGTAAGTTTTAGGCATGGAGTTTTTGGAATTTAGAGTAGGGGATAATTGAAGTAATTGGGTCCTTTAAGTTTTGAAAAAGGTTTGAAAAAATTTCGACGAAGTTAACAATAACAACAAAAAACAGGGTTATCAATGATTCTATTGAGTATTGATCTCTGTTTTTGCCAGTAAAAATAAAAGTAACTAGGTACCTATATCATAAATAAAAAGAATCCTTAACGATCTCAGATATAGGATCACTGCTTTATGCATACACAACAAGGTTAGTTTAAAGTGTATCACATAAACCAGTGTTTCCCAAACTATGGGTCGCCACCCACTGGTGGGTCGCGAGCGAATATTGAGTGGGTAGAGAATCAGAGCATTACCAATATTAATGACCTCCTTTTTTTAATTCTAAATGGTGGATCCCAAGATTGGAATTTTTTGTTAAATGGGTCAGAGCCCAGTTAACTTTGGGAACCACTGAGATAAACTATTTTTTGTGAGAATTTAATTAGACTTACCTGTCTGTGTGCGTATACGACAGATCCTAGAAGTTTCCATGTGCCTCCACGTCTGTCCATCCGCACCATACGAAGAATTTGGAAAAACCGTAGACCCCTCAGGGCAGATGCGGCAAACACCTGCCCGGAGCCTATACTCAGTACAACTAGAGATGCCAGAATTGTTGTGACATCTGAAATTACAAACAAAATAAACAAATACCATTTATAAGAGAAATTATCAACACATACTAACATATATACTTAAGTATATTGACTTATGATTGTTTCACTTACACTTACATATTTTTACCTGTGATACTGTACTTGATATAACAAATTTATTGTGTAGTTTTTGTTGTTTTTTGTTTTTAATATGATTGTTAACATGTCAAAGGCTAACGCCGTAAATATATAAAATAAAAATAAAATAAAATATATAGGTAAATTCCGAAATCATTTTATTATAAATTAGACTTTAGAAATAGTATTAAATATAAATTTGATTTTAACTAAGCGTTCAAAATTACATCTATGAATTTTTTTGCATTTCGAGTTTTGCCAAAAATTTGGACTTAGGTAAATTGCTCTTACTGTAAATGCAAAATCCACTACATTATAAAACATGAAAGCAAAAACAAAACAAGAAAAATAACTAAATGTATTTTTATTTGATTTTAATGTGTCCTTATTTAATAAACCATTTAATGTGCTTGCTGCTTCTTGGTAAAATTAAAAAAAAATAGTATCATAATCATCTTAGGTATCTGTAAAGGATCATGACTCCGTTCAAAAGCGATTATTTAATATATGAGTGATTAATTAAAGACCAAACATATGAATTACAAACAAAAGTGACTACATTTTGATTAATCTATTTCATCGATACGATCATAACGGTTGTGTCTACCATTAATTACAAGTCCACATTAAATTCGGTAATAAAATAGTTTCATAGCAATTAAGTTCCGAAATGAACTGAAGTAATCTGTTTCAAATAATGGTTGTAATAGTGGGGTGAAACACACATATAATCCTTCTGTTAATTATATTATCTACATAAAAATCACTTTATTTATGAAATACTTCGTAATTATATAATACTTACAACACTTTACATACATATTTTTTATCGATTATGTTTCGTTTCTATTATCTACGAGTCATATCAATTATATTCTGCTTTGATATAATCGTTATTACCGAAGTTCAATTATTACAATATAATCTTCATTAAATGCTTTTTTAATTAAGTATATCCGTTAGAATTTGTTGTATTCTAATTTTAGTATACAATAATATATTTGTGAACATGCGATGTTATTGTTCACTATGATTGATTAATGAAGAGTAAACAATTATCCTAATTAATTGGGATAATATATTATATATTAAATATCGACGATCAATATTTATCATGAGTTATATTATTTGTTTGTTTGCTTATAATATTGGAATCGGTGGTTATTCGAAACTATAAATCATCGTATCGCTTCCTGATTAGACTATTACGTCATTATCTCTACACAGGAAATTGGGTAGATATGTATAAACAAACGCATATTTTATTATATTAACCATCAGTTTAATATTTAATTAGTGTAATTAAAACTATATCGTGAATAATTGTGCGTATCTAAGATGCTCTGTCTATAAACCAAAGTTGTGTTCTGTGTGAATAGTTTAAAAAGTTTTCTTTAAATGTGTCATAGAGTTTACATACATTCAGGAGTCAAGGAGTATTTAGGTACCTACGTAATCAGGCACTTGAACTAGGAAAAGCTCAAAATAGGCAGTAACATCCAAGTAAACTATCTAATCATTAAATTTATGTTTTATCATAAACCCCGTGTAAAGCCACACAATAATCAAATTAAAATATTTTAATTACATCTGTTGAATTTACCGCCGCCGGCAGCTAGTTAGTTAGATATCGATGCGCAAATACTACGAAACAGTTATTGTTATTTATTATTATTATTTTCAATTAGAACTTTGCTGAACACAATGAACTAACAAACAAAGTGAAAACGGTTTC
The DNA here is from genome assembly GCA_947579605.1 of Athripsodes cinereus. Classification (NCBI taxonomy): domain Eukaryota; kingdom Metazoa; phylum Arthropoda; class Insecta; order Trichoptera; family Leptoceridae; genus Athripsodes; species Athripsodes cinereus. Next base: position 11,588,287 of record OX388311.1, read on the forward strand.
ATGAAAAATATTATCGGGGATACAACATGAAAATAAAAATATGAAAGAAATTGCAGACAAGAGTAGGTCCCCATAATAGATACAAACATTGTCACAGAAATGTAAATATATACTTGTAGCTACTTATGTATAATAGCTAGAGCCGACCCTCTTGATGTCTAGATGGCTCATCACTTAGTATATTATGTAGACGTAAAAAGTTCCTGGATGAAGTATTATTACACATTCCGGTACTATTTTCTTTTATAAAGTGCGTTGCTATATTACGCTCCAACATCCTCCTCGTATTCATTATTTATATCTACATATGTATTTGTATGCCTGTGTAATAGGAAATTCAATCAAATAAAGTGGGTAACCGCATATACGATATAATGTTATACTTACATACATGCATACCTACGTACCTCCAGTTTGAATATAAACACTACAATAAATACTTACAATTATAATAATATATATAGTAGATATATCTTTTCATGTATGCAAATGTTAATACTCTCTTCACAGTAATTTGCAATTGAGAAGCAAGCATTGTTTATTATATAGAATAAGGCTTTATTTCAATTGCCGAGGCGTACTTTCAAATGCTCCGTGTTTAAGTTTTTCTTTCAAGATATATATTACATTCATCCTTTTTAAAATTGACATAAGCTTTAGAAATTCTCACAGGCCCTAAGAAAGTTCATTATAAAAATAATTTTAATCCAATAAATGAGGTTTTCGATTTGTACTCAAACCTACTACTAAAAGTGCATAGTCTAGTTCTTACTTTTGACCAAAATACAAGGAAAAATATGCTTTCCGCCGTGGCAATAAGGTCAAAATTTTATGTAAAAATGGAATGTACCACGTGAAACTGTAATTATTAGAGTGGTGCCCCTCAGAACATGGTTGTACTATAGGTAACTATAGTAGTAATACAATTATAGTACAACTATATGTTAAAGAGGGGCAGCTCTCTATGTATTATGTCTATGGCTATTTGATCTTTCAGCCATTTCGAGATGTAAAAGTACTATATGAGTTTAAAAAATTGATAAATTCAATAGATTAAATTATAACCATCACAAAAATAATGATAATTAATCATTGTATAGTAAATAAAAAAATATAAGCCACGAGAATGAGAATTTTAATTTGGACAAAATTTAAACGAGTGACAAAATTAATATGAGTGATGACATATTACTAAAGTGAGAGATTACTATACAGTTTGTTTAACCATATATCTGTTTCAGATGCCTACAAAACCAAAAATAAAAGTGGTCGGAAACCGAATAGAATTTTCGATCCGGAGATTACATGCTCGCACCCCGCTGCCGACTTACTCCATCTTAGAAATACAAGCATATAGTTTTATGTGAGGATGGATTTACTTTTATAAAATAAAGCGATTCAATTAAAAAAAAAACAACTGAAAAAAGCGCATAAACACACACAGTTTCAAATAATTTCAAAAATTTTAGAATAAAAACTGAGTTAAAGTATTTTTTTTCTGTCACCTATTTGAGTATTTTCCTTTAAATTTTGATGATAATGATGATGATGATTCTGGATGATTTTGTTTTGACGCCGTTTAACAGTCCCTAGACCGTCTAAAGGGTGCCGATGAAGAGTGCAGTTTTCAATTTACTTCTGAAGCTGATAACAGCCTGATTTTCTCTCAATGCTATCAAAAGATTTGCTGAATAAAGATTGTTTACGAAAAAGTCCATGTTTATTAATGAACGTGTAATAGTTTCACATGTTACATCAGTCTCAATAGCGTTAATTTTATTAGGCGTAAATTATTCAGCCCCCTTACTAAACGTATTATCGAGAATCGGTCTACTAATTGTATTTTGTTAATTGCATAATTAGTTTTACTAAGTACACTATACTGAAAAGAATATTCATAGGCATAACTTACATAAGACTCCATGTGTAATCGAAATGTTATTATCTAATTAAAATATATAAGATATTGCTTACCGAGATGTTCTGATTACAAAAATAAAAATACACATAAAGAGACTGTTACTCTTGGGTGGCATGTTTTGTTTCACTTTATTTGAAATTTATTTTGAAGAAAACTTATGCATATAATCCAGTTTCAACTATAAAGAGATTTGAATTCTATGTACCTATACAATATTGTTATAAAACATTTTCTTCATTATTTTCTAGCACAAGTCCAACTTTGCAAGTCACTTCGCCAGGAAACAGCGTGTCCTGCAGATAGCACAAAGGCATAAAGTTATTTACTTTCTATACTTGTTTCTATTCAGACACGGGAGAATCAGGCACGCGATATGACTAACAACAATTAAAATAAAACTAACTTGCATTGATATTTTAGCTTCATTGCGCAAAATTTCCATTTAGTAAATAAACAAGAAACTTACGGCAATATAATAAATTGTTTTAAACACTGTAAATACTATAATAGAGAATTTTCCAATTTACAGTTAAATAATACCTATACCTTAACAAACTGAATTCACCTACTATACCCAACAAGGATATTATTATAGTGACAACTGAGTACCAAACTATTATAAATATATGAAATTGAATCATTGTTTAGCACGAATTACATTTTATCATGGATATAGTGGGGTAATTATTTATAATCGTGTTCATAATTTGATTTTGTTTCTTGCGTGACGATGTGAAAAGTATTAAATTTATTTTGTTAAACAAAATAAATATTACTATTTTTACATAAAAATATGTACATTATAAGAAACAAGGTTTTAGCAACTGCGACAAAATTTATGCTTAATAGGTTTATTACATTATTTCAGAAATAATTCACTCTTAAATAAAAATCTTACAGAAAAATGAGTCGAAAAGCCGATGAGATTCAACCTAAAGAAATTCATGTACGTACCTATTTATTTGTTAAGAATTCTACTTTAGTACATTAAACTTACGATGGACAATATGATGCGAAAGGTTATCTAACTTCCAGAAAAAATGTTTCTATAAAAGCACAAAGGAAAATATCATAATTTTTTACTTTAAAAGTTAATATTGGTATATTATCATTTTCATTTCGTTTTAATGTCTATAAATATTATAAACTGCATTGTTTTATTCTCGTTAAATAATAAATCAGACATGAAGAAACATTTCAGTGTAATACAAAATGATCAAACAGTTTTTAACTTGGTAAGTATAATCCGGTTGTATAGCGTGGGATTACAACTGCAATACACTGTTAGCATGTATTATTCAAAAGACGAAGAAAATTGGTTCAGATTGTTAACATTTCGCAAAACCAAGAATACCTCTCTTGTAAAGTGAATATTTAAAATATATGAAGTTCAGTTAGCATTTCATGTTTCTTACAGAAATTGCGAATAACGAATGAGGAAGAAGTCTTAACCAAATTATTATATACTCTTTCAAAGTACATAATCTATGAAATGGAAGCCAATTTGAGACATTAAAAAATATTCAATTTTCATTCTCATATTTTAATGTAGTAATAAAAAGTACAAACTAAATCAAATGATAAGTAATTGTTAATTTATTTATTAAACAATCTACGGTCTTGGCTTTTTAAATGTAAACGATATATTAGTGTATACTATACATTTAAAAGTACAGGAAACAGCGAAGGAATGTCAAATATCACGAAACAAAAAATTCTTCTCTCTCTCTCTATTTCAGGCATTGCACCCATTATATGAGTGATGCTGCAATAAAGTCTTCTCAGTACTTATGAATATTATATCCCATAAATAATATTGATTATGCATACGTAATGTCTAGACCGCAGACAGAGATTTGCCTAAAGTGATTTTTTTATCGAAATAAATAAAACAAGCGTTTTATTCTACTAATGATTTATTCCATGAGAGAGACGTCTTTCGTCTTATAAGGACATTGTCAATCTCGTTTTTAATGTCTCGATTGACAATGTCCTTATAAGACGAAAGACGTCTCTCTCATGGAATAAATCATTAGTAGAATAAAACGCTTGTTTTATTTATTTCGATATGGAATTCTACTACCTAAACACCGACACAGTGAATAGATTTTTTTTATATTTTAACACTATGTATGTATCTACATACGGCACAGTTTTATAGGTATGTTATAGTCCATACAAGAAGGTTTCACATTACAAAGGACAAAATGGATAAAACAAAGGTATAAACAGGACTTGATATATAGCTCAAATATTTCACGTATCTGAATTATATAAAAATATGTATTTACCGTGGAGCACCCGGTAAAGAATTGGTCTCCCACTCTTCTCTGTAAGTTTTCGAGTGTCCTGTAAAAGGCAGGTGTTCGAAAAAATTAAGACATTGTACATCTTAAATTCAGCGATGAGGTTTGCCACCCATCCTGAATGTCTTGATTTTATATTGGCACGAAGAGGACAGCTTGCATGTTTCTTACATGCAGCTGGTCTGCTGGCTACCCCACTTGTGGGATATGCCGTGATGGTATAGTAGTAGTAGTAGTATGTATTTACAAGACATGAAAAATTGTATGAAATAATATTGAGAAATAGGTTCAGGCTATAAGTAAAATGTGATAAATATGTAGATAATAATCTACGACTCACATTCGTTTAAGAGGCTTTGAGAATTATTTGTGCGAAGGAAACTAAAAATAGGGAAGAAACCTGCTGCTTTCCCGAAGGTATAATAATTTATGAATGCAAGGATATACCTTTCATATGAATAAAAAATATTCTATGAATTTTAGAAACAGTGAGTCAATGAATTTATTATTTTATGAGTTATGAAAATATGAATATAATACAAAATATTATTTTTTAGATCACACAAAGTACAAAACTAATGCATCTTACAAAAATACAATAACTCTGTTCCCTTATGTGGAAATGCGAGATATTCGTAGTCAACTGACATCCGAAAGAAATAACACTGCTTTTGATATGAAAACTACTTAGTTACTTTTAATAGTGAATAAGTATTTTACTCTTCTACAAAATCAGTATGAGATAATTAGTACGAGTACGGAAACGACTAGTATGTTTCAAGTATGCAGTGTATCTATTACTTAGGAAGCGATGGTTGAAATTGTTGTACTAGACTGGTGAAAGATAAATTTGCATTGCATTATCTCACGATTCTTTCAATGATTCAAAATATCAATTCTGCAAATATTTCTCAATTTCAACATTATATCTGCGTCTTTTATATAATAATATTCTAAACACATTACACTTAACCCCTTTGAGAAAGGTACTTATGATCTTCACAATAAAGACGTTATACTCATTGCAACATTAAACAATTTGCCTTTACCTAATAGTACCGGTGTGTATGTGTTATTAATCTCCCAAGATATAATCTTTGATGATACTAATTAATAGTAGCTTAATCCTCAAGTCTAGAACATAAAAAATAATAGCTTATCTAGGATACTATTACAAAGATATCCATAACCTTAATTATATTACATTTTAATTAATAAATAGGGATCAAAGAAGATAAAAGATTATATAATGTAGATTTGTAACTTACTTATAAAGAGTATTTGAGATTAAAAATATAAGACCATTATACGTATTATTCTTTCTGAGGCATTGAAGTAGCTACCTTCTACCAAGTCACTCAAAGTTCTTCAGATTTTTAGCGGTGATTATGATAGACTTTGGAAGATTGATAATCATCTTGAACAAACTGTGCGTTTTTTAGCAGTTTTGTGGAGTACGAGGAGCTATCTTTTTCTGCCTGTAATCTTTCAGACTTTTATTTAATAGATCTGGAGGCTAAAACACCACTATCAATCTAGTTCACTCTCACGATATGAGCATACTTTTTTTTTTTTAAAGGGCAGCGCCCGCCACATACCTCGTGCCGTACCTGGAGATATGTTTCTCCATAACGACACACACATGCACAAACAGGATTTAAGGTCGCATTAAAGCGAGGCAGCATTTATGAGCATACTGCGTAGGATCACTGACGCAGAAAATAGAAAATAAGAAATTATTCAATATCGTATCTTCATCACACTCATGCAGTTTGTCTAACATGCCATACATTTTTAAGGGATCAGACTAACTTAACTAGGATCGATCACTTACTCTATATATGGTCTTATCAGATGGAGGGAACTAATTCAATATATAGTGTTGTGTAATTTTGAAACTGCCAGTTTAAGATTATTAAAAAAAAATAATGTTGTATTTATAGATGGAAGAATATTATTATTACTTATCAATATGATATCTGTTTGACATGATTTGTTTCTTGAGCAACTACATTTATCAACATCCTCTCTTATACATGACAAATTTACTTTCATTTATTATTACAACAAAGACGTTTAATATGGATATTATTAATAATAAATTATGTGTCTATATTTTACTATGAACATAAAATAATTAATTTGGGTTTATCGACATTACATACTACTTCACGTGTTAGATTTGTATGACCTTTAACAAAACAGAGTGACACAATAACCTTTACCAAGTGAACATGATAGTGAAGTATAAAGAATAAAGAACTGCTAACATTTACATATTATTATCGTAATATGAAATTCTCGAATATGATAGTAGATGGTATTACAACTAGAAATTAATTCAGAAGATTCACTATTTATTGTTATATTACATATGTATAGGACGATGTAAGCTTGGTGGTATCATGGACGATATCTAAGTCAGAGATTTGTTTTATTCATGTAAAGAAAACCACCTACCTACTCATAGGAGTGATTTCCTTTAGTTTATTTATTTGAATTTAGAATTTTTGTTTTGACAGTTGGTAAAGTAATTTTGTTTGTAATTTTGTGTTAGTTTTGAAAGACCTGAAATAAAGACTTTAAATGTTGTTTTTCTTGATATTATTTCAGGTAATTGTTTTATTATTGTTTATTTTATGTTTAGTGTTATTTAGTTTCTTTAGTTTAAATAATGTTTTTAATAAATTCTTGATATTATTTCAGAAAAACACTGATTGCTTTATTTCAAGTATAAACATCCATTATATTCATTTGAAAATATTCAGTGGTGATAGACCAAAAAGAGTTTATCTGTAATTATTTCAAAGGACAAATAACCATAAATATTTGGTTTTAACGTTTAGTAATTGTAAAAAATGTCACATTTAGAATTTATAATGAACACCAACATAAAAGTGTATTATGATTTTTTTTTTATAAAAGTCTGGTTGTTTTATTTTTATCATCTTTTAAGACCACCTTCGGTATAAACTGTTTATAAAATTGCGATCAAAGGTTACTTTACGATGTACTAGATTGATCTTTATTCGTTTCACCGTATTTTATGTCCTCCAATCCAATTTAATTCATAATAATATAATATCTCTCAGAAATTTATTCCTTCAGCGCACGTTACAATTTCAAATTATATTTTAAGTATCTCATAAAATAATAATAAATGATATTGTCCAAGGTCTGTAACACTTGTAATGATCATTAAACAGAATCCAAAATTCAATAATAAAAGCTGTGGTTGAATGGGTGATTTTATATCAGAACCACAAGTTCTCTTTTGAACGTCAATTATTTTTATCTTACTCCACTTTACATATGTATATGTGTGTACACATTACATATGTATATTATATATATGTGTGTACACATGCAATTTTATACATTTGTTGAAAAATCTTTGTTAATGATACGCATAAAAAATATATAATTTATTAATTTATTTATTTCTAAATATATTTTTTTTAACTCAAATTTATGTAGGTACCCCTAAATATTCGACTAAATACTAAAATCCCAGTAGGTAATAATTTTATAAGTGTCTTAATTGCGGAGAAATTCCATTTCTAGGTTTCTCATATGAAAAATCCGTAACGCATCAGGCTACCTCACTTAAAATATAAAATAATATGAAATCAGTAATGAGCTTGATCAATCATTTATAATGAACCATCCTCAATGTAGGTATTAGGTTATTCCCCATAAATATATTATTGTCACCATTGCACTGTGTGGGTAGGCTATAATTATTTGTATCATTCCTAATTATTTATTTTAACAACGAATATAATATAATTATGTATGTATAAAATGCGTATATGTCCAATTGTATTATTATTTACGTGTGTTTGTGTGGGTCTACAAGTGTATATATTATAGTATTGATATTTTGTAAAAGGTGTAAGCCGTATATTTGTTTGATAAATAAATAAATATTTGATTACATAGAAATGGCACTACACATCCACTGGTTACAGTTAAGTTACTAATAGCAGATACCGTGATGTTGTTAATACAAAATAAAAATAATAGCTATTCTTTTTCTTACCGATGATGCAAAACGGCCTCCGCAGAAACTTCAGCCTCCCCATAGATCCCTGATAACGAGATCGACATCCTGATGACCATAACCTGAAACAATGTAAATACATCCATTTATTTATTTATTGAAACATCTAAAATTCAGCGATGAGGTACATATGTCACCCATCCTGAAAGTCTTATTTTTTAATCGGTACGGAGAGGACAATGGTTATAATATGTAGTTTGTCCGTTTGTTACTCCACTAGCGGTATTCGCCGTTGTGGTAAAGTAGTAATAGAGATGGTTTTGACAAGTGGGGAAAGAACTAAGCTGGAAAGAAGTGGACAAATTAGTACATCCAAAGACGGACGTATAATAGATGAAGAATCCCACTTCGACCACCGTTATATATTATGGTATGTACCTATTCTCTGATATATTGTTTTTGACTTGTTTTGATGCTTGATTTTGTGACGAATATGATAAAAGGGTAAATGTATTTGATACTAAGCGTTGTGATGACGCATATTGCATCCTGATTGTGTTTTGTGAAATGTATTTTATTATGAAATTTAGGCATAATTCACTCGATTGCGGGTGCATTGCCGTAAAATGAAATAAGAAGAAGAATAGATGAAGAATAAAAGGTGATTCTGCAATGTGCATTATTCATACGAAATACACCGATTGCCTTACTTATGTAACACGGCATGATGGTTTAGATACATGTAACATACTTGATTGTATAAATGCACTTCATTCAGTTAGTTTTTTGTTTTATTTGGGAATCCCTACTAACGTAATTTTGAAGATTAGGTGTTTTAATGTAAACCCCATAAAAACAGTGGGCTTAGTATTCATTAAATTATTATCATTAAATTAATGTATTGCATTAACAAAGAGAGAGAGAGAGAGAGAAAATGAGTGAGACACCCAAACTAAAGATTATAATTACAATAATAATACATATTATGTTAACATTTTAACGTGAAGTTGTATAATATATTCCATTACAAGTTTAATAACAAAACAATAATACTACAACCCTTGTGTATACGTAATATAATGTAATGTAGGTAGGTATATGTAGAATGTTATTATCAATAAAGTACTATTTCGATATACACGAATGAAGGTATCTATAATATTATGTACCTATGTCAGGAAGGTGTATTATATTATCCGTATTTTCGCCACAATCCTTTGTACCTGTTGAAGTTCATGCGAGACATAAAATATTACTCGAGCAGAGCACAAGAACACAGAAGACATACGCTCACTATATTACAACTCTCAACCCTCAAATGTTCTTCCTTATACTAAATTTCATATTTCACTGAACTGAAAATCTTTTATCCGTTGAAAAGAAAACGCGTATTATTTGCGTTCTCGTTTATGTATTCTCGTATACTCATGTACACACAAAAATACAATAGTAATGAGAATTTCAAGAACTCCTTTCGACAAAATTTGACTTTATAATGTTGTGGATGGTGAGCCACGAGTTTATTTTTTAATATGGTGAAAGTATCAAAAATGTTTCAATTCAACTAAAATTCAAGTAAATCGCAGTTGTCACATCACACCTTCTCTGGAAAAGTTGCACTGGTTAAAAGTAGGTGAAAGGGTCCAATACAAACTGTGCCTTATAGTCTAAAAGGATTTGAACAATGTGACACCTCAGTCACTTTCTGAGCTCTTTGGTCTCAAAACACCTGCAATCAAACCTCTATGCTCAGCTAAGACATTCACCAACATGCTAGACAAGGTCAATAAAGCAAACAAGTCCTGCTTCTATTATAGGGCTTTTGGCGCCGCAGGATCCATCATCTGGAACCGACTCCCCCAGGACCATCGTAAAAACCAATCGATAACAACGTTCAGGAGCAAGTTGAAGACAACGCTTTTCCAAAAAAGTTTCCCGCGCCCTTGAGATGGATGCTCCATTGAACGGCGCAGAATAAATCATCCAACATACATACATACAATGAATAGTAAAGAATCGAAGTTTTCTCATTCTTTCTTGTTATTATTGTAAAGGTTAGCTGAAGTAAAGTAGAGTACTTATCCAGATGAACATTAGAGGAGTTGTTTTTCATCCTCATGCGTCTCTGTATTTGTCACCTCGTTTATAAAAGGGACTCTCCATTTGTATCAATTTTATCCTGAGCGACGGACCAGAAACACACTTAATTAATTTCACGGAGTAGACAAGATAAATGATACCTCAATAAATAATAATTACAACTTAGTAGCATTTATATACAAAAAGATAATGGTGTTGTTTAGAATATTTACTAATTTTGATTGTTTTACTGGACCTAGGAATAATACGCAGATGACAATACCAATCAGACATATCGATTGGAGAACCATGTTAATACAATGCAATATTGTGCAAAATCTTATCGGAAGAAGAAAGAAAGGCGTCCCAACGCTTTCGAATTGGCTCTAGGCTGGCTTAAACGTTCTAAGAGCCAATTCTCGTTTCTTCCCATTATATTTTGCGCGATGTCACATTTCGCAAATATGGTTCTCCATTTCGATGTATCTAATTGTTTTTATTAATTATGTCGGTGCACACGTAGTAGAATTCCATAATAATGCAATTTGAAACAAGTGTTCCTTTCTACTATTGTTTGTTAATTCGCAGAGAGACGTCTTTCGACTTATAAGGTCCTTATAAGTCGAAAGATTGATAATTTATTTATTTATTTAAATTTATTCTTTTTGCATATCATCATTACATAACAGTGTTAACAGAATAATATAAAATTTTAGAAACTAGGACGATGTGCAGTGGTGAGATTATCACTATAAAGTGATTTCTTCCATCTAACCACGACACATTGACATGAAACTAGTAAAAACAAATTTACTTAAAAAAAAAACATACAAAATATCAAAACGTCAAAAAAATCAAAATATCAAAATAATGACCTTATAAGTCGAAAGACGTCTCTCTGCGAATTAACAAACAATAGTAGAAAGGAACACTTGTTTCAAATTGCATTACTAATTGTTTTTTTTATGACAGAGTGGATTAACGCTTACACTCATTTTTAGATTTTGACCATGAAACATCTTTGATTATAAATATTTTTGAAAAAAATTCAAATTAGTACAACATTCAACATTCCTGAGAGAGGTGGTCGGTAGCCTGATGATAAAGTCTCAGACTTTCAATCGGAAAACCCGGGTTCGTTTACACCGCTACGGATTTCTCTATCTTAACGACCCAAGTATATTGCTTAATATGAGGGTTTTAGGGGTATATTTGGATTTTTTCCAAATCTGATACGTAGGTATTTAAAAAAAACTTAAATTGTTATCTCAACACAATGATATTTAAAATTTTACAGTAAATATATTAGGTATGTACCTTCTGAAATCAAATGATAAAGGGTTAAAGATGTTCTTATGGAGTTTAATTATACTTAGAGACTATACGAGTTTTAACTTTCTTTGTTTACAGCATTGATATTTATAAATTGAATAAATGTGACAAAGATGTGAGAAAATAATGACGGTAAGCATATTTTTACAATAACCCGGGAAACTGTTAACAAAGCGAAACTACCTATAATTATAATTATGATATATTGAAAACAAACAAATGGAAAATATTAGATTCATTGTCAATTTTTGTTTGTATTTTGAAGGCAAGAAAATCCTGGCGGACCCCATTAAATCTTTTGAAGATCCGACTTAAGTAAGCTTAACATTCACGTTAAGGAAGCATAGGATCAACTTCCAAGTTCAATAAATTAGACTGTTAAGAGAACAGTGAGAAAACCCTGTTCCTTCTTCAGGATTACCTTTGTATAGCTTCTTTATAGGATTAAATTAAGCCTTCTATTTCCTTTGTTACGCCATTTCCTTAACAAAGGACTATATACTCTGTAACATTAGGGCAGTCAAATAAAAAATGTAGATGTTTGCAATTACAAATAACATGCGTTACTTTAACATGTTGGTCACCTCAATTAAAACTAACAAAATCACATATTACAGTTTACTTATTTATCAAACGATACGAGGAATACTAGCTTAACTTAATGGGTTAACTGAACTTAATTTATCATCTAATCTACACCAGCCATTTTGTGAAGGCACATAGGCAAGGAAATCAGGCAATCCTATCCATGCAAATTACAATAAACATCGCGAACGGTGCACTCATAACGATTAACGAGTAGGAGATAAAACAAAAGTATATTCAATTTTCAAGTAATGGTTTTAATTCATTTTTACAATGTAAACACAATTTCAAACTTATTTATTATGTCCACTCGTATATATAATTATAATTAACATGGATAAAATCGTATTATTTTATTACAATCATATCTACAATAACTGACATCACAATGGTATGGTGAAGTTAAGTAAATAGAATAAAAGGAAATATCATTATTAACTTACAAGTTCCTATTATTTATATAAAACCTCCACAAACAAGTTGTATTACTATTGTCACTGCTGTCTTAAAATAAGGCTAAAGAAACTGTTACATATTTTTTGTTAACGCACATATGATGGCTATAAATGAAATACGTATTTCGTTTATAAGTAAAACCATAAATCTATTTGGCATCAAATATGTTTCCCTGAAAGAGAATTGAAGATAAAATCGTTGATAGTAATAAGATGTTGGTCCGATTTTATATTTTGTTGTATCTTCATCATAAATTATATGTACAATATACATTTTTTACAGTTCCTAGAGTTGAAGACTCTTAACTCATCTTCTGTCATTTTCTTCTCTGAAATAGTATCGACAAAATGTACCTAGTGGATTCAGTTTTTTTTTCTTTATTGTACTCTACTCGTAGAAAAGTTATATTTAAACAGTAAGTAAATAAGAGTAGGTTTCCATCGGAAGAAGAAACCATTATGTATTAATATCTAGTTTTTTTTTTCTGTTTTACGGTTGATTGTAGTAATATTGATTGTCAACATAAAACACTATTGGCACCAGAGTATCTTATATCTTCACTTTCACAGGTGTGAAATTCAGTTAAATGCGAAAATTATGTTTTACAATAGAATATTTGGTTTTTGTTGTAGACAATTAAATAGTTATCGTAGACAGAGCATAGAAAATTGAGTGAATACAACATTATTAATAATACCTATTTAAATATTTTATAATCTTCTTCTTATTTTGATTGGCTTTTCGCCCATTTAGAGTGTTTTCGCCAGGAAACAGTATGAGCACTTCATAGAGTGTAACCTAAAACTAATTTATAATCAATTCATGTGCATGCTGCTACAAGCTGTATTTTTGTAGTTATAGTGGTTGTTTTTTTTTTCGTGTAAAAGGCTGTGGTGTGTAAAAATGTTAATAAATAAATTATGCGTCATAAAATTTCAGTTGCAAGGAATTTTAAGAAACAAATACTCCAGTTACCTTGCCTTACCTCCAGTTACTATGACACTCTTCTTAAATGATCGCATTGATCACAAATCAAACGTTTTTAACAAATATCTTAAGAAATCAGAGTTGGGAATTATATGGATGATTGCTAATACAGATTTTTTAAGTGCATTGAATGTTCATAATGGGATGGTAACACTAAGTCGCTATTAGGTATGTAGGTATAATAATTTTAAATTAATAGATGTACTTATTTGGATTCACTTTTTAATATTTGAATAAATTACTTTTCAGTGAATGATATGAAAGCAACAAGACTTAAAATAAAAACATTGAAATCAATGTAAAAACATAAAAATAGCGATCGATTGAAGTTATTTTTCCAGAGCATTCCCGTGATAATAGGTTGTTCGGAATCCGTAAAGGAGAGTGAGTAAGGATTCATAGCGTGTAAGGGGATTCCATGAAATTAATCAAAGCCGTATCCGTGAGGACATTGTTTGATTAATGTATTTCGAGACCAAAACATTAATTTTTTAATACAAAACACAATTACATTTTTCGAATCCCTCAACAACAAACAAAATATTAATATATATATATGGACAATTTGTAAAGCGCCGTTTACTCATAACATGACCTCAAGGGCGCCGTTTATCGTATCCATCACCCGAAACTTCCAGCAAAATGGTGTGTCTTCAGTCCTCTTTTAAAACTCTCTCCATTCACCTCCTCTCGCAGACACAGAGGCAGCTTGTTCCAACATCTAATGTATTGTATAAGTCGACGGCTGATGTATCTAAATAGCAATATCTTCAGATGTTACATTATCAGTAGGTATTGTTTAATAAAATTATTTTTCTTTGAACTTATGATTAATACTTCCTCGTGATGTTTGTTCAGCAGCAGCAATCAACATTCGTGCAGACTTATTTGCATAAATTTGTAGCTGCTTGTGCCACTTTTAGTTACACGATTGAACTACAGTCAGTGTATAATGTTTTACATAAAATTTGCGAATTGGCATGCTGTGAGTAAAACAAACATAATGACTGAAATACACCGCAGCTACGTACAATTAACATTGACACATTCAAACAACAGAAACAATAACACAAAATATTTATTTGTACTGATCGGTATTCACTACGTTCAACAGACTGGGATAAGTTATAGGCGAATTTCAAGTGCACGTGATATTACCTCTTTGAATAATAAGAGTAGTATTGATATATTATGACAAACTTGAAATACCAAAAAAATGAGAGGAGACATGGCTATCTGAGAATCTAATTGCAGGATTGTCTATATAAGGACAAAAGAGTGGACTTGAAATCTCCGTTAAGCAAGTAAAGCAAAAATGTTTTTTCTCATGAATTTGACTAGGTAATGTCAGTGGCTGAGTTTCATAGATAAAAAGATACATTCATTTATTTAAGGTAAAACAATAACACGATATTCTTAAATGACAGAGTTGTGAACTTTACGACCATTTTTCCTTTTATAAAACGTTTGTAATAAAAAAAAATATAACTTCCAGTAATATTACTCAAGCGACTCCTTTAAAGAAAGATTATTACTATATTATGTTTGTATTAACTTCCAATCAATTGCTTTACACATGCAAGGTTTTACACAATAATGTTTACGTCACTACGTTTCGACCTTTATTTTTTTATCTGTACAAAAGAATTTTCGTGTACAACATGTTTATATCTACATATAGTTAACAACGTACATTTGAAGATGTAAGTACATCATTAAAACGTTTATTGTTATGCGTAGATACTTGATGACTTGTAATGACATTACGGGATACTCTCACAGAGATACGAGATCAACATAAGACACTTCAACTACTTACTTATATTATCTTTTGTTGTTTATTATACCTATTATTACTGTTAAGTCACTAACTTAATAACTTCACACTGAGGACATTTTAAAACTTCACCAATTCCAAATATCATTCAATTTAATTAAAAAGGGCAATGGAATCATTAGTATTCTTGAGTAGGTTATATAGTTCAACACAGATTACCATGACCAAAGACTGTTATAATTTGAGCGAAAGAAATAATTTGATAATGATAATAATAATAATAGCTTAAGTCCTCCTCTTGGGGCCAAAATAAAGAAGCCAACCTCCTCCATTTAGAGCGCCTCTGCGTCAATTGAGTCACCTCGTGTCATGACATTCCTAGCGTTTTGATGTCGTTGTAATGCGAACGATGTTTTGTGAAAAAGGGACGTCCGGGCCATCAGAACCCTTTTGAATGAAAGAACAACGCTTTTTTCCGGCCAATTATCACTAACATTCACAAAACATGGCCCAACTAAGACAAGCATTATTGAGATAATGCGGGAATTGAACAGGTATCATTTCGACTTAACACTGAGGCCAAACGCCCTCCAAATTCTGTTCATTTTATTGAAAGTTCAGCAGTTCTTATTCGGATTGGTAATTTCGATCGGATATCACCGATCAAGAATATTTGTGATTTCAACCAAAATTAGGGTGTCAGTACTCGTACATGTTTTATTACAGATATATTTTGTCTTGTACTAGTGTTAGTTCGAAGCCCAAGGCGTAATGAATTTTCAAAAAAAATGATGCTGCGCTGTAATGCGTCCCTAGATGTATCAACAGTATTAAGTCATGCGTATATTATATTCAAGATCGTCCAGCACTCTCACAGACACTTCACTCCTCTCCTACCAAGGACACTCGTGGTACACCACCAGGGTCAAAAATAGATTTTCTGAGGATATAATCCATGACGATGGCAAAAAATAATGGTGCCAACACACAGTTTTGCCGGACTCCAGATGAGATCTTGAAGGTGTCGGGTAGATCACTAAATATTCTGACAGAACATTCCGAGTTCGGATGCAGCATTTTAATCATGGATACCAGCTTTGGAGGGATGTCATATGTAGCCAGTATTTTCCTTACAGTTGGTCTTTGAAGGTTTTCAAAATTATTTTGTACTCAATGAAACAACGCGCGAGTGGTGAATTAAGCCATTGTTGGAGCATTCATTTGGCATGGAAAATTGCGTCCGAGCAGAATTTGCCAGGCACAAACATACATTGTTGCTGAGAGCTGTCAACACTGGTTTCCAGCTGCAGCTCAAGATGATTTGGGAGAGAACTTTGCCAGCTACACACGTAATGCCACGGTAATTTCTACATTCCAGTAGATTTCCCTTCTTGAAAAGTGTCACGGTGGATCCATTTCTCCAATCTCATATTCTCTAAATACCATATCGCATTATCATTATATTTACTATGATATGTATGTATGCCTGCTAATTTAGCTCATTGTTCGTGATTTCATTTGAACTATATTGTATTACTATTATGTATGGACGTCGACAATAATTAGTATCTATTTGTGACTACGAAACTGCATTAATTTATCAATAATACACGACGCGCCAGTCTAATCAAATTATATACAGCAAATTAAATTATGAATTAGACATCGAAATTCATGATAAAAACTCAAACTCAAACAAAAAAGTTTTAATATCATTTGGTCAAACTCGTGTTTGAAAGGCGCTGAGTTTATTATGTTTAAACATTATCTTTCTTATCACCGAACTCGCTTACAACATGTACTTCCAACACAAAATCATCATTAATTTGCACTTGAAACTCGCCCTACAAAAGCTAACACAAAATGCGAAACTTTATATTTTTGAGGAGTAATTCAAGGGCCTTTGTTATACAAACTTTGTTAGTATTTGGGAAAAGTACATCATTTAATAAAATATTAAAGATTATTAATGTACTTTGGTATTTGAGTAAAACTCTACAAGAACACTTGAACCTTATAACGATTATAGACAATATAGTAGGGAAATACTGCTGAAGAAAATACCTACGAATAAAAATGCTTCGAATTAATGTTGAGAGTAGAAGAAGGTTTGTAAAACATGAACTTTAGATTGTTCGGGCATGGGCAAAATATACATGAAATAATGTTCCTTGAAGCTATCAAGTTTAAGGAACATTATTTCATGTTAAAAAATATAAACCATATTCCCTCCTCTTTCATTTCTGTTCAAAAGAAACATCAAAGTAAATTAATGAATATTATTTTTCCTAATAACATTATTATGACTCTAATAACAGGCTCATTATTGTATTTCTCTATTATCATTTATTAAAACTTGGCTCACTTAACAAAACACTCATAAATTAAAGATATAATTCGTTCATATTAAAAGAAAATAAAATAAATGTTCAATACTGACTAAGATTCTTCGTACCAACAATATGAAGATTAGTATATTTTGTATAAAATAATTATATTTTTTTATTCAATAAGAGTGCTCCTCTTCCACCTACAGTGATGATAACGATTTGACAAAACATTATAATTTCGTCTTGAGTTCCATAAATTTAGGATGAGATAGAAAAAATATTTATAAGAACTTGTTAGTATTTGGGAAAACTACATCATTTAATAAAATATTAAAGATAATGAAATGATGTAAATGTTTTGAAAATAACATAATATGCTTAATAAATATATTAATTTTACACGTTCACGGGATCAATAGGTTCGTAAAGTCAATAAAGAATTAATTATAAATAAAACACAATATCCAATGTGACATAGTGGATATACTAAGGAAGTGTTTTATTTATAATTAATTTAACATGAACTTCCACCGAAAACCATCGGTTGAAAATATCAACTTTATCAATAAAGAATGATTTCTATGAAAGAATTACTAGAGTACTAGTACTTGCTAGCGTTGTACATACGAGCAACTACAAACCTTCAGTAAACAACTATACCACTTGGGCTTAGTAGAAAAATTTATAAGTTTTACCCTCAATGTACAATAAAGAACAGGGTGAAATAAGAGTGCTTGGTGCTACGTAAATAACTTTTTACTTGTTTATTGCTTTATGATCTAGAATTGCTATCACTATGTGTATAATATAAACTTATGTACCTATGCAATCCAGCAGATTTGCCTTTTCTTATATAAACGTAGATCTACATATTAATTATTTTTTGTAGTTTAACTGTTAATATTACATCCAGTTTCATTAAAAATTTCCTTTATCTTCAATGTAAAAATGATGTAATATTGAGAATGGAAATAAATTCATATGGTTTGAACGAATTATTAACATCGAAAAATGTATCATTTCAGAAAAGTTGAAATTAATTCAAATATTATAAGTTAAAATAAAATTATCCAAACATAATTCATAGTTTCATGATTTGAACATTACATATCTATAAATTATATTGTGGTATATCTACGTAACATATAGTTTCATCATTTGGAATATATTTTGTGTAAAAATATAACCAAAAAATGTAAAATATTTTTTTTTAATTTTAATATTTTTGATGTCTCATACTGTGGATAGAATGTTTGCACAAGTAAATTAATTTGTATGATGCTGAAATACTGCTGAAACAAAAGAGATTTATTTCATGTAGGTTTTTTATTTATCAATATTTTTTATTTATCTTACCAGTTTGGAAATATGTGTTATATTGTACAAAAATATACTTACTTAATCAATATTTAATACCTAACCTCCACTTGAAACATTTTGACGCTCTGAAGGCCTGGAGCCATTGAAAAGAAAATAAAAACCCAACAAGTGCTCAATTTATTATGATTTGTGAAAAGTTTGTACCTACCTACATAAAAAATATATTCTGAAAAAATATCGAAAAAAGTTGAAAATCAGCATAAGTAATCGTTCATTTGAAAGTTTTTTCTTTTCTATTGCTTCATTAGGAAGAATTTTTTTTATTGAGTTTATCAATGTCTTATAAATAACCAGTTGACGAAAAAATATATTTTTCATATTAATCAAGTATATGAAATACTCGTACTATGACATTGTATTGGTATAAGCATTTAGTAGGCGTTGCACATTTTATGCTGGTAGTTTATACCTTGTGTTGTAATAAGCAGTTTAATATTAACCAAGGAATATTCCAATTTCCCCCGTGTAGCATGAAAATGCATTAAGCAGTGAAACATCGGAACGTATTTACTGCTCCGTAGCCACAATACTTTGCAAAAGGTTATTGCTGAACAAAATTAATATCAAATGTTACATAATAGCTACGTACCGAGGTAAACCGTATAAAACATCAGTTTAAATTGCGAAGAAAAACTTTGAATCACAATATTTACAGTGGTATAATAAATTATAGACCAGTTGTGCGCCCGCTGCAGAACTCTTTGTTCCTGGGACAATGAGGTATAAGTTTTAGTCTTACCTACATTGAGTATCTGTATTTTCCATATGTATCTGTATTTCAAATAAGAATGTTTACGTACCATATAAATTTATTCATCCAAGAGTTTTATGTCAAAGTTGATCCAGAGTTTCATACTACTTGCTTTATTTGATTATTATAATGTAATTAAATAAAGCAAAGTGAAAAGTGACACTGGTTCGTTTCATTTTATATACCAACAATTTGTACCAATTAGTCGTTGTCATAATTCAGTCTACTCTGAAATGATATTATTCACTTTCTATCAGATGAAACATTCCAATTCCGTCATTTACTGAGATTTTTGTTATATAGTTGAACCCAATTAGACATTGCGGCTAGCTAAAAATAATATGTGATTACCAAAAATAATCTATCATCAAACATAGGTTGATGACGTTTAGCTGATTGCTAGTTTCACCCATCATTAAATCCTGTGTAATATAAAGTAACGTTTGAAGTGGTTTGTATTAGCTACTGAATCCTTTCAGTGATGCCAATCAAGAATTTTATTTTCATTGAAATTCGTAAATGACATGGGTTTCTGGTCATTAAAACTTATTGGTGAGGTACCTACTCTATTATGGGTAACATGTAATACACAAATATAATTATAGACTTAAAACTTAAGCATACATTTCATGTTTATATATTTCCAGTGACAACTATCAAATCTAGATTTTATTATTATATGTATATCGAAATGCTCATTAAATTAATAAGTTGACATACGACATTTAATTAATATTGGTAGCAAATTTGATAAAGTATATGTAAAAATGGTACTCTACTTCTTTAGCTCATGTTTATGGTACTAAAATGAACTGGAGAAATCATCAAGTAAAAGATGACAAGTTAATTATAAGTTACTTTATTAATATTTCACAAATACCAACGATCAAATTTCCGATGAAATTGAAAAGCACTAAATCGAGAAATAACAAAATATAATTATGTAAGATGAAGTTGAGTAATAACAATGTAATCGTGTTGATAAATCCACTGGAATAACTTTGTAAACTGTGAAAATTGTAATCATTTATTAATTAAGTTACAATAACTGTGTCAAATAGATAAGTGGAATAATCACGACGATATTTATTATTGTAATACCTATTTAAGAAATATAATTTGTAAAGATAATTAATAAACCTGTTATATTTGAAAAATAATAAAATTGCAAATTTCAATGATTGTGAAAATGGAAATGCATATTCTTATTGATTTTTAAATAACCGACAGGTCAGACAAAAATACTACAGAATCAAACAATAGAGTAGTTGAACTTGAAAATTAAACTTCATGCATTTGCAATATTTTAATACTTCAATAATATTAGCTTCTTTTTATTTATATTATAACCCAATTAAGATATAGATAAACTTTCTATTGGTTTGTTTGAATGGGAAATAAATGAAATTATTCTTTATAACTAATTGCAATTATTATATATATTATTTACTACGCATGTACATAATGTAAAACTTTCTACAAAGATAGAGCCAGTGTAAAAAACCCTTAATATATTGTCAAACACAGGTATTTAAAAAAAAATCAAAATAAAATCAGTACTCTAAATAAAAGACTATTTACTCTATACCCAAAAAAAATGATGTGGAAATAGATATAATGTGGGAATAAATTATATTCCATAACAAGGACTTGATCTCATTAATACTCTACAACTTGCAATCAAAGGACAAAAAATATTTTTGTAAAAGTAATGATACAAATCACAAATAATAATATGTGTCGTGACCGCAGGCTAAATACAAATATTATCTGTATGTACCTTTGCAAAGGTACTAAACACAATAAAACGGCCAGTACAAAACTCGCAAACTATTCTTCACACACCGTTCCTAGCACAACGGCATCAGATCGCTGGGGATGTCGTGGGAAGAGGCGATTCTCTGAATGGAGGAGGCTGATTTCTACCCTGTGCTTCCTAAAGAAGTGTTAAAGAGCGAGACGGCGATGAGTTTTTTCATATAAAAATCTGAATTTGTTATAAACTCAACAATATTCTCGTAAATTACGACATGTTTTTATCATTCAGGCGTTGTAGCGATATAAACCCAGGATCTTCTAAATGAAAGTTTGAAATTATAATTATTTCATTTAAGAGGGCTCTACACCCCTTCTTTGTGATTTCATGCAAACGAATTAGCAAAATTACAACCATTTTATATTTTAAATATTTTAAATTCTGGATCACATGTATGTTATTTTTTTATATTAATATAATATTTTGAACATTTTATAAATGCGATTTTATCATTTTAGTTTTATTTTGCTGTGAGGAATATAGTGAAAATATTTTTTGAAGATTACCGTCGCAATGATGATACGTTGAGTGGTGCTATTTTAAATAAATTATCCTTAATAATACAAGAGTATTAATAAAATTTAAAACCAAGATTAATCTTAAAATATCATGAATTTTATAATACATCTTGAGTTATTTATTTACAACCCTTGGATTTTCTTAATTATTATGACAAACTGCATACACATCAAAAATAAATTTCATTATCAAAAAAATCATAGAAAATGTTTATAATTCAACCATTTGTTTTATTTATATAATAATATGGTATGTTGTTTACCGTGCATACTACATATATAACGTTATTATGTGCAATAATCAAGAATATAGCGAGTTTCACAAATTTTAAGATTCAGAAGGCCCACAGCGTGCCTAGTAGCCGGATGTGAGACCGTACTCGCTCTGTTTTTGAATTAGGAAATAAATAAATTCAAATTATAGAATAAATACAACTTAAATTTTATTTATATGTGATAACATACTATTTTTTTATACCCATGAATATTTATGCATATAAAGTTTTGGCTTATATTTATTAATAAAGCTATTTCATTAATTATTTGAATAATTTTCTCTGCGCCTACTAAAAATTGTTGCCTGAAACCACAAGAGCTAAATCTAATTTGTACCTTAGGTAAGAACGGCTGTTAACAGTCATATTTGTTTATTAATTTCTCTCAAATAACAATACAATGCATGTAAAGTTATGTAATTAATGCTGCACAAATAGTCTTAGTTGAAATTAAGGCAAACATTCCCTACTAATTGGAAATAATTATTTTTCAGTTATATCCATACTATTTGAAACAATGTGTGAAATCAAATGCAGAGAGTGTAGAACTTTTCAGAAAATCAACTCAGTTTCGGTGCTAAAATTGGATATATCTCTGGAAGGATTTTTGAAAGTACTTTGGTACTCTTTGGGTTTTATCCGGGTCCTTTGGGGTTTTAAGTTGGTCTGGACCTGCGGCCGACTCAGAGATTAATTAATTACGCCTGTAATATGGCTCATCTTTGTTTCTAATTTCGTTTTAATTGTTTACCATATGTATTTGATGTGCCTGTTGGTGTATGTTTGACATCAATAAATAAAATATAATATTGTATTTTGTAAATTCAAATACTTATTCACCTAGGGGGAGCTGCAAGAGAGGTCGTTGCTTTCTGGGAGGGAATGGGAGTGTAGATGTGGATTTGGATTTTTGTTATTTGTCGTTGCTGACCGACACGAAAAGAAGAAGAAGATATCATAGTATGTGGGTAGGTATCTAGAGTATGCAAGTAAATTTCTCATTAATACCTGACATAATTATAGTTGAGAAAAACTAAGTAGGTACCTATACAGATAAAACCGTTGGAAATAAGATTATATTATATCATGACGTAAGGAGAAATTCTATCGG
Organism: Athripsodes cinereus; assembly: GCA_947579605.1. Lineage (NCBI taxonomy): Eukaryota > Metazoa > Arthropoda > Insecta > Trichoptera > Leptoceridae > Athripsodes > Athripsodes cinereus. The sequence continues at coordinate 11,611,914 of OX388311.1, forward strand.
AAATATCCCAAATATTTTACAATGTAGTGGCAATTTTACGAGTTCTTAGCTTCTTTCATTACAAGCAATTTAATGACATGATGTGAAGGTGATAATTAAATTTATTACAAGAAAACCCTCCCAAATACCTTCATTGTAGTAGAGGCATCTTAGCAGGGATTGGAAAAAGTTCAAACTTATTCGATTCATAATATTTTGACAAATTTTCATGGAGCACTCGGCAAAGATTGGCTTCCCACCGTTTTCCGTAAGTTTTCGAATGTGTTAGAGGCAAATGTAAAAAATTGGGCAACTTACATCTTAAATTCAGCGATGAGGTTTGCCTCCTATCCTGAGTGACATATTTTTTTGTTGGCACGAAGAGGACGGTTTGCATGTTTGGTGCAAGCGGCTGATCTGCTGGTTTCTCCACTTGTGGGATATGCCATGATAGTATAGTAATATTTCAGTTTTATTATATTTCAATGGAAGGACCACGATACCACTGACATGATTATTTCTTAAAAATAATAATAATTAATAACAATACTTCTTTACAGAACAAATAAAAAACAATTGAAAATAATAATACCTACAGTGTAAACAACAATAATGACCTGTTTAATACCAAACTTGTAGCGAGAGCAACGTCTTCTTCAAAACCATTTCCAATTGGAATAATACATTTGATACTAATAATGCTGTTAAGAATCTTTGTTGTGCCATGTCCTTTTTAGATTAATGAATTATTTCAAAAAGTGGAGGAAGATGATTCATCGAATTATAAAGAGGACAGTTATATAACAAATAATACAGAGGTAAAGAGATTGGCTATTTTAACAACCAATTGAAATAATTCAACAACGAAAATGTAACTAAACCAATCACATTTGTTACGTTCACATAATAATATTAGCAAAGTAATTATAATTGGTTACGGTTAAAATTGTATACTCAATTTCTAATATTATAATTGACAGCAAAACATCTTATTATGTAGTACAGGCAATAAGTGCACTCGTACTAATAAGTTCATGGATACATTTCAATTCCCTTTCATTGTAAATTTCTTATTAATAGATAGGTTATATTACAGATACATTTGATTATCCTTATATCACACGAAGCGATGTAAAATAGCAAAAGGTACGAGTATATACCTATATTGAACCTACCTGTACCTATATTGCTTTATAGTCGATAGCGTTATCTATAATAACAAGCAGCACCTGACTTAAGATGCTTATAATTTAATAGCATTCTGAAACCTATAAACTTATTAAGAATCTATCACATGCGATATTTTAGACGTATCACATAAGCCTACAAAATACTAAGCAAATTACAGGTACAAGTAGTTACATAATATAATCCTTATATCTTATAAAAATGATTTTTGAATTTACATACTAACGAAGACCGGGCTATACTCGCCCATTTCAAGGAATTTGCGTTCCATTGACCTGACCATTACAAGATGAGGTATCTATTTCAAATAAAAACCCACTAAATGCCGTACTTTCTTTTTAAGAAGCGAGAAAAACAGCAAAAAAGAGTGTAAAAAAAAAGTGTGAATGAGATAAAAAATACGTTTTTTACGTCAGTTTGAAGGGGTAAGAAAATATTTTTACCGCCAAAATTGTGTAGCATTATATTGCCATATTAAAATTAATTATGAAAAGTACTATAAATATTTATGATTAATTTCTAAAAAATAAGCACAATCAGACTTTTTTTAAGTTCATGCTAATAAAAACATTTAAAATTTTTTTAATTTCGTGCAAATAAACACATTTAAAATATTTTTTGCGTAAATAATCCAATTTAAAAATATTAAGCACGTGCTAATTGAAAAGCCAAAAACAATATGTTATTCGTCTGGCAATTATTTGTGTCATTATAACATTCCAAAATGGCGATTAATGAACGATGTGTCAAAAAGTACGTTCAATATTTAATTTAACATCAGGTGAGAATTAATTTACGTTTTCTATCTAATTAATTTTTCTATCTAATCTATTAAACCTGCTTTACATTTTTATTACTAAAGAGTTAACAGTAGGTATATTTTTTTGCAGAAACACAAAACGGTGCATTGCGATCTGGATGCTCATTTTTCAATGATGAAATTAATGATTAAGAAATTAGAAATTAAATTGATAATAAATTAATGACAACGACATTATGGCTTTAGGAATGTCGTGGGAAGAAGTGACAATCATTGCAAAGAATCTGAACGGAAAAGACTGTATTCTCTTCTCTTCGTTCCCAGGAAAATCTTAAAGGTTGATCGAGTAGTTGTTTTATGAATTTTTGATGCAATAAATGAATTAACATAATAAAACTTTCTCTTTTCCTATGATGTTTTATAAAATATGGAGTTGAATAGGAAATTAAGAAAAAATAGGTGAGTATCCATTATTTTTTTGCAATGATTACGTTCTGGTTATATTTTTTGATGTGACATGACATGATTTATATTTTTGCAAAGTATCTTAATTACAAAAAAGGAGAAGGTATGTATTGTTCTTCTATTTTAATGTTCCCTTTATGCTTTGTGTGGAAAGATGAAAATTTTGACTCATTTTGAAATGCTTTTAAGCCTCAGATTTCAAAAATATAGTAGACCTTTATTATTTCTTAGTATTTGTGGGAATCGGCACAAATATTTGAGCCCGTACATATCCCTAATTTAGGAAAGGCATGTTGAATAATAAACTCTATACATAATCACAGACTTCAGGCCAAAAATATTTCAAATATCTTATTTATTGACAAAGATATCAACATTTTAATGAGGTAATGAATGAAAATTTGACTTCCTGATTGCCGAAATCGTAGACAAAACATTTTCATCATATTGAATTAATTTCAAAATGGAAGTAATAAAAAATACAACAAAACTGAATCTTAAAGCTTGGAGATTATTTTGGTTTTAAAACATCATGCTTGCACATAATGAAAACTCCTAATTTGTGTAAATTAGAATTGCATAATTTCGGCATATTTTCATTCAATTTCATAGACCACATATGACAGACTAAATATGACACATGAGAAAAAAAAACAAAGAAAAATAATTGTGAAAATGGAATTATGAAATTCATAGACAATATTGCAGGTATGCGTTTTCCAATAAATACATAGGTAGGTACTTTTCTCAATCAACGAGTAGTATTTATTTTGACCTAATATTTTCATGAGTCTTTAAAAAAATCTGATGGAAGTATTTCAATTAAAATATAATACTTCAGAATATTGAAGAATGTACATTCATTCATCAAGGTTTCTTTTGGGAATACAGGGAGGGAATGCCTATATAGGAAACATTAATTGTTTCGTTCCTTTTTAAGAACTGTTTTCCTTATAGGTACCTATGTATATATACATATATTTTTTTAGTACTTTTATCCACGTAGGTACCTACCCATTTTTTTTTATTGAAATATGGCCGTGTGGGATGTCAAACTTCAAGATTTTACAGTGGGAAAAGGATTTCAGTACTTTTATCCACATAGGTACCTAACAATTTTATTTATTGAAATATGGCCGTGTGGGATGTCAAACTTCAAGATTTTACAGTAGGAAAAGGATTTTAGTACTTTTATCCACGTAGGTACCTACCCATTTTTTTTATCGAAATATGGCCGTGTGGGATGTCAAACTTCAAGATTTTACAGTGGGAAAAGGATTTTAGTACTTTTATCCACGTAGGTACCTACCCATTTTTTTTATTGAAATATGGCCGTGTGGGATGTCAAACTTCAAGATTTGACAGTGGGAAAAGGTTTTCAGTACTTTTGTCCACGTAGGTACCTACACATTTTTTTATTGAAATATGGCCGAGTGGGATGTCAAATTTCAAGATTTTACAGTGGGAAGAGGATTTTACTACTTTTATCCACGTAGGTACCTACCTATTTTATTTATTGAAATATGGCCGTGTGGGATGTAAATCTTCAAGCTTTTACTGAGGGAAAAGGTTTTCAGTACTTTTATCCGTGAAATATGGCCTTGTGGGATGTCAAACTTCAAGATTTTACAGTGGGAAAAGGATTTCAGTACTTTTATCCACATAGGTACCTACCCATTTTTTTTATTGAAATATGGCCGTGGGGGATGTCAAACTTCAAGATTTTACAGTGGGAAAAGGATTTCGGTACTTTTATCCACGTAGGTACCTACCCATTTTTTTATTGGAATATGGCCGTGTGGGATGTCAAACTTCAAGATTTTACAGTGGGAAAAGGATTTCAGTACTTTTATCCACATAGGTACCTACCCATTTTATTTATTGAAATATGGCCGTGTGGGATGTCAAACTTCAAGATTTTACAGTGGGAAAAGGATTTCGGTACTTTTATCCACGTAGGTACCTACCCATTTTTTTATTGGAATATGGCCGTGTGGGATGTCAAACTTCAAGATTTTACAGTGGGAAAAGGATTTCAGTACTTTTGTCCACGTAGGTACCTACACATTTTTTTATTGAAATATGGCCGAGTGGGATGTCAAACTTCAAGATTTTACAGTGGGAAGAGGATTTTACTACTTTTATCCACGTAGGTACCTACCTATTTTATTTATTGAAATATGGCCGTGTGGGATGTAAATCTTCAAGCTTTTACTGAGGGAAAAGGTTTTCAGTACTTTTATCCGTGAAATATGGCCTTGTGGGATGTCAAACTTCAAGATTTTACAGTAGGAAAAGGATTTCAGTACTTTTATCCACATAGGTACCTACCCATTTTTTTTATTGAAATATGGCCGTGGGGGATGTCAAACTTCAAGATTTTACAGTGGGAAGAGGATTTTAGTACCTTTATCCACGTAGATACTTCCCATTTTTTTATTGAAATATGGCCGTGTGGGATGTCAAACTTCAAGATTTCAATACCCATTTTTTTAAATTTACATAAATATGAGCTGAAAAGGATGTGTAGTAAAAGTCTGAGAGATTGTGTGCGTAACAGTAATATACAAAAGGAATGTGGAATGAAAGTTGGTGTAATTACAAGGATGAATGTGAATAAGTTAAGATGACAAGCTCATTTAAATCAAATTCTACAGGACGGTCACGTGTTGAGCACATTGAACAGGAGAGCATGCATGAGGAATTGTATGACAGTGACGGAAGCGAAAGATGTATTCAAGGATAGAAGGAAGTGGCTCTCGATCCTTTCTGTCTACCCCGCGAGGAAAGCGGGGTAATGGTATGTATGTATGTATGTGTATGTAATGTAGGTATATTGTTATAATTTTATATACTGTTAGTCTCACTAACATATATTCTATTATATGTTCTCTACTTTAATGTGACACTGTGTATATAGTTGATACAAAAATTATTGCTGCCTACATAAAATAATTTTTATTTATATATCGTTGCCGTGGATGTGAAGTGATCCAACCCACAAGACAGACATTCCTCGAAAAAGGGTGTTGAAGTTACGCTGTTACATCCGAAAATACTAATCTTACAATAACTAAGTTATTTTTGCATGGATTTCGCTAAAAAAATTACACATTATTCCTGATCACATATTCCACTAATATAAATTACAAAATATTAAAGAATTTATATATTTTAGAAGTAAACACGAATTTATCACTTGGGTTATTTCACCACTGTAGCTGAGAAAGATCCACCTGTAAAAAAATTGTTGGAAAGTTACGCGCTATGCGGCTTAGATCTTTTCACTTCTATAATTTAATTGAACTATTTGTTCCTATATGCGTTAGTGAAATGCTCTAACATACTTGAAATGATTGTAAAAACACTTAAAATCTCTTCAAAATCTTCCAAAAATGCCCTTTAGGAATTTCAAATCACTTATTTCTCTTCACCACTATGTTCTCCGTGGTTTTCTGAACAAAACTGCAAACTAAACCCATTTTTCAAAAAAGTGTGGCTTGGATCACCTCCACGGCAACGATATACCTACTTACTGTTTTTTTTTATATATATTTCCCGTATTCCCGTGCAACGCCGGGTATTTAAGCTAGTATGATATAAGACAGAAAGCCCTGATGATTAGTTACATACAATCTTACATTACGAACATAACATGCTTGTACATACTTTTGGATAATTTTGGAGCATACAATATCGGAAGTCATAACATACTGGAATGTTGATTAAATGAATAAATATTCATCCCGTGTTGGTAATTTAATATCACAAAAAAACAGCTAGGACACAGGACACAAGAGTTTTATATGTGATAAAATGAAGCTAGTATCAAATGACCTCGTATGTTAAGGGACACAAGAAGAGATAATACGACGATAGTTTCATAAGAAATTTTACGATGATTAGTCTCGCGTGACTTGAGGTGTAAATGACGAGCAGGGAACGCACCTACGCTCTCAAATATCTACATATACCTATATCCCATACCTAACATCCTTAATACAGGAAGATAATATTTCACGGAATTCAGCCGTGAGTAGAATCGCAATGTATGTGGAGTATAAGCAATACGAACCTTCAGATATTTGTAAAGGAGAAAGGGTTTAATTTACTTACACTGTTTATTATTTGAATAAATTTATAACAACATTAATTTACAAGATTGATTCTTCAAAGTATTAAACGATAGTATCTTGTGATACATTCCTAATCCTACATGTATGTATAATTCGAGATAAAACGTATGAAGAACAATACGGGAATGTTGCAATGTAAGGGATTCTGAGTATTTACTTTAAACATATTTCAAGACAATAAACCTTAACAGGGGCATAAAAGAAAATGCGGACGGGGAAAGAGGAATAGGTACATATTAAATAACACAAGATAATACGGTCCACAACTGATTTCACTGACACAGCGTTACTGGATCACAAATAAATATTTTTAGTATGTAAATATCTTTTGGTTAAAATTACCTACGTTATATTTTAATTATATCATAACTATATCACTTTATCTCGACAACAGAACAATTATTTTATTTTACATCTTCCTATTTCGCCATTTAAATAAACTATTACAGTTCCGCAACTCTTCCTTCTAAAGAAGTACTCAATTTTCGCACTTGAATAATCTTAAACATTGACCTTCACGGTCCAATAGAGTCACTATAGATTCAGATAAGTGATTTACATAATCAACCCGAGTCTAATCTAATATCAATAGTTCTTTCATACTCAGATTCACTTTTAGTAATAGTGAGTACGAGTGAACTCAAAAAGATGTTTTATTTATTTATGATATATTTTAGAATTTCACAGGACACAAACAGTTATAACAATACATAAAAAGACAAATGTATAAATAATATACCACTACTGTTACTATCCCATCACAGCGTATCCCACAAGTGGGGTAGCCAGCAGACCAGCCGTATGCAATAAAAATGCAAACTGTCCTCTCGGTGCCAACAAAAATATAAGGTATTCAGAATGTGTGGCAAACCTCGTCGCTGAATTTAAGGTGTAAAATAAAACACCTGTTTTTTATAAGAAACTCAAAAAAATAACAAAAGAGTTAGAGAACAGTTCTTTACCGGGTGCTCCAAGGAATGTTACTTAATGCTAAGATAATTTTGTTAAAAATAACAGAAAAGAGTTAGAGAACAGTTCTTTACCGGGTGCTCCAAGGAATGTTACTTAATGCTAAGATAATTTTGTTAAAAATAACAGAAAAGAGTTAGAGAACAGTTCTTTACCGGGTGCTCCAAGGAATGTTACTTAATGCTAAGATAATTTTGTTAAAAATGTGCCACGAAATTCTTCGTCGTGGTTTTACCATATATGTTTATAGTGTTCCAGCATATAAATAAACGGTCATAATATTTTATTTGAGATTTGGTAACATTTAAATTCATGTTTTTATTTTCGACGTACAGTGTATATTTATGATGATAAAAATGTTTTCTATTTAAAATACTACTAGTGAGATCGTGAGAATGGAATAGCGGAAGGGAGAGGCATAGGAAGTAATAGAGGCAAAAAATAATGTTCACCGAAAATAACTTTACCGTATACTACCGTAATATTCATAATATTTATCTTTACATGTAATTAGGTAGGTACCTATAATATAACGGTGTAAAACTAAGCCTTTTGGGTTTACACAAATAAAAGTATGTACATTACTGTTTTATATTAAACGCTTAACAAGTTCCGAAATTATGACTAAATATTTTAGTAATATATTTTATCTACCTGGAGTTCGGTAAAACCAAATATTACCTAAAAGAAATTTATGATTAGTCATGGAGTTTCAAAAAATTAAAGTTATTTGATACTTATAAGAAAAAAAGTGACCAAATTACATCCTAATCGACATTCTGAGAAACAAGAAGGGTTACAGGGTCATTGAAAAGAGACCCACTCCACTGGAGTAGTAACCCCCTATTTATTTATATGCACATTCAAACCAACATTGTCCTCACGGGCAGGCACCAAAACCGCATTCGCGGGATTCCTTTAGAAGAAAAGAGAATTTAAAAAAAAATATAATTATAAATGACAAAAAATATTGAATAAAATATTGAAGGAGACTCCCCGTCCACCAGGATAAAGCAGAAGTCTAGGAACTTCCATGTATTCGAAATTCTATACATAACAAATCAACAAATCTTGTCCACACCAAAATTGAGTCATAGTGGGCAGCCTGAAGGACTGGCCGGCTAAAATATACTCGTCTGTGAAATCTTAAAAAAGAAGATATGTACACAATGGCGAATAATAGTATCCAGAGACGTTTTAAAGCGCGTTCACTGCATGGTGTAAGCATTAAACCTTCTCAAACCTATCTTCACCAAGAAAAATAGGACGACAGAACGAAAAATGAGTTAGCTATCGTGTCAACCAACCCTAAGACTCTTTCACGTCAGGCGAGGGTGAACCCGGCTTACGAACATCAAAAATGTCCTTCCTTGGTTATCCTGATTCTATAATTTGCAATTCCAAGGTTCCTTGGGAATTGCAAATTATAGAATCAGGATAAAAAAAATCGCGTTCAAGTGCCTCAGAATAATTATATCGAATCAAAGTAATTTAGGATGAGTTGCCGACTTTGTCGCCAGATCTATAAACTTATGTATGAAGAATATAAATTAATATAAATTTACATGATCTCAAAAGTAGATAAAAGTACAAAAATTATAAGGTGTCTTTAATGGTTTCAAATGTAGTCCTTTTAATGTTTCAATACATATGTATTACATAATTACTGTGTAGTTTTTTTTGTTTAACATAATGATGGTAACCGTGTCAAGTAACAGCCACATTATTCGGGTAAGCTTCTACTAATCTACATTATTATTTGTGTTGATACAGAAATCAACTGTCCAGTTCCATAACTCAACAAGTAAAAATGTCCTATAAACGAGAAATCATTATTTTTGTAATTTTGTTATATTTACACTTCAAAAACACAACAGAAAGCTATATGTACTATGTTATAATCGAACTTTTAAAGACATACGTTTTCTTTGTGCCGTTCGATAGTTAAACAATTCGATATATTTATTTGTGGTATTGAAATAGGCACACCATTTAATTTCTAAAACTAAATATTTTATTTACAAAGATAGCCCTTTATTTTTATAATTATTAGTTTGTGGTATTGGAAGAGTAGCGTTTATTGTGTGATTATTATGAATTAAATAAAAAAAATGGAAATTTTCTACGTGTTGTATTATGGCTTTAGACAGTCGAAACATGAAGTAAAGGTAAGGTAGCTTCAGACAATTCATCGAGGGTGACTATATATATAGGTTAACGGGGGGCAACACAGAAGGGAATTTATAATATAAAATTATGTTATATGTATGAAAATAAGAATATTTAATATAATATGTATTTATTTCTAGTGAACGAGTGTTTATGACGTCTAATTTGAAGCCATTACAACATTTAGTCACGCAAAATAAGTCACTTTTTGCCGAATTGCGTGACTAGCAAGAAACGTGGCGCAAAAGAGGAGTTCACAAACACGAATAAAAATATTATTATTATTTACATAATATTATTTTTGTTTAGAACTTAAATAATTCCGCATAAATAGCATGCGGGAAATGTACTACTTTACATATTTAATCTACCTACACTACATATTTATTATACATAACTATACACAATTGCAAAAGGACACTCAACTTGAGCGATAATGTCTGCCGAAATACCTAGAAAACATTCAATTATATTTTTAACATTAAAGCTTAAGGACGATGTATGTACCTATTTGTTACTCTAAATAATATTCCAATTTCATATATTTACTCTATGAAACAAAAACTTTTAAAACCCTTGTTAGTTCTAAAAACTGCGAAATACTACATATTTTTATCGTGAATGCGAGATTTAGTGAAAACAAATTGAAAAACTTGGTCTCGATCATAATTTATCAAAAAATTGTTTACTAGCTTAATATTTAATACATTTTTAACAATAGAAAACGCATATTCAGTCGGCGCATAGGTGTATACTGTAATGCCGACTGATAAAAAAGATAAAAAATAAATAAATATTATGTTCCTTATTGAAATGTGTATATTCTTTTTCAATATTAATAATAATAATTTACTTTATTGCACAATATATAACAGAATTATATAATGAGGTGAGACATATAAATAATATTGTGCAATGGGCAAGTTTATTACAGATGCGATACTTTTTCATATATAAAAAGATGTATCGGAGTTTTTGGTATAAACCCTAGTACAACTTTATACACCTCTTACAGTAAGCATAAAGCTTGTGTTGTGAAAGGGAAATCTGCTGACACCTGGGATCGAACCGCGTACCTCTTGCTTATTAGACTGGGACTCTATCTCCAGGATATCCAACGAATTCTAAAATATCTTCCATCTAACCCAAATTTTATATTTAGTGTTACAGTATCTCATAGGTTTTGTGTTAACTTATTTATCATGTCGAAATCTAGAAAACCATGTACTGTGCTAAACGCACAGCATGTCTTTTATCGTTTTTTTATAGATTTGTGCTATTTTCATGAATAGGTACATTTTGCAAACCGATAATGAAAATATTTTAAAATATGCAGCAAATTTTACGCAAATCAAAGATATTAGACATTCAAATGACTTGTAAAATGTTCGAAATTGACAATGATTAAATAACACATGTTAAATTTATTTAGCATACGATTATTTCACCTTTTTTGTTTATTTCATAATAAGTCTTCACGGCTTTAGAAATAATTTCATAAAACGTCTAGTAAACAGGCGTAACATGTCGTTTAAAGATGATTTAGTGTTATGATTTAGTGTTATGATTTTATGTAAATTCGATAGCTATTTTTGATTCCTTCGATCATGTCGAATAAAAGGATACTTTTGTTTGATTTATTGGATATTTGACGAACACGACAAATTCAGTAATCTTTTACATGGCTATAAGTTACGTTGAATTTTAAGTAGTCGCGAGAAAAGGATTTTGTTTGTATTAACTTAACCTAGAAGAAACTAGAACTTTATGTTAATGAAAAAATAAATATTCGTGCTTTTACCGACTTAACGATATAAGCAGAATTTAAATTTATTATCTTTCACCCTAAATTTACCTTGTACCCTATTCTATTATTAATATTCACAGAACTGTTGCTGACGGATTATGATACAAAAATGCAACCACATACTGTGGAACAAAGGATGCGTAATGAATGAAAATATTAATTGTTGTGAAAATGTATAAAGTGTATAATTATTAATTTAAAATAGTCTTACCTTAAAACGAATTCAATAGCGAACCATATAACTACAACAGTCTCCATATAAAATAAAATATTTCCTGCCGTGTATTCATATTCGGGTATTGTTGAGAAGACACTCAATGCCAAGCACATGAACACCATCAGGAATCTGAAACAAGATAAAAATATTTAATTAGTAAGAACATTGTTTACTTCACAACATAAAATACAGATACACATCTTTAATATGAAAATACGACTCTCTCATGATCCATTCATATTTGAGGAGTCCATTGCTGGTAACCGAATAGAATAATATATTAAATAGATTAAGTACATACTATAATGGATAGTTATAAGTGTATATCTCAACATGTGTAGGAACGTCTTACACGTGATCTCCCAAAATACTTTAATAAAATATACCATACATTTTAGATTATACTGCAATAAAACTTCTACTTGAATTTAGGGTTGGAGTTGGAAGAAGAACAAAACGTGTTGAATTTTTCAATGAAACAAAGTGTGTATTATATAGACCATGGTGTTAAGCAACTGATTACTCTTCTAAGATCGTCACATGCAATTATTATTTTACCATTGAAAATATACCATCAGTGAAAATATTTTTGTGCAATGTAATGTTCAAATGTCCAAGGGAACTCTTTTACTAATATTTTTATTTCGAGTTATAATAAATAATTATAATTTCGTTTGAATATTTATCACTTAATTCATCCATTTTTCGCAGTAATTTCAATCTACACTTAAAATCAAAATAAATAAATAATATAATCAATGCTTGAATTCATCATCACATAAAAGTTCGACATATTAATAGTAATAAACATTCACGTGCATAGGCACGTATTAAGGAAAGGAAAGAATTGACCAGTGACCACACAAAGTGGTTCTGATGTAGGTAGCTCTAGAAAAGCAATGTTTCTTTTTTCTATTTCTAAGTCATATTTTTTTATTTTAAGTATTAGTTTAAAAATGGGAATGAAATGTTTATATAATATTAATTATTCCGTAATTATTATTTGAAGCCAATTATAACACTAATTAGAGTATCTCTTATACAAAATATGAGTGCGAATGTCAAAACAGCTATGTACACACATATAATTATTAGGGCGCACAACCATTAATTATCTTAAAGGCATTATGTAATCTGCCACCAGATATATTCATAACAAGCAATGAATACTCAGTCTATTAAATATCTTATGATTAACAGAGGCATATTTTTATTTATAAGGACATTCGTTCAATTAACCTAATTGGCTACTAAAATAAGACATTGTGAAGAAAATAGTTTCTACAAGACTCACAAGTCAAACAACCACATAAATAAAACCGTTCAGATGTAATCAATAAAACAAATACTACCTAAATGACAAAATTGTCTTTATTGCTGTAGAATTGATCGCTATTGACTTATCCATAAATTGGTTACATTGCCTTTACTGCCGGTTATCAATGAATTAAGAAAGACAAGACTATTTTATTGTAGGTAGGTACCTACTCTTAATGCTTTAATGAATTTCACGTATAGACTTAATTCTTTAGGCATAATGTGTGTTGTATTATATTCACATGAATAAATTTATGAACAAAGATACTATTTCGAAGAATATCTATTAACCTTCAATGTTCCATACATGTGTTTGCTTTCATAAGACATTTGTAGGACAATAAACTCCTTATTTAATTTTAATGCTTTTGTTTCAAGTGATATGTTATTTAATATTATACATAACAAAAAATTTCTTAATTTACACCTACCGTAAATATTTTCATACAAGAAATAAAAATAAAACCGGGTTAGTTGGAAGACATCGCATTTTAGCGATAAACTCGCCCTCTGTACATTGAATTGTATAATTGTTATTTTTATGACACTATTTTATTATGTAATATTGTAACCAATGTACAGTGAAGAATAAAATAAATAAATAAATAAATAAAACACATATTAGACAATATGAGACCACCATTTTAAAGTAATTTTTTTACATCATATACAGACTTGTTAAAAACTACATTCCTTAACCTAAAATCAAATTGAAACAGCAAGTGTATTAAATGAATCAATAATTTCATCCGAATTTTAATAAAAATATTCCAAGACGACTATGACGTCAGAAATTTACTAAAAAAAACTCACTAATTGAATTACACTTTAAATAAAGTTATAACGTTTTATAAGACGAATTAATTATTAAGTTCGAAGAGAAAATATCGTATTTCCATTTTGTTTAAAGGCCTTTCATGTTTTTTTCCTTATAATTATCACTTCAGGGGAATAATTCGTAAAATTCGACAATTAAAAGGTAAATATAATTTAAATTTCTACAGTAACATAATTGTATACGTACCTATGTATTTATTCGTCAACGGAGTTTTTGGAAATTGGGCGAACACCTTGAGAAAAGATATTTCCAAGTTCAAAAGAAAATCAAATAATAGGTCCGACCTACCTTTATAAATTATATAAATATTGAATCTTTAGATTTGATTTTCAATTTGTACTTAATTATTTATCTAGATTGTAAATTAATTAATAAGTCTCAACAATTCCACTTTCTCAAATAATACTTAAGCCGTATTATTTTTATTCCTTAAAATAAAAAGCCACGTATTAAGTATAGAGTTTGTCATTTTTTGTACATATATTATTATACACTAGCCATCCCGTCAGTCACACTGAAGCGTTAACGTGCGTCTATTTTTTTATGAATAACATTGAAGAGTAATCCATCAAGTGACTGATAGTAACCTGACATGTCCAACAAGGAATTATGTGATAGGAACCTACTAAATTTATCTACAAGGACCACATCAAACTATTACTCACTAACTTCAACTATAATGGCTATAGACGAATATACCTAATTACGTGACAGATGACATATTAAAATAATATTATTTTATTTCCGTACTCAAGAATCTAAACAAAAATGTGGGTAAGGATAGAAACAAGCGGAATTTGATTTTTTCTACTTTACTGACAAGGTAGTGACGTTATAGGTATGTATTTTTGTTAATATTTGTTTTGTGTAGAAAAAATTAAAAAGTTGATGGGTTATATTCGAATGGTAGAAAGACATAATAAAGGCAATAGTTAGAGAATAAATGAAACCGTATGGAAAAATAAATTTGCCTGAGACTTAAGAGTACTTGAAGCTACAGATAGCACGGAATAAAAATGTTATTATTTGTGAAAAGTCCATGAAAGACTCAAAGAATCAACGAAATCAAGGAAAAAGTTCGCATAAAAATTAAAATTGCTGGGCTGATCTGTACAGAACAGAAAAGGAGATATTATTCAAGCATTGTTGAATATGAAATGAGAATGAAATAGGTACATGGTCAGAATGTCAAATTAATAATATTGAGAATTCGTAAAATATCTAAGTAAAGAATAAGGAGGAATAAAGGCAGTGGTTACATTATAACCTATATCAAATGTAAACTTTGTAAAATATGCAATGATGTAGTTTTACGAATTTCAACCGAGAAACGAAATCAATTCGATGTTCTTATTATAATGCTAAGATAAAAATGTCTTTTTGGAGTATGAATATAACTCAATCTTCTCCCGTCTGTAGCAATCCTATATCTAACAAACGCATGTAGGTAGGTATAATATTGCAATATCAGCAAGTTCCGGAAGATATTTGCTTACGTGATCACATCCCATACAGAAAAATAGTTTTCAAGTGTTCCCACGATATATTATATGACCTCGAACAACAAGCACATTGAGCCGTGCAAAAAATCAAGAAGATAACTTATTATATATACACCCGTGTCACACTGTGAATGCGTTAATTGAGTATTTTATCAGGTAGGTACTTATATTATTTTCAATTCTTTCCTTTCCGAACCAATGATTATGTACGCTATGAATATTATCCATGTTACAATATTTTATCTAGCTCTCTACAAAGAACATTACTCCGCAATATAATGTTCTTTTTAAAGTGCGTAGGGAAGAAGCTAATGATGAGGCGACACGACATTGTTCGGAAATATTATTTTACTGCCTCTTCATAGATATGAGTGACAACTAATAGGAGTTTTTATGTTCTTCACAAAGAATATTTATTATTATAAAATGAAATGAATTTCAAGATAAAAAAATAAAAGTATATATTATGTTTATTGTTATTTTATTAACTACTCAGAAATAATTGTGTAAACACAGAACACGAATATCAACACACGCAATCCGTAAGAACGTTCTGAATATTTATGATGTATCTGATTGAGAAAGCGGATATATTTGAATAACGTATTTCTGTCTCTTCTTCTTAGTCTCTTTCTACTGTTTTCTCAGTATTGAGTGAATATTAACAAGATCTATCTTGTTAGAAATACTTTATTTTTCATGAAAGAAGATAAACCCTGAAAAATTTTGTAGCTTAAAAAAACTTTTTAATATAGTGATATCAAGCTACAATATTTTATCAGTTGTCACATTTCATGCACCCAATGCAAAATATGTCATTCTAAAACTGGTCATAGAAGGGAAAATTGATGGTCGTAGAAAGGTTGGAAGAAGGGGGCTTTCCTGGCTCCAGAACATTCAGGAGTGGACCGGGATGAGAGGTGTGGAGGAGCTGTTTCGTGCTGTCCAAAAAAGGAAGGATTTCTCCCAGATGGTCGTCAACGTCGGGACAAGACACGTAGAGAAGAAGAATGAAAAATATTTTCATTTAGATATTATAGATACACAGGTGCTAGTAGTTTCAACTAAGTATAGCGCATAGGTAAGTGAATCTATTCAATAAATATCTTTATAATGTTATCAATCAAATAAAGAGCTACGAAAAATAGTTGGTATATATGAATAGCAAAATAACTAACGTATATTTATACAGCCAAGGAATTCTTTCAGTTTTGTTTTTGTTCAATAAAATAAAAGAATAAAACGTAAGTACCTACCTATTTAATATATTGTTTGTGCCAGAACTACTCACCTACCCTTGATATATTTGAAATAATGTTTTCTTACATCTTCCTATTTGTATAAATTACCATATTATTCTATTGCCGTGTTTCAATTTGTTTTTCTTTTCTGTGTTATTTAATAAGTGGATACTTTGGTATGGTAATAATCAATAACTATTCTATATTATTTCCTATATAGGTACATAACATTAATATTTTATTTACTACTTTGATATTTTCACTGAAAGTGCCTTCGTTATACGATCTTTAGTAAATAGAACCATAAAAATATTATTTATATACAAGAACGACATTCTCTTTTCTGTATCGATAGTGGTGTTTTACTTTATGGATTGGATTATTTGGATATAAAAACATTGCACTTCCCAAGCACACTTTATATGCTGACATTATAACTTTATTGAGCAATACAAAAAGAAGAAGTATTAAAGAAACGAAAGAATCGTAATCACACTGAATTATTATTTTATTGAATATCGATCTGATTCATTAGACTTTGTTTTACGAAAACAATAAATTATTGCAATTATTTAATAATGAAACAAAGTTATGTAATTGAGTAGCGTAGTAAAGTATTTGAAAACTAGCTTTTATAACCCGGCACCGCTCGGGATTATATTAACATATTATAAAAAAGAGAAACCGTGCAAATTGATGAGATTAAACAACAATCATCATGAAAAAAATGTAGGTACTTGCATAAAACCAAAGCATTAAAAATCACTCTTCATTGTAAAATTTGAAATTTGACATCCCAACACACCTATGTTTATTAAAAATAAATGTAGTTATCTACATGGAAAGTTACATAAACCCCCCCCCCCCAATATAAAAACCGCACTTTCACTTGCTCAGAAGTGTGGATTCTTATCATAGAATTTTTATGTACCTATTCACGTATAAAAGGTAGGTGAAAATATGAAAAAGTACGTTGGACCTCTTTTTAATGTGAAAACATGGAGTTTGGCTTCCCACATGCCCATACTTACATAGAAAAAAAGGTAAACATCCAATTTTGATATAAAAAAAGAAACTGGTTAGCTATATCTATATAGGTAAATAACCACATTCGAATAGGTGTTTAGTTGTTAGTATCTAGGTATTCGGATGCTGTTTGTTAGGTCGTTTCTGAGGTCGTTTTCGTTTCTGTCATCCCTCCAATATGATGGTCCAAAATGTCAAAAGTATGCACTTTTAATTCAAATAATTCAAAATTTTGTGTAATTAGCAAGTGTGATATTTTGTTATCAAAATGATCCCTGAACATTCAATATTAATATGTTTCAGTATTTATCTATTTATTAGAACTCTCATTTTGATATTAATTCAACACAACGAATATGTTTTGACTACGAATCCTCCAATTCAGTAAACCTTTAATGCATTTCTTAAGTAAATTTCCATAAAACTTGAATATCTTTGATAATAAATTAGCTATTTAAAATGTTTAAAGCCTGAATGTATTATTTAACTTCTGTTCTTCCTAATTACTGAGTCTTGGAAATAAATATATATATGTCGCAGTCGTTTTGAAGAATCCGTCCGTTTACAAACGGCGTCGTCTTTTTACAAACGGCAGGCATATTATAAAATGACGAACGTGCATTCCGGCATATTACAAAACGACTAGTCAAATTGTAATATTTTAGTTCTTTCTCGCCGTCTCATGGTGTTGCGTATCAAAACATACATATTATATGAGTTTGCACGGAAGATAGTCGTAAAATAATGGCTCTATTTTATATCAACTATTTTTCTACGTGTATTATGAGTAGAGTATCACTTAATGCCGCACCGATAGTAGGTATTTTAAAATAGTATAATAAGTAATTTATGATTTATTAATTTTTAGGCTATTTAAAAGAGAAGAAGAAACTTGCCTTCTTTATATTTATTGTATTTAAGAATGCATTTCTCTATAAAATGGTTTGTATTGTAATGAATGTACAGAAATAATGGATAAATAAATAATTCAACATTAATAAAAAAATATTTTTAACTATAAGACAATATTAACAGTACACTATTCTTCTGTTTTTCAAAATAGCTAAAGCATATTTTTTTTATAATTGGTTTACATTTTTACAATAGATGAACTACTTTTTTGGTGGATGCTAAATTGCGTAACCACAAAGCAGTTTTTTTTTAAACTATAATAAAAAAAATATCCCTTCTGCATTAACAATTAAAGATTTGTTTCATTTCTTTGTTTTAGGTCAGGTCTTTGTATTTATTGTCTTCATTGTCTTTTTATCTCAATGGTATTTGAAAAACGATTTTTTATTTATTTTTACAATCCATAAAGCTTTGTATTTGCAAGTCTTTAGGTACACAGATAGTAATTGGGTACATAATATTTTTATATGAATTGTTAAAAACAATTTATCTTTATTCAATTGCACAAAAAAGGATACTACCTAAATTACGCAATATTCAGGGGCAAAAAATGAAAGTCGTCTTGTAATAGTTTAGACAACCCTTAAATGTATTTTGATGAAAATTTATTTTTTACGCGGCGGCAGAATTGCCATCCACACTTCTCAGCATTATACAACCGGATAAGTCTCCATGATCACACAAAAACTTAACAGTCTAATGCTGGGAAAAATTCACCTATCCAGATATACAGGATATCAAAGGATTAGGCTCAAAACGCGGGATCAAAATACCAGCATTGTGCCTGAAATATCTGTGTTCAGAAACCTTTTAACAATATTACAAGTGTTTATTATAATAGATTTTTGAATTTTAATGTCAATTAATTAATTTTTATTTTTATTTTATAGAGACACTCACAGAAAACTGACAACACAATACATAAATTACAAACATAC
The DNA here is from genome assembly GCA_947579605.1 of Athripsodes cinereus. Classification (NCBI taxonomy): domain Eukaryota; kingdom Metazoa; phylum Arthropoda; class Insecta; order Trichoptera; family Leptoceridae; genus Athripsodes; species Athripsodes cinereus. The sequence goes on from OX388311.1 coordinate 11,631,378, forward strand.
AATAAGATCTGGCCGGTTCCCCAATTAAGAGTGTCTACAGCATTCACAATCAGAGAATTCAATTAAAGCGTGATTCAATATAATGCCACGATAATGATTTATTTATTTAATATAAAATTATTTCGGTATAAGTATTTGTGTCCAATAACAGTGGTATATTGTTGTAAGGTGGTAATAAGCTGGAGAGTTTTTTTTTTTTCAACTTGAATCGTTTATTCATTTATTCATCATCATTACAAAACATTTGAAAATACACATGGACAGAAATAATACACACAATCATAAATCAAAGACAATGCATTATCCTAATTAATGCATTATTAGTTAATTTATGAATTTAATTAAAAATACAACTGAATCAACCCTTTTGACAAAGATATTTTTAAATTAATACAACAATTTTCCGTACTGCGCATCCAGCAATGAATTGGTCTCCCACTCTTTTCAGTAAATTTTCAGTGTCCTGTAAAAGGCAGTTGTACAGAACATAAAAACATTTTTTTTAAATAGACAAACAATCATACATAGACAATTCACACAGATCGAGCTAGTCCCAAACTAAGATAAATCTTGTATTATGGGTACTAACTTACTAACGCGACGATACACACATATACTATGCACTACGCAAATACACTTACATAATAACACCCAGATCCAGGACAATTTGAAAAAGGTCATTCTTCACTTTGCCCTGGCCGGGAATTGAACCCGGGACCTCGTGACTCGAAGGCAAGAGCGTTACCACCTTATTTTACATTTTCTTATTTATTTATTCTTTACTGTGCGTTGATTACAAGCATTTTTACATAAAAATATAATAATAAAAATGTTTATTGCCCAAAAATAGTATACAAGGAGAAAATAAATAATTTAAACTAGACAAATAAGTTTTGTGCAATGGGCGAGTTTATCGCAGAAGCGCGATATCTTCCAACTAACCCATAAAACCCAAATATAATTATTTGAAACACAATATACAATCAAAATGCAGAGAGCAGCACATCCTGAATGTCTAAAATTTTTGCTGGCACGGAAAGGACGGCTTGCACGTTTATTACATGGGGGTGGTCTGCTGGCTACCCTACTAGGGAGATATGTCTTTATGGTATATTAGCAGTACAATAATAAATTATCTGATGACTTTTAATTTACCAGAAATATTACTAATGAATTGACATAATATTTCATTTTTTTTTCTGATTAACCAGCATTTACACTAACTTATTTAATTTATTATAATATCTCATATAACTTGCATAATTATCTACATATGTTTTTCGTTTGGCAGGGTGTGGTTACTAAAGGGACTATCTCCCGCACAATCTTATACACGAATGCGTGTAAGTTTTAGTTTTGATGCGCAACGCCATGAGACGGTGAGTAATGGAACTAAAATTCTTCAATTTGACTAGTCAGATTGTAAAACGCCTAGACGTATTGTAATTTGCCTGAATATTATACTTTCGTCATTTTGTAATATGCCTGCCGTTTATAAAAAGACGACGCCGTTTGTAAACGGACGGATTCTTCAAAACGACTGCGACATATACACTCATATTCACGTACAGGCTAAAATATTTATTAGTTGATTTTATGTCTTTTGCACACCGTAAAAAATGCTCATTCGTAATGAGCGCAGTTTGACATCTCTAAATATATCGAATTGACATAGATGATGTATGTAATCTCATTCTGAGCTGTATACGTATATATTGGTGACAGTTTCTAAATGTGCAATTCGCTATATTTTGTTATACTTAAAAAGATATAAAAGTAAATGTATGATTTGTGATAGGTGGATATTTGATTCAAAGGTGACTAAATACCGAGTACTTAAGTTGAAAAGGTCTATTAATCTCTCTCTCGTACTATTAATGAATCATAGAAGTTTCTTTTGGCGTTTTCCGTCACGTGGTTGAGGGATGGAACAAACTTCAACTTTGAGACATTATTCATGGTGTTTGTCATGTCCTCTTATAACTTTATTACTTAGCACGCCGTATTCTTGCGAGAAATTGAAATTACTTTTAGAATTCCTTTAGCACAGTTTATTACAAACTAGAACGTATCCTTTTTGTAGGCGCAATGGTATTTATTTCCTTAGAAATAAATTTAAAACCTGACTCTATTTCATCAAATTCATTTATTTTTTCATTAGCTTACCTAGTAAGTTAGTCAAAAAATAATATAATAGGGTAAAAAGTACAATAAATAGAGTAGAATAAAATAGAATGTGAAAAGACGACAAAATTTAAATATTGCTTAGAACAGATTTTTTTTAAAGAATCTACCTACAATTTCTGCATTGTGCCTAATGGTTTATCTGCTTACTTATAAAGGCAATTGCAGTGTATTTTCTAAAATAAAAAAAACATACCTACTATATTTTTAGGACTGCCGCGATCCAACTAAACCAAATGGCATTCAATGGCGTTGCAAGGTTTATTTTTCGTGAGGATAAGGACTGTTTCATACTTTTTAGTAAATTGAAACTAATGCGTGAGCATGAATAAAACCCTCTTGATATTTCTAATCTGTGCTTGTTTTTACGTCAATTAAGAGTTAGTTTAAGATGTAAAAAGTTATATAAAACCCTCTTGATATTTCTAATCTGTGCTTGTTTTTACGTCAATTAAGAGTTAGTTTAAGATGTAAAAAGTTATATAAAACCCTCTTGATATTTCTAATCTGTGCTTGTTTTTACGTCAATTAAGAGTTAGTTTATGTGCTCCTATATGAATAATTCTGTATCAGTTATGTTGCGTACTGAAATTGTAATTTTCATCAAAATAACAATAAAATTTGAATATTGTAAATAAAATAAAATCTGTAACACCACGTATTTTTTGTACGGCATAAACATAACATCACCCGCCGGATACAACTCACAGCCGCTACCGAAACACAGGAAGTATCTATTAATCACCCGATTTGCCGATAGATGTCTCATCGTTGGAATGTTCCCGAACCTTCTAGAACCTTCCAGAACAATCTAACCGGAAATAGGAAGGCGGAGTCCAAGGCCAAGGTACATCCCCCTCCATCGTGACATCCACCACCAAGGCTACGATCAGCTGTTCCTTACTGCTGAAAGGGTATATAAACAGGAACACTCCATACAAACGGCAGATCGCATCGGCCCATCCTGGGCCTAAGTACTCCCTATACCTATATGCTGGTGACCTGCCGAGCTGTGCCTTCACAGTCGGTTAGGTGGTGCATTCCTTTCATACCTAGACCTGAATACCTATATGTTGGTCACCTGCCGTGCTGTGCCTTCACAGTCGGTTAGGTGGTGCATTCCTACATGCTAGTTCTTCCTAGTGAGGTATAGCATCCCGAAACCACTACCTATATGCTGGTCACCTGCCGTGCTGTGCCTTCACAGTCGGTTAGGTGGTGCATTCCTACATGCTAGTTCTTCTTAGTGAGGTATAGCATCCCGAAACCACTACCTATATGCTGGTCACCTGCCGTGCTGTGCCTTCACAGTCGGTTAGGTGGTGCATTCCTTGCCTGCTGGTCGTTGGGACTCTAGCGGAGTCCTCAACGGAGCAGTGTTCCTCTGATCCTCCTTGTTTAGTTCCATGTCCTGCAGTAAAAAGTCCGGGGATTGGAGACGTCCTCTCTCCCGCGTTACTCAGTGTTGGTTAATTGTTATAGGATCAGTGTGGAAGTTTCATTGTGGTATTATTAGTATGGTATTCAGAAGGTTTCAATGTTTATATGTAAAAAAGTGTTAAAGTTGTAAATAAAAGTGTTTATTGTTTAATTCTCTCGGTGTACCCCTTCAGGGACTACACCTGGCGCCCAAAGTAATTTTAGTCTTGTCTCTCTGCTCTCCCCATAAGGGAGGAAATAACTGGTGTTATAAATCTTAAATATTTCATTAATATCAGACAAAGCTGGACACCTCGTCGATATTATTCTTGATCTCGATATTAATCGAACAAATGAGGAGGTCGGTGATAAAATGTCACATTGCTCGAGTTCTTAGAAAATCTTATTTTTTTCGTCAAATTATCGACCTTTATACACTGACAAGAAAATGGAACATTGTTATTCTTAACATATATTTATTCCGTTTATCTATTTTGAGTACCTACTTACAAGCTGATAACATATTTTATATGAAGGTATTCCGAGGATACTCATACATTTCTTCACCTTATGACGCTTTTTTAAAAAAAAAATTGAATGAGAAAAAACCAATTTCTCAATGATTTTGTACTAATTGATTCACCTTTGCTCTCGACGCTCCCCAATGCCAACTTTCCAATATTCTGTCTAAAGAAATAAGTATTGTAAAATAGCGCTGTCTGTTATAAATGTCTGTGCCATATAAATGTATAAATGCCAGTGAAGACTTAGATCCTACTCGTTCAATCCTTATTAATACCGATCCTTGACTATGCAGACATTGCTTATATTGATCTAAATGAGGTTCTCTTGACTAAAGTTGAGAGACTTCAAAACGCAGGCATCCGTTATATTTTTAACCTCAAAAAAACTGATCACATAACCTCGTACAGAAACCAGCTGAAGTGGACCACCATACGTCAAAGACGTGATCTACACATTTTATGTCTAGTTTTTAAAGCTTTATTTTTAGCGTCCTCCACTTACTATCTTAAAGTCAAATTCGAGTATCTAGCGAGTCATGGTTTACCCTTGCGATCTAACAGAGAGCGTCTTCTAGCTATACCAGCACACAGTACAAGCTTTTTATCTAACTCATTCCTTGTTCATGGTGCTCGCTGTTGGAACAATCTTCCTTCGAAAATCAGGATGATAACAACCTTTAATTCTTTCAGACAAGCTGTCAAAAATCATTTTCTCTCATTGAATTTAGCATCTGACTCCTAAATCCTTTTCCCTTTCCCTATGCATGTGCACGCTGCAAATTAATATGTTATACTTTTATTATTATATGTCCGTAAGTGCAATGTTGCTTGCATGTGTTCTTTTTCTTTTCTTTTATTTACTTTGTGTTGTACTTTTATTTCTTTTATGACTTTTGATATGTAAGGGTGTATACATGTATGCATGTGTTTTTTTTTATTTTATTTTAATTTTAGTTACCGGGTTAGTTGGTTGACATCGCATTTTAGCGATAAACTCGCCCTCTGTACATTGAATTTATAATTGTTTTTTTTTATGCCACTATTTCATTATGTAATATTGTAACCAATGTACAGTGAAGAATAAAATAAATAAAAAATAAAAATAACCATATTTGAATAAGGAATTCAAAATACCACAAAGAATTTAATTTGAATCAACTGAAGCGTCACTCACAACTGAATTTAAGATGAAATAACATATTTTATACCTATTTTAATTTTGATATGATTCTATTTGAGAACAAAACGTCAAAAACAACGAGAATTACGTCAACAATAAAAATAACGAAGCCTTTGAAATATCTTTTGAGAAGAGGAAGGAACATTTTTATTAATAGAAACAGTCCTTAAAGTTTATAAGTTTGATTATTGAAAACTATATAATATTATGACGCAATAGTTTATAATAACTGAAATGATAATTATTATAAAGCAAGAGGTAATTAGTAGGAGGTAACTTCTTTTAATAACTATAAGATTCCATGTACCAAGATAATATTAATACCACAGTTGAAGATTTCATACAAATTGTTCAAACTGTTTCATGTAATTGTCATTTTGATAGGAAAATTATCATTACTATCCATAATAATTATGCTGAATGAAATATGTAATTAGTGCATAACAGTCATAATATAAACATGAATGTTTACATTTGGATGTCCATTCCAGCAGCAACAGCTGGTCAATAAACAAAACTTGACAACGTTATAATAATCATACATAGACTAATAAATAAGACTAATAAATCATCACAATACGAGTATGTATGGACAATAATATGTACTGGTAACATACAAGCCTACAATCACACATGAGAAGGATATCTGTGTATTTATTTGTATTGTATCGCGTTATTTTTTATAATATTTTACAACCAATTTATCATCTCCAGCTCAAGTATTTTTATTCCATGGGATTCACTCATATCCTTTTATTTCTAATGGAACTTATTTCAATTTTATTTATTTCATTTCAGTTTCGACTAATATAGACATTGTTTAAGCGTCCGCCGCAGCATTACTCACTCAAAATAATATCCCCATAATTACGATATTTGATGCGAACGTTGAATGAAGGCCGCATAAGAGAATGGCTGAAGTTAATAATCCTACATAATTTGATGAAATAATAACATAATCAATTATAATTGGTATTTACTTATTAGATATCCAATAATGACGACGCGACGACTTGTACGTCTATAACAGAGATGAATAGAGTAGCTAATGATTTAAACTTGTTACATTTATGTTTATACTAAGTACCTCACACTTCAATATATGTATAAAGGAATATCTTTAGAAAACAATTATTCTCACCACACGTGTCTAGGTATTTGTTTAAGACTCGATTCTTTGTTTTGTCTAATGAAGCGAGATGAAATGAATATGTGATTGTTTTGATTAATATAATTGCACAGAATACTTACACGACCATGTGATATAAAACAGCTTTAACGCCTCTCGGCCGCTCAAGGAAATTATAGACGCGACTTTGTAAGCGTCGATAACGAGCGTCGCGGCGAGAGGCGCGATAGCTGAGCGGGCGGCCCAAAAGAGACATCCGCGGAGCGGCCAGCCGCCCCGCTGGGCAGGCCGCTCCGCCTTCTTGATCTCCGCTCTCAGCCCTGTAACAACAAAAAATAAACATTTTAATAAATTCACAATGATATGTTTTACCAAAATATCTATCATACAAATTAAAAACATATATATAAAAATATTTATAGTACTACTACTACTTATTTATTTATTTATTTATTTATTTAATTTTTTAATAAAGTTACAAATTATAGATTATTTATAACTTAAAATTACCTTATTACCTACTATTTGAAAATAACTTTCTGACGTCACTATCATCCACTCATTCTTTCATTCAGGGTGTCACGCTATCATCCTATACTACTACTACTATACCATCACGGCATATCCCACAAGTGGGGTAGCCAGCAGACCAGCTGCATATAAAACATGCAAGCTGTCTTCTCCGTGCCAATATAAAATTAAGACATTCAGGATGGGTAGCAAACCTCATCGCCGAATTTAAGATGTAAAATGTCTTATTTTTCGAACACCTGCCTTTTACAGGACACTCGAAAACTTATGGAGAAGATTGGGGGACCAATTCTTTACCGGGTGCTCCACGGGATAATATAACGGTGGTAAAATAAATTAAATAAAAATATAGCATGAAGGTTTAAAATATTGAATTATTGCGATCTAACAGAGAGCGTCTTCTAGCTATACCAGCACACAGTACAAGCTTTTTATCTAACTCATTCCTTGTTCATGGTGCTCGCAGTTGGAACAATCGTCCTTCGAAAATCAGGATGATAGCAACCTTTAATTCTTTCAGACAAGCTGTCAAAAATCATTTTCTCTCATTGAATTTAGCATCTGACTCCTAAATCCTTTTCCCTTTCCCTATGCATGTGCACGCTGCAATATAATATGGTATAGGTACTTTTATTATTATGTGTCCGTAAGTGCATTGTTGCTTGCATGTGTTCTTTTTCTTTTCTTCTGTTTACTTTGTGTTATATTTTTATTTCTATTATGACTGTTGATATGTAAGGATGTATATATGTATGCGTGTGTTTTTTTTTTGTTTAATTTTAATTTTAGTTACCGGGTTTGTTGGAAGACATCGCATTTTAGCGATAAACTAGACCTCTGTACATTGAATTGTATAATTGTTATTTTTATGACACTATTTCATTATGTAATATTGTAACCAATGTACAGTGAAGAATAAAATAAATAAATTATGTTAATAATATAACAAATAAATTAGATGTAGAAACATATAAGCATTGGATTACTTTCGGCCAAAAAAATATTGAGTATTTGTAGGAATACATAAAATTCCCAGCATTTTTCGGAATCTACGAAGTTACATATTAAATTGTTTATCTCAAGTCAGATTCTTGTATAAAAAACGATAAGAAATACGTTCTAAAAAACAATAGCTGACGTTGTGGAAGTTGATATAACTCTCATAATACATACATAAGTTGTATAAAATATCTAGCTTAGTTTAAACATAATTATGTATATGGTTTATTATTATTAATTCCCTATTAGTAAAGTTCACAGGATAACTAAAGCTCTTCTCTCTGCCAACATTTTCGTTAAAGTTATATCAATGAGTTTCTAAATTTTTCAATTATGACAAAATTAATTTACGAACAAAATTAGCCATATCAATTACATATCTACGTAATAAAACGAAATCTAAAATACGTTGAAATAGAAAATAATTGTACCTATTCGTAGTCAGTCATGAAAAAACTTTAAGAAAGGCTTTTATGTAAATATTTCAAGGATATTTATCTCGTAATCATATCTCACTTTAATCTCCCAAAGGGAATATTCTACGTGTGGTGGCTGTTTCACCTGTTAAATGTAAGTAGTTTGATTTCAATGGATGTATTAATGTATTGCATCTAGATCATCTCGTAGACATTGTAACCTACTGAAGAACAAAGAATAAGCGCGTTTTAAAATATAAGTTGCATACAATAGACAAATAAATTGATTAAACACAATGTCATAGCATTAATAGGAAACAAATTGGGAAAGTAGTTGTGATATCTGATTACGTCTAATACTTTTAAATGCCTTCGCGTGTTGTTAATCAGACAGAAAAAATACATGTGTATAAGGGTGTAGTTATAACAGGTATTACATTTGGCGTGCGTGTTAAAAGGTCGATTGTATTCAAGTGGCTGTTTTAAGATATGTCTAGCCTAAATACAAGTCTATACAAAATAGTACATACACGTGTTGTTTACGTAGCAATAACTTTAGTTTGAGTATGCGATAATGATTGTAACTTTGTACTTATTACCTTATTAAATAACGATTTACTTTAACAAATAAATAGCAACAAGCGTTAATACGAGTATATTTCGTTACATTTCATTATTTATCTTCTATTACTAATATACCATCACGGCATATGCAAACTTACCAATCACTAGTAGCGCATAGCTTGATAATATACATAAAAACAGTCATGTCACAAACAATGTTGACATTATTATACAAATCCAAAAGTGGACCAGCAAGTCTCCTATTATAACAAGTGTGTTAATCATAAGCATAATCGATACACAACAGAGACTAACATGTGAAATAACCAACAATCGTAACTAAAATTCATTTACAAGTGTTACCAGTTCTAACGTAATTATAAATTCACATTATATTAAATTTATACTATATAATCTGTAATAACTGCCTGTTTGTATCACATTAATAAAATATATAAGCATATTTGATATCAACAAAAACACTGTTAACTTTTCACTATTGATTTAATACTCGAGCACTTTCGTCAAGTTAGCTTGACATTTTCAAGAGAACTAATATAATATATATAAGGCTTCAAAGCAAAAAAATAAATTATTGCTACATAATATATATTTTTAATTTAAACACTCATAAATGCGAGATATAAAAACAACAACAGGCTGGAATATACTTTAAATCAAAATCCTTCAGCTTTCACCAATCCTTTGAACGGTTTTACCATAAACATGTTCCACGATGAAAGATATGTAAAATTGGATGAGCGAGTGGATATCAAAAAGATCAACAACAGTCGTGTTACTATCAAACAAATAAAGAAAACAAATAAAATCTGGAATGAAAATCAATTTATTTTGCATAAAATAAACTGTGGTGCACCAAGTAGCAAACATGATTCAATACAATATGACAAGAAACAATAGAAGTACAAAAACAATATCAACATGCATACAGCACCTACACAACATATATGCAGACGGTCTGTTAATGGTATTGAAAAGAAAATTAAACATTTAATATTTTATACCTCATACATACAAATACATACTAGACCATGATATAACAAAAAGCAAAACTTGAAAATGCAGTTCTAATGCAGGTTCAATGCATTAGTATTGTACGTAGGTGTATAGGTGTACCTGACTGTAGAATATTATTAATAAAGATACAAACAATGTACACAAATGTATACATATCTACTTATTACATATAGAGAAAGACAATTCTCTAACATTATGATTCGCAAAAGGAATTGAAGAAACTGTATTGAATCCACTTCCATAGTAATAAAAGAACAATTCTCTGTACTTTTATTTCATTTTACTTTGATTAGGTTAGATTCACAAAGGAAACGATAGCGGAACACCGAGAGTTAATAAACCTGAAAATGTGTTTGCGTTTCTCTTTTCCGGTGATATTGAATATTTTATTGAGTACCTTGCAAACAGTACATGCATACAAATCTTACTGTATTCATTCCAAGTTTAGTATAAGAATTAAGTTTTATTGTTATAAAGAAATTCAAATCATATCTTGCAGATAATCTAACCAACATAGATAAAAATACACGGTCTATTTCTGATGCACGTAGATACATTTAAGTTTGAATACTTGTTTCTGTTTCTACAATATTGATTTCAAGGTGGTTACCATTTTCTCAAATTAATGAATAAAATAATATGGAAGATATTTTTTTTTTTTTTTTTGGTTTTGTTTGTTATAAACCCAAATACAACCTTATACACCTTTCACAGTAAGCTACTAAAAGCTTGTGTCGTGAAAGGGGAGTTTGCCGGCACCTGGTATCGAACCACCGACCCCATGTTCACGAGGCCGAGACTCTACCTCTAATTTGCTTAGTTAAATAATAAAAAGTATAGATTTCCAATGTGTGACGTTAAAAAATTTAAATCCCAAGTCGTATGGAGATTTCGTGAAATTATAATTGTTACCTATTAAATCATCAATGTTATTTTAAGGGGACTACGAGAAATAGGTGCATAAAATGGTATTTCTTCCATAACATTGAGATGGAATACTGTATTGTGCAGTACATGACACTATGTAATATCCTACACCGGTATGGTTTGGAAAGATTCTGCAATGCACGAGGAGCCTTAAAGAATTTGGGTGTTTGTGGATGCGTGAACATCTCGTCGGGAGCTTCTGCGTCAGCCGGATTCACCTTCACCGGACGTGGGAGAAACTTAAGATTGGTTTTGCCCGTTGTGGCGGTCGCGCGAATGGCAATCTTTTCTTCGTTGTGTAGTCTTGTTACCCTTGGTGGAGAATAGGATAAGAAAAAATGTCTCTTTCGGGAGAGTGAAATATTTCCACACCACGCTGGTACAGATGATTTTCGGACTTTGAACGTCAACTACACGTCTCTGAACACTTCACCTTGGCCTTCTGTTATTTATCAGTTTGTATATATATCTTTCGTCATAATATTTTTTTATCTTTATTTACTGTATTTGTTATCTTTGCCTTCAGTTTTGGCCGGCCGGCCCGTTTAACTGCCCAATGGCCCGCCTGTTGACTCAATTTCAATTTTAACGTGCCAATAAATGGAAGTCTACGCCTCCTGAGATATCCAGATGTGAGGGGTTTCTCTTCATTGCTATGTACTTTACTTTATGTTTTACCTACTTAATATCATTAGACCACTTCACACAAAATAATATTATTCAAACGTTTATACAAGAACGATAGTAAATCGTATTGTTTGAAGACAAAGTCGGAAGAAACAACGGGTATAAACTAAATGTTGAAAGTAAATTATGGCAAATCTACATTGTTAGTTCAGGAATAACTGAAGCAAAACGCAGAACTTACATGCCCTGGTAAGTAAGAAGATATGGAACATTTTCTGAAAAAGAATACTTTGAAGCGAAAAAAGCTCTAAATCATGGTTTATTTATAAATGAAAAGTACAATGTAATCATACAAGCCATGAATTGTACTTATTATTTCTTAAATGGAATTAGAATTTTGAAAAACATGTGATTTTTGTAAATATTTGGGCTCGAAAGTAAAATTTGAATTGAAGTCGTTGAAGGAAACTAAAAGACATCGAATCAAATATTTAAATTTATAAAGCAATAACGGACATGTATTATTAATTCATAAAAATTTCGAACAATAATGGGAAATGATTACAAAATACTGAAATCAAAATTATAATAAAATGGTGTTAATCGTTTTATTTTTACTTATTTGTTTGCTTATTTGTCTCATAATAAGACACGTGATGCAAATGTATTTCTTCCACGTAAAGCGAAATAGATTTTTACTTGCTGAATTTAATAAATTTTCTTCCAAGTTCCAAAAGAAAAAATCTTGGAGTGGAAATTATAGTGAAAGTTTCGTAATTTTAATCGAAACATTAACTTATTTAAATTCTTAACATCACACCCGCACCGTACCATGAAAACAATTCGTAAAAACACTGAACACAAATTGCTACCGACAAGAGCAAAATAATATTCCACATCAAATAATCCGTATAACAGAATATATAAACATCTTTCAGAATCTCTTTTAAACAAAACCTTTAACCTTTAACATTATGAAAGAACACAACTTTTTGAATAAAATCACTAAAAATGAAATAGAAATTAAAAATATTCTCACAAATATTTCGATTCGTCCGCTGCCGACTTACTCCACCTTCAAGGCTCGAGCATATTGTTTACTATGGTATGTGTTAAGCTATTAATTATTAAAAAAATATATTGTTCTCACACTAACTATGTATATAGCTACTAGAATTAATGCAATATGCGGTGGTTTTGAAGGGACGTGTCTAATGATTTATAATAAGATATTTGTAATCTAGCGTATCAGAATATCTAACACTTTGATGTGAAAACCAATAAACACTGTCAATTATTATCATTTAAACATCAAAACAAGTTTGTTTAATGATGTGTTCGGTAGAGTACTGGAAAATCAAATTAATTAGCTTTGGATCTGAGTATTTGGCTCACCAACTATTAGACCGGAAAGTCGTCAAAATACAGTCAGTCAATGGTGATTCCAAACGACATTGGTTGACTTACAAGGATGGGATCTGAAGGCATCATGAACAGACGGAAATCTCTTAACCATCTGTCATCACTTAGACACTCTCCTATATTTTAAAATGGAAATGAAATTTATGGATTGGTAATCAACTTGGAATGTAGCATCGTAAATTATTACCATTGACCCTCCGAATACCAAAGCCTTCGTCATTATTCCTCAGAGAATTAATGAATGGTATTATTATATTTCAAAATATACTTTATCAAACTATTTGACATTTGATATACATGCTTTGTGTTTTTAAGGCTCAAATTGACTTTTCTCACGTTCCCTTTACAGGTAACATGGGACTAACCCACATAAACCTTATATCACAAACACTCTAACCTATTCATATCAGCTCGAGTATGCCTACAATGTTTACACAGTCAAAATGTTTATGACGTAAACATTGAACACTACTAGCTTTATGCTACATACGTATCTCTTAGATGATATGGGTTAAAAGTCAATTTGGCTTAAACTTACATAAAAAGCAACGTACGAAACATTAATCCAGATGATGGGAAAGAACTGCGAGCATATTAGTTTAAATATTTAGAAGAAACTATGCCTTATTGAAATGTTTTGGAAGCAGAATTATATGTCAAACACCATTTATTATTTACAAGCTAACCTAATTGTCATCAGACATACGGCAAGTATGATAAGTAAATAAATAAAGCTGAAATTTTGCAGACTTTTTTTATTTTTTTTTATTTCAATTTTTCAATTTATTTCAATTATAAAAAATACCTCAAAACAGCAACTAAGGTTGCTGGTGTCAGAGGCGTGCAGTATTACAAATCTGGTAAAACAATTCATAAATTTAAATTATTTGATATTATAGTAAAATATAAGACACCAGAGCAAAGAATCACAGAACAGCAACACTATTGAAAACAAAAAAAAACACAAAACACTATCACAAACATTGAGAAGTCATTACTAACTCTTGAATCCTCTTTCCAAACTCCTTAGGATTTTTACATTTCTTCAATTGGTCAGGCAAACTGTTATAAATCATAACAGCAGAGTACAAGAAACCATCTCGAACTTTATTTGTTCTGAGTATAATGTTTCTTATATTGTTTGAAGTCCGCGTGTTGTGTCCATGTACACTACTGTTAGTCGTCAAGCTCAAGTTTGATTTCATATGTCCGTTTTTTATCTTATGTATAGTCTTGGCTTTTTCAGAAGTTATTAATTGGTATTGTATGTTTAATAATGACTTGTATGTTTAATATAAATATTATATTTATATATGAGAAATTTCTCATTCTTTGTTATTATGGTTAATAAATGTATTATAATGGTAAGACTTGACTTAAAATGAACGTATAAAATCCTGGTTGGAAAAGCTTAAATAGGGGAGTTTAAAATGTCACCGCAGATTTCTACCATCTCACATATTTTATCAGCGGTAATCGTTTTTACCGCAATTTGAAATGAAAATATGCGTGATTTTCATCCTCAAAAATGTAAACAAATAAAATATTTATAGAATCTCTGTATACGAAAAACAAACATAATATAGTAAAATACAAGATATGCCTTATTCAAAAATTATATTCCTCTATCTATATCCTCAAGCCGTATCCCAAGTGGGGTAGTCAGAGAAAATGGAACGGCATATTAGCCTATAAAGTTGATATTTTCAACCGACGGTACTTGGTGGAAATTCATGTTGAGTGTTTTATTTATAACTAATATTAGCCTATCTTTACATATTTCTTTTGCGCTTCTTCCACATTCATGCAATTGCTCATACAACATGCACTCTGATTTCTCGTACTTATCGTCCATCTTTGAGAAATTGATGTTCCAGCCACGTAGTTCTCGGACGCTCTCGTTTTCTCCATCCTTCATATAGGTACACTTTCTTCGTCTTCTTTTCCTCATCCATTCGCTTCAAACTTCGCTCGATCGTAAAAACGATCAGACATCTCGATTGGATATCCATGTTATACATTGCTGGACAATAAGAATGGTGAAATAGGTGAACGTTATCCATGGACACCGTGAGAGATCAATTAAGCCAACTTAGAGCCAATTCGTAGGCATTGGGATACCTTTCTCAGTTTTCCGATAATATTTTCACAATATTGCATGGTGTAACATAATTCTCCTATTGAGATATATTGGTTTCACATAAATGTTGACTGTCATTTTTATACACGTGTTTTTATTGACTGTTTTATAATAAAGCTTCCAAAGTGTTTGCTTATTAGCAATTTTCAAACACACAAAGCCGTTATCCAACAGGAGGAAGAAGAATAAGAGGAGTTCGTCATATCCCGTGGAGCACCCGGTAAAGAATTGGTCTCCCACTCTTCTGCGTAAGTTTTCGAGTGTCCTGTAAAAGGCAGGTGTTCGAAAAAATTAAGACATTTTACATCTTAAATTCAGCGATGAGGTTTGCCACCCATCCTGAATGTCTTGATTTTATATTGGCACGAAGAGGACAGTTTGCATGTTTCTTACATGCAGCTGATCTGCTGGCTACCCCACTTGTGGGATATGCCGTGATGGTATAGTAGTAGTAGTAGTAGTTCGTCGGTTGTCTGGGGTAGATTATCGGTTTCATGCACATGAGGTTCGCCGTTCGATCCCAAGTGCCGGCAAACCACCCTTTCATGACACAAGCTTTTAGCTTACTGTGAAATGTGTATAAGGTTGTATTTAGGTTTACCACAAAAACCCAGATACATCTTTTTTTTTAAATATGCATCATTATTTTAGTAAGAAAATTTCACTAATCTCACGTATAAAGTTGTGTAAGAAACATACAAATCATCTTGTTTGTGCTATTGAAAAATATGACAGCCAACATTCATTGTAGATACCACGCCTCATCGCTAGAATTGAAGACGTTAAATGTTATTGATATAAATGCTTTGACATTATTATTTTTATAAATTATATCTAAGTTACAAAATATTATTTTATATTCAATCTTTCATAATGCGAGACCCTTTATTAAAACCTAATAAATAAAACTTTATTGTCATCAAAATATTTAGTATACAAGCATATGTTTATAAAAAATACCAAAAACGGGTTTATCGCATTTCTTCCAATCAACCCGAAAATAATTCAATTATAATAATAAAGGTTATAATAATGGGTACCATCCTTATTATATAAAAGCCAATTATATTACTAAATAATCTGTAGAGATTATGTACACGCAACTCATATATCATTATAATCGACAAATAGTATGTTATCTGATATTTCATTAATATAAAAGTACTGGCAGATCATTTATGAGCTAATTTAATAACTGACTAGTTGATCAAAGAGAAAATCAGCTTATGAAATGTTTCGGCTACCTAAAGAAAACTATTCAACTCATTCTACTATTTATTTATTTTTATACAAAACAAAACTTTCAGATATGAATTATTGTTTCGAGAAGTTATCGTTCAGGATCTTTAAGGGATGAAGGAAATAAATCATGCATCGTATTCTTATGTAAAGAAATGTAATGAGATCAATGTATGTAAAATCCAAATATTATAGGTGTGAAAAAGACAGCAAAACTGGCACATTACTTATCTTCAAAAGAGTACCTACCACAGATAAGACCTTGTCGTTGTTAGTAAGATTTCGTTAAAAAAAAAAATATTGTGTCCATGATAAACCTTCGTAATTGCGTTACCAAATGAATGATGTTAAGAGTATTATAGATAAGTAGATTAATGAATGTATATGTATCAGTGTTATATGTAAGTGTAATAGAGTGTACCTAACTCACTAATGTCTCTCCTGAATTCTGAATAGTGAATACCCCCTGAAAGTTCGACATGGTTAGCACTTCAACTACCGCTGTGTCAGACTACTTCAACATACTATTACTATATCCTGCTATGTAACTATCTATAGATCAGGGATTTGCTTCACACTTTTCACTATACAAACCACCACAACTAGATTCATCAATATATAAACCTTTTACAACTCAAAGAATTTGATAAAGTATTCATTATACCATTCAAACCACTTGATGACACTTTTATATAAAATATTTACATTTTTTTAGAGACAATTTCAAATCGATTCATCACTTGAGTTATTTCTTCTGGTTTCTTATGATATTCATTCAAACTGAATATAAATAAAGGCATTTAAAATTTTAACTTTATTGTATATTTTTTTTTTTTTTTTATTTATAGAGAATATATATTTTTTTTTAAAACGTTAGAAAACACACATGGACAGAAATAATACACACAATCACAAATCAAAGACAATGCATTATCCTACTTAACTCGCACTCATCATCCAACCCCTTGCTATATATTACCAAGCCCACAAGTTTGTCATTTATTACAAAAGTTATACAAAAAATTAAAATTTTGTTTATATTTTATTCAGTATTCTGTACTCCGTCCGGGAACATAGAATACAAACAAGCTTCATCCTCTTAAGACGATTTGTCTTCATCTTTCTTTTCTATTTTAACGTTCTTCTTCAGCAATGCATGACACACATTCAGTACAGTAACTTTTTTACAACAATTGAGTTTAACCTTTCCACAACATTCATAATGATGTTTCGAATCAAAAGAAATGCTTATAGGGTATATAATATATATAATATAGTATTAATAATACATAGTGGGTATATACCCACTATGTATTATTTAAGAAGATTGGAAGTATAACAACGCATTATCACAAAATATTCTCAAAACACGATGTCAATTCGGTCAGGTTATCACGTTTTAGCTTCGAGATTTTTATCTTAAATACCTACTGTTTTTCATTAATTTATTTTCCGCATAATAATTTCAGTTTATTTCATGTTATTTTTAAACAAAACTTTTTTTCATGGAATGGTAATGACTCATGGCTAATACGCTTGTAAAATGTGGTGTCTGACGTTATCGCGCTCCAACTGTCAAACTTTTTCACACTTTCCCATATAAAAATGTATGGGAATGTGAGATAGAGTTTGACAGTTGGAGCGCAAAAACGTCATATCATGTCACACTTTACATGCAAATTATTACATTTAGAAATTTAAAAAGCATAAATAATACGAAGAACTTAAATTATCAATATCTATCGTCGTAATCGAAGTTCTTTTTAAAACTATGCACGTGTGCTTTCTTCTGGTTTTGATATTCTTTATTTCTTTTGGCAGCCCAAGGATAAAAAAATAAATTTCTTTCATGATTATGTGTCTGCTGAGTTGCTTTTTTCCATCGTATTCTTAAAATAATAGAAGCGTTGTACAATAAAAGAGGACCTTCTAGATTGCCAATGTAGACAAGATAAAAGTATTCTTTTTAATAATAATCGTCATTAGATATTCTTAAATCATGCTCAGTCAGGAACAGCACCTGTCTTCATATTCAATTTCATTGCGGGCAATAAATATTTGTGTAATAAAATGTATAGTAAAAAAACATTCATTTAACCACGGTCAACGTTCCTTTTGGTGATACAACTTGAAAACGAACCATCTGTACTTAATTTAAGGTTTGAAAAGGCATTGACTAAAGGCAATTTGTAACTCTTTTGTGCAAAATTATTTTTCACAATGAAGCGTTGTATTATTATTATCTTTATAACATTGAGAATAGCTGAACTTTGTCCATGGACACCGAAAGTGATTGCTTAAGATAGCCTAGAGCCAATTCGTAAGTGTAAGGACGCTTTTTCACTTCTTCCGATTAGATTTTACACAATACTACAATGTTTAAACATGGTTTTTCAATTGCGATGTCTGATTGATTTTTTCATCTGCACGTTGTGCCCAAGTCCAGTTGAACAATAAAAAAATACTAAAATATTCTATTCTACATAAACATTTATTTTATGTCAACTAGATGACTACCTCTTTCTAATGAGAAATCAGAATTATACAAAGTAAAAAAAGATAAACATTGTCAGAAACACAATCACAATTTATAACCAATATCAATTATTTGCATCATCCAATTACTAGTTCAATAATTATTGTGGCTTTACACTCGTGTCGAGTATTGGTGAGAACAATACGAGTTGGTGAAATTCTATAAGTAATAGTTTCAACGGTCGCTATCGCTAGTACTGTAGTAATAAGGACACAACAGTCATCCGTAGTCACTCAGCAAGTTTGACATCATTATTCGTACAATATTCAAGGCATGCAAAACATAAACCTTTAACATTACTTCTAATTTCAAACGTTTTTATTACTGCATAATATTACCTATATTTTCAAAGGATTTGCTTTAGAGAAAGCGGTTGGTTCAAGATTTTGGAACAAACTGCCTACAAATTTACGATAAGAAGGACTTCGCATCTATTTAGTAAGAATTTCGCATAATAGATTCAGAATATAGTACCCTTCAGGCACTTATTTGAAGTAAATGGAGAATAACTAATAGTTGATGTATATATACAAACAATATATTCTACTCTTCACAAGGCAATCCACTATTTTGTGAATGATTAAGGTGACATATAATACAATGCACATTAATAAATTTATTTTTAAATAAAATTCAATATTAAATAACTTCTGTAGGTTTTCATGATATTTAAAAATAATTTAACATGTAGGTATCCATTGTTTATATAACATGAAATAATATTGGACGTTTTTATATTCGTTATATTCACAATATGTAGATACTGATTCAACTTTCTAATACAAACATTCGAGGTTTTTTTTTGTATACATTTTGATATGTATACGTATTCACATAAAATACAATCAGACAATAGTGACTATTGAAATCAAAACCGGTTATCACATTTCAATATTTGAAAGATATTGTATGCAAAAGACAACATTTACCTCATTGGAATATTTGAAAGTATCATAATAAACTATATAAAATTGATTCAATAACCTGCTTATGTCTACTCCAAAATTTAAAACCTATACAAAATATATTGATATGGTTATAAATATGTAGGCATGTTGAAGAAGAAATTTGACACATCCCTAAGCCGAGAAGTCGATTTGAAAGGTACGTTTAATGCCAGCCTACATCAGAAATCTGCGTTACAAGAGGGTACTCGAAACAATACCGTACTGAATTTCTCCATACATACAGCATACATACAAATATAAAATACAAAATATTATTGTGTAGGCTGAGATGGAACAAATTGTATGTATGGAAATATGAAAACATCGATCGAGCGCACTGCCATCATATTATTACACATAAAATCTTATTCACATGTTATTCATATGTATTATGAAATTTAGATTTAAAAAAAAAACAGATTTTAGTTGTTACTCCGAATACAATTGTTGTTCGAATAGATGTAACTCCTAATCGTGCATTTGTTCAGCCTACAGTTGGAAAACCTAATATCTAATGAAATTATTAAACAGAAATTTTACATACGTAAACGTTTTACATCGTGAAGAAGATTTTGATAAGGAACACAAATGTCACTAGATTCAGATTCACATAATTTTATTGAACACAACAAACAATACAGATATAACAATATATAGACTATTTCATAAAAAAACTTAAACCGAAACATCCTCCTTATAGAGACAAGTCTCGTGTAAGGGAGAGTTTATTTATTAAATAAATATAATTATACTAAATTAAACTATCGTGACACCTCGCCAGATTGATTGACGTCTGAAGAGCACTCAGTTCAAACATTACTTGGAAATAAATTTAAAAAACATTGTACAATTTAAGACGTATTCATATTTGATGATATCTTATAATAAATTATTTTTTGGCTACTTTAAAAAATGCAAAACATAATACAACACAGCGATATTAAGGCGTGACATAAGAGTATACATTACAAAGTTAACAATACGAAAAAAAATTATCAAATTACATACACAATGGTATCAAATCACATTTACTCTCACCTAAAGAATAATAATTATACAGATAAATTAATGATCGTGATGTGATGTAATACTCGTATATAATCAAATAATATACATCAAAATAAGAAAGAAAAAAAATAGTAGGTACATAAGCGAAGGAAGTGTGTGAAGATAGATCTATCTGGCGTTCCGTTCTCTCTGCCTACCCCACTTGGGACATGGCGTGAGAGTATAGTATATCCAAATGATAAAAACACGTTGCTAGTAGGTAAATAGGTCCCTTGAATTCAACCACAGTTTTCAGAAGATACTGAAAAAAGGCAAACAATTTTTTATCCGAAAGGCACGCGGAAAACTAACATGCATTCCATGGACGAAAGATCATATGATTTTACTCAGGGGGTAATATGAGGTGAAATTTTTACTCCATTTCACTGGGTACAGTCGGGCATACTTTTTTTTAAAAAAATCAATTAAATTCAAAAAACGCTGACACGCTCAGAACCTTCTCTCTAACTCAGATCTGCTTATAACGGAGTACTGTGCCACATTCATGCCCTAGACACACAGATAAAAAGATCATGCATGTGATTGGTAGAACTATTAGTTTAACCAAGGATAATATTGATTATATAAATGAATTGATCGCAGAACTATAATAACTCTTAGATAACTCAATGCACAGGGATTGCTTGCATCTGATGATGGTTGTACTCGTCATTTTATATACATAATTTTATATGAATTAATGTACATGCTTACTAGGAAATAATACCGTTCTATTCTGTTCAAGTAGATTATTTTCTGTAAAATCTACATTATATATGTAAAATAAGTATTTGAATGAGTAACTACTAGTAGCTAAGTATTCTTCGTAGTCAAGGCACCTTCCTCATTTACAATCCACTAGAGACTTATACTGAATGACGTATTATTTCCTAGTAGACATTGTAAATTAAGTGGTAAAGACTTTTCCGCTTTCATCAGCAGCAGATCCTATATACTTAGTACTTAAAGCCAAGAATTGTTTATGTACAATGAAATACTCACATAATATAAATATACATAGTTCTGAAACGAACAGGATTATTAACGCTAATTAAAACGAAGCGAGAAAATAAGTTTTATATTGTAGTTGTTTTCGAATACACAGTAGAATTTAAGACGAGATTTAGAAATTTCTTGTAGGTATAGTAAAAATTTCGCAACAAAGAGTATATTCTTTGCATTTAAGGTGATGAAAATTGGTGTTCCTTGTGTATAATTTTATCGGTTCATAAAAGTCGAATAGCTATAGTAAAAGCTTGAAACGTCCTTAAGCATAATAAGATTTTACTACTTACAACCTTATAATGAGTTAAATTGAGTATAAATTATTTATGACAGACCTTTGCAAAGGTAACATAATACAGTAATAGCATAGTAATAATAATAATAATGAAAGTGACACACCAACATTCTATGATATTAATGCGACCTGTCAAGACTCCTATTTATTTTTCACATCGGGCAAGACAGAACATAAAACTGTCCGTGAACTTCTCGCCCTTTGACATTTTCTTACAAACAGAATCCATATTATAAACACCTGCATTTACGCCCGCTTTACGCTCAATTTAATACAATACATATATATACCGATGTTTTTTACCTATATAATACATATATATATATATATATATATATATATATATATATATATATATATGAGATGAATGTTTTACTCCATTTCACTGCGTACAGTCTGGCAGAGACTTGGCTCTTGCCTTTGCATACGGGACGAGGTACGGCTTGTCACCAAAACATGCAGATTGGATTCGTCGAAAAGGTGTTGTGTTTCAACATTGTGATCATTGTGTATCATCAGGACCATCTCGCAGAATGGCCGACACAACGTTTAATCCAGTATGCGAGGAGTATCGCATATTATGAAAGACTGTATGATCCAACTTTCATTCGAAATGCATGTGCAACATGCATTCCATTAATGAAAGATCATGTAATTTTACGCAGGAGATAATATGAGATGAATGTTTTACTCCATTTCACTGCGCTCCTGCGTAAAATTACATGATCTTTCATTAATGGAATGCATGTTGCACATGCATTTCGAATGAAAGTTGGATCATACAGTCTTTCATATATATATATATATATATATATTTCATGTGTTAAATTTACATATATATATATATATATATATATATATATATATATATATTTTATTATTATTATTGATTTGTGTTTTTGTGCTAGTGTGATGATTGAGTGAGCGAGCGAGACTGTGTATATGTACGCATGTTGAAATGACCGGAATGTTAGGTACCTATGTTTTTTAAATTAATTGTGGCGCATGGTATTGGATGATAGCTGATCTCTGAAAGACTAACCTTTTTTCTAACTTTATATATGTAGCTATTGTCTGTTTTGTGCTTTTAACATTTGTAAAATAAAAATAAAATGTCATTCCATACATACCATCATAAATAGTACATTAAAGTTAAATAACACTTAGTTAAGTGTGGAGGTCAGCAAATCACTGAACTCGATGTAACATAAGGACTAGGAATATCATCAATAGTTCTCATAATTAATGTTTCACTTACTACAATCGAAGCTCGCACATATTTTTTTGCAACTTAAAAAATATATATACGAAATCAACTTAGTGACACCAACTTCCTATAACATTTAAGAGGTAAGTGCCGTATATCGTTCAAATAGAAATTTTATGTATCCTATGGAATCCAACAAACGTCCTGTAAAAGACAGCTGTTAAATCCTAAAAGACAGCTGTTAAAGACAACTAACATCTACAATGCAGCGATGAAGCATGCCATTCACCGTGATTATATTATTATTTATCGGCATAGAGAGGACAATTTTCATGTTTATTACAGTTATTCTACTGGCTCTTTGGGAATATGCTCTGATTGTATAGTGAACAATTTATAAAAATATTGCTGTGATTAGTTCACAAAACGACGCGAAGTAAATAGCCTAGAAAATTATTATTATTTTAAATACAACATATAACTATTAATTTTTCCGTGGATAATATTAAATACAACATATAACTATTAATTTTTCCGTGGATATAATTATCTCGATTAATCAAAGAAAACTAATTTGTTTGACTTATTGTTAACAATATTTTAAAACCGCATCACAAAATGAAGGAGTGCGTACATTTAGTAATATTAAGAATAAGTACTTGTACTAGTTTGATAATAAATCTTGTTTAAATAAAAGTTCTTAAATTTTCACACACAGTGCATTAATTTTCCTACTCACTTCTCGATTTGACTCGCTGTGTGTGGTAGCTTTTTTTCTCAACTCCTCTTCTCATCATTATTTTTATTATTAATTATGTTATGTGATGCTTTATTGTTAGTTATTTATTTTATTTAGTTTTAAACTATACTATACCCTCACGCCGTGTCCCAAGTGGGGTAGGCAGAGAGAACAGAACGCCAAATAGATCTATCCTTTCATACTTCCTTCGCTTCCTCCACATTCATACAATTTCTCGTGCACGCACTTCGGTTCCTCTTACTCAACACACGGCCGTCCTTGAGAATTTGATCCACGTGGTCACGCCACGTAGTTCTCGAACACCCGAGCTTCCTTACACCCTTTCTTATGGATAAGTAGGTACATATTCTTTGTCATTCTTACCTCGTTGATTCATTCAACATGTCCAAACCACCGAAGCTTATTCACACGCATTCTAAAAAATAATATATTACATCAAACATCTACTACTACTACTACTATACCATCACGGCATATCCCACAAGTGGGGTAGCCAGCAGATCAGCTGCATGTAAGATAAGATCAGCATACATCAAACATAATCCATTAAAAACAAAATAAAAGTATAAAATAAACAGAAAATAATAGTTGAGAAATGTGTTTAACGATTCATTGTAAATGAAAACAAAGTATTAGTATCTGGTCGAACAATCTCCCGCCCTAGACCCACTAAAACATATTACGATAAACCAAATCCCCTCCTACTTACCAAATTGCCTTTGGCTATTTGTAATTAATTACAGCAACCCCCAACGCAGTTCATGTAAGTAAAACACCTCGTGTGTATGATATGTCAGATATGCTTATAATACTGTTCATTATATTTCTATAATGTAGGTAGGTACAGTATTATAAGCATAACCTAGCCTAACTTGTAAACTAGCATGCAAACTACCTATCAGAATGTTTTTGTTAACTATAAATATATGTACTAAATAAAATACATATACCCACATAACTAATGGATGTGAAGCGCGAATTGTAATCACTGATTATAACAAAAGATACTCACAAATTCAACGCTTTTTCGCTTCTAAAAAGTAAGTAATCTATCTTATTTTTATATCTGCTATCGAAAAAAAATGGTAGATATTTTAATAGCAAAACAGGAAAATTATAAGAAAAACTTGATATATCTCCAATGAAAGTCAATGTAATTGAAAACTCTAGATATTCTATTTGATTCAGAATATATTAATTGTATCGGTGCACACCTAATAGAATTCCATAATTATGTAATTTGAAACAAGTGTTTCTTTCTACTATTGGTTATTGATTCCCAGAGAGACGTCTTTCGACTTATAAGGTCATTATCAAAAGATTGATAATGACCTTATAAGTCGAAAGACGTCTCTCTGGGAATCAATAACCAATAGTAGAAAGAAACACTTGTTTCAAATTACATAATTGATTCAGAATCATCAGTCAGAGATGTCAAAAAATCGGTCTGACAGCTTTTAGCTTGGATAACTTTGAGAACGCTTAAATTATTTTTTAATTATTATTCTAAATCTGAAAACTTCATACGTATGTAATACGAACCTACGCCCAAACATGTATTTGAGACATTTGCATCTTTTTTCTCAGCTACTTTGAGTCCATTTTTGGACATGGGATTTTCGTTTTTAGGCGTACGTTATCAACCTACTGGTACAATCTTCCTTACATCATCAGGCCATCCATCACTACAAAAAAACTAGTTAATTTTGTTAATCATATCTAATAGCGAAACAGAAAAGAAAATAATTTGCTTTAGAGAATTCTTTGAGAAATGTTCTAGTGTTTCAATTTTTGTATTTTTTACGTTATTCGTATAATCAGCTGAATTGAGCAATTGAAGTATCATAAGGTGATTTTCAAATATAAAAGCAAGAAACAGATGAAAGCATCCTAATGTGTACTCGTATATTGGTGATATAGATATTTATTAATTATTGATACTTCACTCAACGATAAAATAATATAATACAGATCTTAAAAATTCTATATTTTCGAGTGTAACTTTGTGGAAATCCATTTTAAAGGATAATAATTAAATTAAATCAAAACACTGTTTTATTCCACTATACTTACTTTACTTTACTTTACGTGTCCGGTCTTTTTTAAATCTTCCCACTCCAATAAGCGGCGACATTCATCGCCTTGTCGTTAGCTATGATAAGGTCTTCAGGACTACAGCCGTCCCCCATCAGTGGGCATATTAGTAAGTGGCTATCATCCTGAACTGCGCCACATTCACATTGTATGTCGTCCTCTGCAGATAGGTATTCCACTATGAGATTGTTTTAATTGTGTTAGTTTTAGTATTGTGCTATTACTGATGATGACTACATTGTAGTTGAAAACGTTATAATAATTAAAACAATCTCATAGTGGAATAAAACAGTGTTTTGATTTAATTTAAATATTATCCTTTAATACAGATCTTTTTGTCATAGCAATAATAATCATTTATTAAAATAATTTCATATTAATGAAAAAAATATTAACATCATGTTCCTCAAAGAGTGTTTACAAGTCTAAGTAGGTATTTAACATTACATATCGTTTACCCAATGTTTACTATAGAATCCAACATTCGGCACAAATCATCATTATATTTACACAATATTACGATAATTAGTTTGAATAGTCACACAACATGGTTACAACTTACAGCACATCAACGGAGTTAACACATACACATTATACAGTAATATTACACATTGTACAGTAGGGAACTTGCAAGAACGAGTTTTTGACAAAAAAATATATATGTAGGTAATAGATTTCTACTAAACTTTATTCTGGCTACAAATATAATAATGTTAATGATCGGTTGAACAATAATTTTCATTTCAAATAGATAACTTTATGTATTTTTATATAGAATGCATAAAAACTATATTATTTTTAACGTTCTGCGTTGAAGAAACAATATGTGACGTCACCATTTTTATCTTAAATTGAATTCCATGCGAATATTATTCATTCAGAATCGGATGCTCTGATTTAAAAGAAATAAAGAATAACCGTTACCAATCAGGGAGTAACGTCAAACGACTTGAACATGCAGGCATGTCATTCGAAAACAATGTTTTATAAATTGTAATATCTCAGTAACTGGAATATAAATTAATTTAGAAAATAGTGAGGATATTATATTTCACATACGTACTATTACTATTTAGTAAATGCAAAATGAAATGTTCACAAAATAATCCAACTGTTACATTACTGTACCTCGGAATTATAAAATAAAAATTATTCCCATGCGGTCTCTAAACAGAATGAGAATTTTGCCTCTTTTAGATTGTATTTCTGAACACATTGTATTATACGAGTGTCAAAATAAATCAAAAGTGTTTTTTTAGTGATCAAACTCGGATTTTATCTCACTTTTATTATAGGTGGGTAACTTCGGAGTGTTGTAATTTGCAACTTTATTTATATAATATACACTGTGACTTATTCAGGCATTTTGAAATGTCTGCCACCTGAAGATGATGAATAACATTTCATCGAAACGTCGTGGCAAACCCTTTGCCAGTAGTTATAATGAAGACACCTATTATAACACTATTATAACGTATGATTCAGTCTGGAAAAACATCCAAGAGAAAATAAATATATTTATAACAATTGTCTTATCTCGAACTGAGTATATAATAAGTCATAAGTATGTACAATATATAAATAATAACTGTCTACTCTCTGCCCATACACGAGACTTCGGTCTTTTTTGGATTAAAAAATCTTACTTAAAATAGTTATACCTACGATTATTATTATACAATTGTAATATAAATTTATGTATATTCTAACTATTTTCATACCAGCTTTTGTCACCGATTTTAAAATATTTTGAACATTCAAAAGAAAATTTTTCGACGTTCAATATGAAAACGTTTTTTGTTCAATATTGGTCACATTTGAAAAGCAACAAAGAAAATAACAATAAGTTATAATAAATACATGATAATTGATAAAAAACAATGAAATAATATGTATTACAGTAATAAGTATTATTTTTCAATATATATTTATACTTCTCTTTGATACTTCTTATTTCATTTTACGGCAATGCACCCGCAATCGAGTGAATTATGCTTTGATATTTCCACCGCTTGAAAAAATACAATTTAAATATCTACCTATATAGTATTGTAATTGTAGGTACATTTTATGTTCCTAGATTATAATATGAATATAAACAATAATAACACGAAATCATAGCAAAATGTATGAAATACCTACATAATACCCACTAACAAAATACGTATTAGCATTTAAATAAGCAGATATATTTGCATGTGTGGTCTTTTCCCACATATATATTATACAAATATGAAATTTTACAAATTATAACAGTGTTACTAATATTGGAATAAATTTTATGCTAGAACTGACAATAATTTATTTATTTAATTTGTGACGCATGATAATATTTAATATGGGAATATACAATATGGATTTTATTATTTAGGTAATATGGATATAATGTATGCAAAAATTTAATTGACAGCTTACTAGAATAAACTTCACCGAGGAGCGAACAGATTGAGTATTCAATAAAATATATTTACATCAACTTGTTTACTTTAAAATACGTTTTCCGTTCATCTGTATTACCCATAATATTAACATACCACTGAAATTATTACACCAATATATCGCACTTCTATTCAATAAATTCATGCGATGGATACTTTTAACAGAGATTAATCTTATTTATCAATTATTCAAAATATATTGCACATCATTTGAATAAGCTAAAAATTAAATAAATAGCAGATTATAAAATACTTATGTGATGGTGATTGCACTTTATGAGCTATCTGTCTGACTTTTAGGACATGTACATAACTGAATTTACAAATGAACGGTGGCTCATAATTATCTCACCCAAAATAAAACGAAGCAGAATAGTCTTGTTGAACCACCTCAACTTCACAGAACACACTTTAGAGACAGAGTGTTTGGTGTGGCGAGAGTTGATTTCTTGAAAATACAAAAGATGGGGACTTCAGAAAGATGCATTATTTTGCTTAATGTTTCGGACTTAAATTTCACAATATTGCACCCATGAGTTCACGTTATGAGTCAAAGGCAGACATGTTATAGTAAAAAGTTTAATCGGTACCAGATAAAATGTACTATTGTGGCACCTGTTCAAAGTATTATGTTATTATATTAACACCAAGTATATAGTTACATCATGAATAATTTAATTTTAACTAACAACATTGTCAAGCGCCATTATAATTGATCATATTAAAGAGGGAGAGCATTATACTGTCGTGGAGTTTGATATTAGCAACTAATATCATGATACGATGCTTCTGGTACATGCACAATATTAGATATACATATTATCGATGGTGTAGCGCACAGATGTGGTAAGTGCAGTTTTTACCGAAAATGAGTTATTATACGCATGCGAATCTATATCATCTGAAGTATGTTCCTTAGGAATATTATTGCGTAACTTTGTGTCATTCACGAGATATTTAACAAAAACTATGTGTGGTTAGTACTAGATTGTATGGCATCTCAAACTTTCAACATTGATTATCTCAAAACTATGAAAACTGTACTTACCACTTCTGTGCGCTATGCCATCGTTATGATAATGTAGATACTTTGAGTTAGTAAATCCCGTCTCTGTTTAATTCACACACAACCGGTAACATATTTCATAATATATTTATAAACCCAGCTTTGGTCAGGGAAAAAATATTAAATATAACATAAATACTTTCGGCAGCATGAACAATCATCTTGAAAAATGGTGGAAATATGACAACATCGTAATGCAAATATTTTGAAAAATCTTTCATGATTTTTCGTAAAATATTTACGATTTATTTTGCTTATATATATACCTATGACTAGTGATATTGTTTTTTATTATAATGCCATATTTTAAAACAGGCATTTAACATTGTGCATCAAGGTAATAACACCCCCGTTCTAATACAAATGTAATAAAATTCCTGAATATGAGAGCATTTCGATAAAATGTGTCCTGACAGTTATGTTTTTCCTGAGAGAACCACAAACATGTTATGATTGTCTAAAAGTTGTTTCGTGAACTGTGTCTTCTTCGAGGATTTTGAATGTCTGCCACCTAAAGATGATGTATGATATTTCGTGGTAAGATGGAAGAAATCACTATATAGTGATAACCTCGCCACTGCACACCATCACATTTTTTCTTGTGTTTACTGCTTTATTTACTTTGTTATATGAATGATGATGTGCAAGAAGAATAAAATAAATAAATATTTCATCGAAACATCTGTGTGCCTACTTACAAAACTTTCGGCAAAGAGGTGTATCTTCAGCTTCTTTCTGAAGTTCTTTCTATTCGTCTCCTGTCTCATACTAAGAGGGAGCTTTATGTAACATGTCTAATTTTATTATCCTACTATGTCTATATATGTGACCATAAGTCTTTGTAAAGAAAATGTTACGTTCCATAGAGGACACATAAATAAACACGCATACGAACTGGCATAAATGTTTGTATATGTATAATGAATGTATTACGGACGTATCTGCCGCATCATCTTGAGTAATGTGTATGTATACCTATTCGTAAATACTATTTGCCTGTGCATTATAATTATTATTATCATTTTCATTAACCACTGACACCACAAAATGATTCAAACAATTTGCAATATGAAACGAAAGCCAATGAATCGTCAAGAACTAACACATTACACCTGGAATAACAATAAGAATTTAAATATTAATCTATTTTTTTATAAAAATTGCAAATATCTATTTAAACTTCTCAATAACACAGGTTCTATAAAATCGCTGATAGCAGTAACCTAAAACATTTTTTCCAGGTATATCCCGTAGAGTCCCCGGTAATGAATAGACCTGCCACTCTTTTCAGTCAATTTTTGTGTTTTCTGTTAAAGGTTAGTACTGGTAAAAAATCGCATTCAAGACATTTAATATTTCAGTTCAGCGATGAGCTATGCTACCCATCCTGAATGACTTAATTTTTATTGGCATAAGAGGACACTGTGTTTACTACATGCAGTTGGTCCGCTGGCTATCCCACTTGTGGGATATGATATAATACTACAATACAATATCATTCATAAAATAATTCATCTGCATAACCAACAGATTGTTGTTTCGACTCCTTTTAGTAGGAAACAGGAAATGTGCACTGATGTTTGAAAATTGACTTGTTTAATCCGGCCGGTTTAATTGCACTTTAACACACATGCGCACATTCACCAATCTCACCAATTTCTGATTCAAATCATCATTTTCGACAACTGTTACATTAAGGGATATTTCAGTTGCAAAAAATATCATCATTGCATCTCTCACAGGTGGGGTAGCCAACAGACTTACTGAATGTGATAAACAAGCAGATCATCTAACCACAAATAATAAACAAGACATTCAGGATGTTGGCATACCTCATCACTGATTTTTAGATACTATGATTCTTATAACAATGTTTTACGAACACCTGTCTTTTACAGGACACTGGAAACCTTTCAGAAAAGTGTGAAAGATCATTTCTTTACCGGAGACTAAATCCAAAAAAGTAAAGTTCTTTACATTATTCTATCAATACATACATGGATATAAATATAATAAGTAAATTCAGGAATATTTGGGTATTCAATCTATATTAATTTACGTACCTACTCGTATTAATGTAAAGGATACTTACAATATATCCTCATATTAGCATGCATTTACAATATAAGCCTTTACGATTTATCATAATACCTACCATGTTACATTGTCAGACACTTAACTGCCATTTCTGTCATTATCGCACTTGTCAAATGAATAATGAAATGCATTAAAATCACGCGATAGTACTCAATTGTTTATACAGCCGTTATATTTCATTTCACTTTATTTCAATTACCTACATACACACTTTACTTTTTAAAAATTGATACATTTGAAATTTGATACAAATGATTGCCTTTGTGCAACTTTCAATGTGAATATTTATTTTTTGTATGATAAACTAACTGAAAAGAAAACAAGGAAATGCAAACAAATTCTCACATTACTTTGTACCAATACAATTATTGAATCGCTTTGAAAAACTAATTGAAATCCTTTATTGCTGTTAAACTATAGGGCAACATTTACAAGAACTCTTTTAAAATGAATTTGGTAATTAAGATAAACAGCATAATTAAGATTCGTCCGATGAAGCACAACTCAAGGTAATTGGGATGACATTATATTGATCCCTTGAGAAAAAACATAAAACAACAAAGAAAAATACTTCATTTAATAATAGTAACGTCATTATAACCGAAGTACTATCATCTAGAGGTTTTGTCTAGAATTTTTTGTTTATGTGAAGTACCTATTAACATTTTATTTGATACTTAAACTAACTCTAAATTTTTTTTTTTTTTTTTTTAAAGGATATATCTGGGTTTTGTTATAAACCCAAATACAACCTTATACACCTTTCACAGTAAGCTACTAAAAGCTTGTGTCGTGAAAGGGGAGTTTGCCGGCACCTGGTATCGAACCACTGACCCCTTGTTCATGAGGCCGAGACTTTACCTCCAGGCTACCGACGAACTCCTTAATTAATAGAAAATTATTCCTTTACATAATGCCATTATGACAAAGAATATTTAAATCATAAAATATCAAGAGGTATTTATGAATACACTTGCCACAAAATTTATCTAAATGGAGGAAGCTTCTATATTGCCTAGATTCCCCGAAGCAAAGATCAAAGATTGAGTATTGATAGGTACAAACTATTTCGTTTGGAGTTCTTCGTATTCAAATCGTCAAACATACTGCATAGAATTCCACACATTTTTAGCAATTGAAAAATGTGTTTATTTCATGAATACCTGTAAACAATTTAGAATTTAGTAACATATGAAAAGATATTACAAAGGAGTATATGTGTGTGTTTGTTTGTGTAATATCTAGGAACAAATACGTGAATGTATTTTTAATATTGCAATGATATGTATAATTTGATAACGTTATCAAAGCAAATGAGGAACTTTATTATATGAATATTCATAATAATTTATGATTTAGATAGGTGACAATTATTAGGGATGGTTATGAAAAATATGAACAACTTTTTGGTGTCGCTTGTAGGTCTAAAAACCTCTCTTGATATAGTCTATACTACTCTATATTATCTTATTATATAAAGCACTTTCATATTATTACTAAATTCAACATTAAAGTATAGAGTTAGATACTTGTATTGGAATATGTAATTTTAATATGTATCTATAATCCCTACAAAATAATAAACATTCAATACTAATGTTTTTTTATACAGAGAGATTTCCAAATCTAATGTGCCCTCATTTTTGTATTCTGTGGAAACTTCATGTAAACATTAACTATATTAAGAACAAACTAAGTATATTACAAGTAACAACGTACCTACTTGTATTGTATCTAATTCATAAATAAGTTCTGAATAATCAAGTATTATATCTACCTGGTAGTACATGATAATATGAACTTAATCCGGAAGTTACTAGATTCAGACGAGCGGTAGTAGTTATTGTGAAAAAGAACAGAGGAAAAACCAATCTGAAGATTTGC
The DNA here is from genome assembly GCA_947579605.1 of Athripsodes cinereus. Lineage (NCBI taxonomy): Eukaryota > Metazoa > Arthropoda > Insecta > Trichoptera > Leptoceridae > Athripsodes > Athripsodes cinereus. Next base: position 11,665,093 of record OX388311.1, read on the forward strand.
TGTATAAAACATAGATGTCAAAGTTTGAGATTTAATGTCACAGAATCAATATTCTGGAATAAATATTATTTTACTAATTTAATGAAACACATGTTTGTTTGAAGTAGATTTAACTTAATAATTACTTGGAGTAATATAATATATTAATATTCTGAAGCCGATCGTAGAGTTAGTCATGTGTGAGTTACAAACAATGCAAGCTGTCTGCAATGTTGTCAATATTGGATTAGGTCCAAACATTGTTCATTTGAAACCTAAATACATTAGTCTCGTTATTTCATGTCCGGTTTTAGTGAACATCGTGTCACTCATCTCATCGATAGTTAAGATGCGAGGGGGCTGTTATCTGCTAAATACATAAATAAAATTAACTTCATCATTATCTGTTATTTTTTAATCAACATCACCATAAAATTTACATATCTATCCATTACATCACGACACATTCTTTAAAGAGTAGGCAGAAAGAGAGGAATGACAAACCAATCAGTCTTTGCATACATCTCTCGCTTCTTCGATATTTATACAATTCCTAGAGTATGCTGGATAAATTAATCTTATTTATACACGTGAATAATTAAATATAAACGATCGTATTGAATAAGATACTATTTGTATTCGTTAAACATAAAAAGGAAAAATCAGCATCAACTAGTCAATCGTGGATTATTTTATGAAATCATAAACATAATTCCAAAATAAAATACTTTCTGTAGGTACCTGTTAAGAAGGCTTCGTTAATAAAAATAAAATATTATATAGGTACCTACCCTAACAATACTGTGCTTATAAATGGCAATTATAATTTTGAATATTGCTGAAAATGTACAATAATGACATCTTCAAAATACTTTTAAAAGTAATAATCATTCCTTAAATTTCTGTAAATGGCAAAAGAAGATAAAAATTAATCGTGGAAAATATCGAATTTTATTGGTGGTATCTACCCATTTAAAAAATAATTATTTTAAAATACCGGAGATGGATCAATTGTGAATTTGAGTAAGCCGCTGATGTCAATCATATAACGGAATGTACCTAAATATAATACCTCTGTGTGTACTTTGATCGTGAATAAAAAAAATGAGGATAATATTAATTGATGAAACCTTATTTCTTTATCATTTTTACAAAACAGATATACTTAAATTGAATAAATTATTTTCACAATTTTGAGTAATACTGTTCTTTAATTATTTTTCTTAATATTCTTTTGTACTGAAGGAACTGAAGTTATTTTACTATACTAATGTCACAAAATATTTTATTTTGTAATAAGTAAAGATTTTCTGCTTTTTCCAGTATCGTCATATTTACTTCATGAAAACATACTTAATTATTGAAAATCATACAGTAAATACCATAATTAGGTAGAAACTACAGTAAATGCCATAATTAGTCTGAGTCAAGTATCCATGAACGTTCTGAATATCTACTTAAAAGAATAAGTTGAGTGAGTAGGTAGGTACACATAAGAAACTGATATTGTGCAATACATATAAATATGAGGTAGGTACCTAAGTATCAAAATCCTCAAATGTACAGCTCTAGCAGCGATATAGCAAAACACTTGTATGAGAAGCATTTTGTAACAGTCTGTTGAATATTCACTATCGTTGTGAGTTTAATTCCAATGAAAAACATTCCAACTTCCCCTTCGGACCAATAACGACCGGCTTTAGCAGTTACTTACTTAGCCTTATACTCCACCTATGTATAATACTCTTTACATACTTACTCGCTGAATCACATCAGGAAATTGCATAACCTATATTTTATTTCAACTTTTAATAAATCGTTTGGTTGCATTTCTTAAATATTTTGACGACAAAACATAATCTACAAAATTTGGAACGTTATAAAATTGTTCAGCTTGCACAACATTGAAAAAACTTAGATTCTATCTAGATCAAATAAAATTACTTTATGATTTCTACCAATGCGACCATATAATTAAATAAATGATATATTAAATTTAAATCTTTAATATTTATTATGTATTGCCTGTGAGCCAGTAAAGTTTAAGAATGGATTGAAATCTATTTGACCATAGTTGCTGCCTTAGTGGATTCAAATTACTGAAGAGTGAAAAATAGTTTAGTCAATTACATATTTAATATACACCTCATATACCTACAATGGTATGGTATTAGTATTAGGTAAGCATACCTTATACACTGTACGAGTTTGTGTGATTAATTAATTATAAAGGAGAGGATTATAACCAACTCTGTGAAAATGAAAAATCACTGATGGAGAAAATAAACCCTCCATAAGATATGCATTTAATAAAGTTGGTTTTCCATGTACAGTTTTATTAATATTTAAATTTAATGCAAGAGAATAATGAATCGCGATATTAATAATGCACAAGATCAATGGAATTCTCGGCGTCGAGAAATACTACATACCTATTCTATTTTATTTATTGTGGCATAGTCCAACTACTGATACTAGATATTTATTATTAATGATTAGTTTGAAAGATTGATATATTAAAAAGTTCAATTTAAAATATCCTTAAAATAAAAACATAATGAAACATCAAACAGATTTTGACTTATCCAAAGAATTGATATGAACGCAGTTGAGAAAATTTTCTGCTGATTTCGATAGTCCATTTTAATTTGTTGGTAACATTACTAAATTTGATCAATGTGTTATTAATAAGTTGATTAGGAAGCAAAATTTTAGTTCAGTTATAATCCTAAATAATTAATATATTTCAAAACCCCATTAGCAAATATATTAACCCTTCTCATTTAAAATTTGCCCCCTGTCTGGCATTTAACTTGTTTTATCTCAATTATATGGTATTATGGAGTCGCTAGGATAACTCAAATGTTTCATGGGACAAATATCAATATCTAGTCTACGAGTATGTATTTTATTGATAATGAAATGTAAGCAGATAATTAGAAAAATGTCTCGTTTGATAATTATAAAAGTACTTACTATTAGAAAACTGATCTCGAGGAATTACCTTAGATGGATGATAATCGTATCGATAATTGTAACTGGTAATTAAATTAATATCGAATAATTGTTGTGTTGATAAACTGTTGAATAAGTTTTTGGATTCCTAACTTATAAAATAAAAAATCTTTAATAAAAATAATACAATATATTATGTGATACCTGAACTCCATTCGATATATCGGTAGATATAATTATATACCGATACAAATTACATACAATATGACAATCTAGAATCGAATACAACAAAGAACGACCGGCTCAATGTCCGAGAGGTCCTTAATTCTTTTCAATGGATGAAAATTAAATATGAAATATGATAAACCTGTTGCGAAATTCATGACATGGTATATTACAAAGATATATTGTTCACGATATTTTGCCTTTAGAGATATTTGATATTTATTATGAGTACCACCAATATATTTTATTACGTATTATTATGTTGACTCTTTGTGAAATATCATACTCCTCTACCATATAAATTTATCACACTATTAAGTTTTACACATAAAGACATTTATTATTATAAAAGAATTCGCATTCAAAAGTCTACGTTATTTTACTACAAGAAGATGAAACCATGAAAGCACACCTTTTCATATTGCATAGTAAAAAACTCAAATGGTATTGCACATCGTTTACTTAAATGAATTTTTAAAATAATCGCACTTATTCAAATAACTTAAAAATATAAACATTTCATCATATATAGATACATTCATCATAAGATATAGTGACAATGTTACAGCTGATGTTTATGGAAGGAACTTTATATATTGAGTGTGGCACATATTTTTTAGGGAAGTACAAATATAAAAGCAACAGTAGCTGTCTTTCAAAAACTTACATGTGAACTAAATGAAGCTGTGTGTTCTCTATTTCTGGATATCGGCCAGTACTCACATACCAACTCATTATATATAATATGTACATACATGTAATAATAAAACATGAGAATAAATGATACCTAGAAAACTACCGAGTACTCAAGCAGAACCGTGAAGTCAGTATTATGTATAGTACAAATTAGTAGCATGAATAATTTTAATCGCAGTACCTATATTAACTTCCATTCTTGTTTTACCCGAGAATTTAATTATCATCGAAATAGAGGAGAGCATAATGAGTTGGAATTATCAAAAGACTGCATTGTAACAATAATGCACATTTTATAGAAAATTAACTACTTATACGAGATATTGTGCAAAATCATGACACTGAGCAATGAAATTAATATGTCACAGAACATGACTCTAAAAATCAATTTAGTTGCATTAGAATTTATAGTTTACATTACAGTATTTTCCAGTTGTAATGGACCAGTGATGAAACTAGCGATAATGATAAAAAAAAAACAGAGAATATGTATAATAAATAACCAAGGCGTTATATCATGTTATGTTATGCAAAACATTATTTAATCACGTCATGAGACCTATTCCCAGATTTCTTTTCATAGGCAATAAATCCGTACTCGCTTACCACTTTGGAGATTCAATGACCGTATCGACTACAACAGTGCGAGTGGATAGTATTATGTTGGCCAGCTATTTATACATCACCACTTGTTGATTTTAAAAATAAAACAGCCAACTTGTATAGAGTATATATATGTATGAGATGCATAGAGTTCACTAAAGATAGAATACATGCTTCCTATTTATAGAGTATTTCGTAGTCCATGACGTACAACGGTAGGAATACTCGAACATGACAGATGAAATATGCTTACGAAATCAACATGCCACGTGTGGCGTAATGAAGACAAACACATTGTGGAACTACATAGGAACTTGTCATCACTGGAGTCCACAAACATTCCTTCATATATGTATAGGTATATTTGACATGTGTATTTTCAATATAATAAGTAACATATTTCAATTGAAGGAATCAGAGTAGAATTTTCAATTTGTTTTTCTATTATGTATACATCAGATTTAATACATAACAATATTCGCATGATTCGCGGTAATAAAAAATATCCATAATTATGTTTATAATAATAATCTGGCAAACATCTAATTATAAGCACGGAGGTGAATAGATATTGAAAGAAACAGAAGAATAAATGCGATATTCATCAACACGTGTATGTAATTATCTGATCGTTGAACTCAGCATCAATCAACCTCATTATTAAGAGAATAATTTTCACAAAAGAAGTAACATTAATATGGTGTGAAATAAAACTGTCATAACTTTGCTCTAATTCCTATTCAAGAAACTGATGGTAATGTACTGGTAGTAGAAGTCATTTAAAGGGACTATCTAAACGTTTGAGAAAGATAGTACATGTTTTTTGAATGTTGAGTAATGTTTTGGATAAGGATAGACCAAGAGATTTTTATTATGCATTATCCAACTCTGTAATGGGTAACGGGAGTGTTGGGGATAGTGCCACTGAATCTCACATGTATCAATCAGGTTAGTGTTGCACAGAAAAGGATATTTAGAATAATCGCGCATAGTAAAGACTTCCATCGGATCCACAACTTGAAAGCCTTTAAATAAGAAAAATTATATTAAAATTAGAGTTATACTCTACGTTTCAAGTATGACAGAGGACTATTGTTGAGAGAAGTCATTTACACTCGGTCCTCCATGACAAAGTGTGTTAGTATCGTATCCTTTGTGAACACGGCTCTTGACAGCGATCAGCGTTTTATCTATCGTCAAAATTGTACATTTTGTTTCCTGATTATCTTAAAGTTATTATAAAACTTGGATATTATAATTTTATTAAATAATTTCGCTTCTGAATTATCAGTTTATTTTTAAATATAGGTGGTGTATAATAATTTTGATTTGTTAATTTTTTCGATTACTTATTAATTTGTTTGTTGAGCAGTTAATATTAGTTTGTATGGTTTATTCATTTATCCATCTGTTTTTTTACTATACAAAAAAATTGCCTCCAGACTTTTTTATTATTATTAGTAATACATTTATATTTTTCATGTGTTCACTATCATTAATTCATCTACATTAATTAATTTATTATTTTTTTTGTTTTCTCAATATTGATTATTCATCCGTTTGTTCATTCGTTTTTCCGTTTTATCAGCTAATCCATTTATAGGGAAGGATATTGGTTAATTAATCCATTTATTCATTTGTCATTTAACGCAATTGCTTATTTCATTTATTTTATTTTATTATTTCACGAACTGTGGAGCACTGGGCAAAAATAAGTCCCTTACTCTTTTCCATAAGCCTAAGAGTATCCTGAAAAAGGCAGGCAATAAAAAATGCATTTCTCATTTTGATTTTTGTTGGCACAGAGAAGACACCTTGCATTTTCATTACACGTGGCTTTTATGCTGGCTACCTCGCTTGAGGGATACGCCATAATGGTATAGTTATGTATCTACTAATTCATTAACACATACATTCATTTATTATTTGTTCATTGAATTTTGTGAATGTATCATATTGGTGATGTACCTACTGTCTTTAGTTTTATGTATGTATGTATATATATATATTTTTAATAAATATATTTGTACTTAATTTAGGTACACAGATAGGTATCAATTATTGCTCTCACGAGGAAAGTTTATCTTTGCTAAATTACAATACATTTTCTGACAATTGGAATCTATTGTTTTAAAAAGGTTGGCGTATTGAATTGAAAAGTCTTTCAAATACCAAATGAGGCAGTTTATCTTTAAACCTTTCGATCCCGAATCAATGAAGCCTGTAATGAAAACTCTGTGGGAATAGTGTTTGTTTTAGACATGAGCAAATGAATAAGTACATTAATCTGCTATTGTTACTCACAAAAATACTGATAGGAAATTTACCTTAATCATTTATTTAAAACTACGACGTGTTAAACCAATCACGATATTTGATTCAGGCATTTCTAATTTACTTCAAAAAGATCGTGAACATTTGAATACGACATCTCAATATGAAAAATAATATGTTTAAAAATATAACACAGAAATAAAGGATCATATTTCACAGCATGCATTAAGTTTTATTTTTTCACCTTATCATCGGTATCTCACCTCTAAACGCTCCCCTGGGGAATACAGAGAAGAAAATATCCTTCACCATACAGAGCGTCTTTGATGCCCTCTCGCCACGACGCACCAAACGCTCTGATGTAGAATACACACTATGGTAAAAGTTATACCTAAATTCTAGTCTGGTTAAAGCTATTTACATTCATATTTCTAAATAAAATCATCTATAAAACATCTTATACTCTATAATCTCTATTAAAAGGTTAATCTCTAATATGAAAAGTGGACGATTACAGAAGAAAATAAACTGCGGGGGGCAATCCAATATAATATGACTCCATTTTCATATACGTAAAGCAGTCAAATTTTATTATTACTTAGCTTAACACGTCCTTGCTATTACCAACATCACATTCCGAAGATGTCCATAAACATACAAGTTTTACGCTTTGTGTGAGTGTTATCGAAAAAATACAGAACTTCTATAGGAAAACACAAATATTAAGCACACATTATCATATTTTATACGTACGGACTATCGGATAAAATCTGATGTGTACATTTTATTATATAAACCGACATTTTTACGATCTTTCTCAGAGAGCGGTGTATATAAAAGTAGATAACTAGTGACTAGTTAAAAATAATCATAGAAGTATAGGTACTTGCTTATTAAAAAAACAACTTTAATTATTTTGTGCTTTTACCTCTCATATAATATATTCGTTACTATTTATTATGCTGCATAAAATATGGCAAAAACTTATAAAAATATTTGGTTTTGAATAACAAAAATATTAACGTATAGTTTATTTTATCAATCTTGGTGTCTCAGATTCACAATCAAAATAATAAAAACAAAAATGTAAATTAGAGACATTATAGACAGAAGAAATTCATGGACGTTTTCATAGATAAAAATCCGCAAAAAAGAATGTAACAATAATGTATTTATTATACTTTTTCAACAACTTTTTATATCACTTGATAGTCTGGAAAGGTTTTCGAGAACCCATTCGAGAGAAATCCTTATATAATAAATATTTTCATAATAAGTATTAATTCATAACGTTGGGCATACAGACCAGAGGCCTGAGTTAATAACACACTTTCACGTCACGTTCCCGCTCCGTTAACGTTCGAGTATAGACGAAGTTGCAAGCAAGTGTAAATTTCGTTGATAAGATACACAATAGTTACGAAAATTAACACTTTGGCGCAACATCGTCTGCACCCGAACGCTAACGGAGCGGGAACGTGACGCGAAAGTGTGTTATTGACTCAGGCCTCTGCTCATCACCATCGCGGAGAGCATGATTTAATTATTGCAGAGGCTGACCAAGAAACAACTTTATGGATAAGCGCTATAGTACATACGTAGAACTGGAAAGACTTAAAGGTGTTTTTATAATAGCAAGCTGAAATATTTGTACAATTTAATTGATATGATTTCCCTATGTTTTATTCATAAACTTTCATCTCTATTTAATATTTATCTTTTGAGTTTCAATAATTAAACGCAGGTAATGAGAGTCTCCTTGAAAGCTTCTTATGTTTATAATGATTTTACTATAACCTAAATACTTATAAATTTTCAAAGCCATGTATGTTTCACTTAATTATCTCATTTAATTATCAATGATAATTATATCAAAGACCTGTCTTTATATATGTAATACTTACACGATATAGATTTTCTCAATTTTTTCATTTAAGAGGGCTTTTTGGTGGGATTCCAGCAGAAATTCCATTTAAAAACACCTGAATCCTTTATTATTATTCACATTAGTACGTGCTTCTATAAAGCATTTCGTAAAAATATTGTTTACGTATTATTTTTGTGACTCAACTCATCATCATCATCATCGCCCTCAACGCTCCTCTCGGGAGCACAGGGCAGAAACCAGCCTCCTCCATTCAGAGCGTCTCTGTGCCAATTGCGTCACCTCTTCCCACGACATTCCTTGCGCTCTGATATCGTTGTCATAGGAACGGTGTATTGTGAAAGAGGGACGCCCGGGCCGACGGAACCCCTGCGGACGGAAAAACAGTGCTCTTTTTGGCCAACTATCATTGGGCATTCTCAAAACATGTCCCAGCCAGGACCATCGTCTCTCTTGTATTACGAAGATTACAGGTCTCTGCTGGGTGCGCCGGCGCACTGCATCATTTGTAACATGTTCATACCATCTGACATCCAAAATCCTTCTAAGACACTTGTTTTCAAAGCTTAGTATCTTCCGCTCTTGAGCCTTGGTTAAGTGCCAAGACTCGCAGCCATATAGAAGGATTGGGATGATGCACGCATTGAACAAGCGACATTTTGTCCTGATGCTGAGTCCAGACGCCTTCCAAACTTTGTTCATGTTGTTGAAAGCCCCGCTAGCTGCTCCTATGCGGATTGGTAATTCCGACCGGAGATCACCCTCTGGCGTTATGGTTGCTCCCAGGTACCTGAATTTACTAACCTGAGATATTTGGGAATTGCCAACCATTAGTGGGGTGTGAGTACTCGTGCATGTACTATTACATATGTACTCCGTTTTACCAGCGTTGATACGAAGGCCAAGGCGCAAGGAATTTTCATAAAGAGCATTAGCGTTGCACTGTAATCCGTCCACAGATGTATCAAAAAGGGCTAGATCATCCGCATATTCAAGGTCGTGCAGCACTCCCACAGACGTCTCACTGTTTTCACGCTGTGATAAAGGCACACCGCCAGGGCCCAGAATAGATTTTCTGAGCAGGTAGTCCATAATTATGGCAAAGATAAAAGGTGCCAATATACAGCCCTGCCGGACTCCAGTGGTGATCCTGAAGGTGTCAGTTGGACCACTTGATGTTCTGACAGAACATTCAGAGTCCATATGCAGGGCTTTGATCATGGTTACCACCTTGGGCGGGATGCCATACGCGGCCAGTATTTTCCATATGGTTGGTCTGTGGGGGCTGTCAAAAGCTTTTTCGTAGTCAATGAAGCAACATGCAAGCGGTGAGTTGAACTCTTGCGACTGTTGGAGTACACATCTGGCACAAAAAATTGCGTCCGAACAGGACTTGCCAGGTACAAACCCGCTCAACTAAATACGTGAAATACTTAACAATAGTAATTTTTCAATGAATTTGTTTTGAATATTATCTTATCTTTGTGGATGTTCAAATATTTTTAAAAGTAGGTAGGTACTCTTGAAGGAATTTATTTGTAAAATTAATTAAAATAAAACACTTATTTGTAGTATATCCACGGTGACTACAAATAAGTGTTTTATTTTAATTAATTCAACATGAATTTCCACCAAGTACCGTCGGTTGAAAATATCAACTTAATTTATTTGTAATGTATTTTCTTATTGTTTAAGTCCTACTAGTTTCAACTAATTCATATTCCCCTAATTAACATCTCAGTTTAAAATTCCTTAATGTAAAATTGTGTATCATAAAAATATCTGACCATAGATTAAATTTATTTAACCAAAGTATGTAATATAATGTAGGTATATCATATGACAAAAGGTAACAGACGACAAGGAAGGTAGATTCTATCAAATGTGCAAAAAACAAATCATTCTAGTGAAATTATCAAGAAACTGTAAACTAAAATTCGATCTTGGAATACATATGTACGTAGTATGATTCTCTATTAGTAATATAAGGACATTTGTTATTGTAATATCAATGTATGAAAGAAAAAAAAATGTTTCACACAGCAAGAGTAGTGAAATCTTTAAGAGTATTTAGATATTCTTTATTACATGACACATCACTTCATATTATATAATAATAGTAAGATGAGTGCCTAATCATCACACATAAAGTAGGTTATGTAGAATAGATGTCGGATATGAAGAATTAACACAACCTTCACTCCGTGACATGACAAGCCATGATTTTCCCATAAAACAATTTGTTCGTGTCTTATAAACCCACGAGATAGTACATAACTAGTACCTACCTATCTAGAAAAGTCAATATGTATGGTGCGATTGCTCTGACAAGTGGAAAATGTCGGAATATATTAATGTCATTTTAGATACCAATTCATCGGACAAACCTTGAACCCATCTTAAGTCGAGCTTACCACATACAAAGTGCTACAAGAACATGGTCACCTTGAGGACCAATGTGTGAATACAATTTGCGAAACTTATACCTATTAGGTATTCTCTGAAGAGAGAAAAAGGAATATATTATGTTGTCGTAACAAAGGTAAGTATCTCTATCTCTCTTCTCAGCACTCTTAAATTGCCAAAATGGTTGTGTTTACTCGCAAGTAAAGAATACCATAAAATGTCTGAAATCTAAATGAATGTTTTATTTATTGGACGAACTGTCTTTGCAATGTCACAATATATCGAATTTATTCAGCGTATAGAAATAGATATTTACATATTTTATAAATATTTATAGTATTTTCTGGAAGAAAATACTGTGTGTTTCTCAACATTGTTATATATAAGAAAAAAAATCCGTGTATTAAAAAAACATGATATTTTTAAATTATTTACATTTACATCGTATCTCTCATAAATAATACTGCATAGGTTCAGTAGATACTAGAGAAAAAACATAGGTTGGACTCATTTAATCAACAAAATATTATTAAAATTATGCACTAAAATATTGAATAAAATCCTGACTGAAAATTTATATACGTATATCTCATTTATATTACAAATATGACAACCCTGTTGCCTCTCATTTTTAAAATGACATCACTTCTTCATAAATTGTATATTTCACAACATAACAGAACGGACTCAAGAGCTTTTAAAGTCACTCAATCATCTCAATAATGCTAAGATAACATGAATAATAGATAATAATTAAGTGGAAGGGCTAAACTTTATATTTTATTTTACTGATAAAGGTCAGAAACAGAATAATTTGGCAATACATTATAATTTTAGGCTTAAAAAATATAATTATGTAATACAGTATGAACCTACATAAATAAGACATCATTGACTTAATATAAAATCACAAACAATATTATAAATTGAGTTGACGTTTATTTTGTTAAATTTTGCAATTGTGAATTTGAAATTTATAAATTTATCTTAATTTTTCGTTACTTTTTACGAAAGCATAAAAGGACTTCCGTATTAAAAATATTTACAGTAAAAGTTTAAGAACATTCAAATAAGAAAATATGAAAACATTTTCAAATTATTGTACTTATTTTCAATATAAATGATTAAAATCTTAGAGAAAGTCATTGCAAAAAAAAAAGTATTTTTATCTCAAATTCAATAATCCGTAATAAAAATTTAAGTAGTCTGAAATTGGATGTAATATAAACCTTGTTCATTGTTACAACACAAGCATATTGCTCACTGAGAGAGTATTATATTTAGATGGGTATTTGGATTTATAATAAACTCTTTTTAAGATCTTTTCAAAATGGTTTTTAAAATATCCTTACGGAAAAGATCGTTCCATCGTTGATACGTAGAAATAAAATTAAGTTTATGTAATGATGCCTGTTAGATTGGCTTGATAATCATTGTTATTGTGTGCTTTTTTCTTGGAATAGTTTTTTTCCTTTTACAGTAATTACGAAATAAATAATATTTGCGAAAATATTTTAGTAACATAAGAGCAATGATGCGAGTTTAGGTATAATATGTATATTTATAATAATTACATATTCTATTCTATTTTTCTCAAGGCCATCCACTCGTTTGCGAGTGATTTAGGAATAATTACATAGGTCCACTGTTAGATAAATAATAATTATCATCTTATCTGAATACAACACAATGCTATTGCTACATGCTATAACACATTATAGTACCTATTAATGACATATTTCGATGACATAATGTTAAATACTTCACGATAAATCTTGATAACAAAAATAAGCATTGTTAATTATAATAATTATAACAACTGCATAGCTCCGAGTGGAAAATTATTATAACTACTCACAGCCTAATTAATCTATTCAAAATGAATCTGTTCGTATGTTTATATATACTTTAAAAAGCACGGTTATTAGACAAGATACAGGTAAAATAATACACTTTGTAGAAAGTCTAATCCTTTGCACGTTATCAATATCCCATTTATTGACATACAGTTTTTACGCCATTTCATCAGATTTGCATGGAATTTATCAATATTCCAGTTTTGTCAAAACTTTATTTTTTTAGTAGGTATACTTATATCAAAATGAATTAAAAATATAATAATAATAAACTTTATTGTACAAAATATTTGTATAAAAATAATAGGATTACAATTAGGTATGAACGAAAAATTTTGTACAATGGGCGAGTTTATCGCAAGGATGCGATATCTTCCAACTAACCTTATAAAATAAAACAAATTACTAATTGAAAACACTGATAAAAACAAAAAAAAATAAAAAAAAATATATAAAGTCTTTTAGATGATGTGGTTTATAGAAGTTAAAATATAAACCATAAATATATAATACATACTCTTTTAAGTAGTTACTAAAAAAAATATAATGGTAATCTATGAATATACAATACATACACACAAATAGATATTAAAATACATACTGTAAATATAATATATACATATAAATAGATACCAAAATATATACGGGAAAAATAAATAATAAATAATATACATATTTTTTTTAGTTTTTAGCCCGTGTGTAGTACGCTACGCCACTGACTTCAGTGCAAAAATAAATCACTGATATTATATACCTAACAGATCGTGATAAAATTTCCAAAAAAGATTTGCATATAGAAATGCCAGTTGTTGAATGATTTCACCCCCAAGTAAGTACGCATAATTTATATCTACATATATATTCATATCTCATTCTCGAGAAATTTCTTTGGAGAATTTTCTCCTCTTATTGTTAATTTGACAATTTGATGCTTATTTCCTGAACGAAGCCGAATAAAACGAAAGTACTATGGACCCGGCCATTATCATGGGTCGATGTAATAATAATAATATTATTATGCAAAGTAGAGTAGCCTTATTTGTATATGACGTGTATGTATGTGTTTGATAAGTGATGAACAAACTATTAATATTCATGGAGCATATTTTTGTTTACTAACACCATCTCACAATGTGAGACTGAAAATTAATTATAGGTTCATATAATTATTATCAGATACTATCCTTTCATATTGTTTATTATATAAATATGGTATAAAAGACATTACACTGGCCAATGTAATCGCGTTGTTGGTACTTTGTAATGAGCACGCGAATAATTTTCACACCAATAACAATACGATATAAACTTCCACGAAATTAACATTATAAACCTATACAAAATATTCTTCCCATTTAAAATACTCATATTAAAAATAACGCATTGTTTATACTTTCCAAACATACGGAGAATTGCGAACACTTTCGAGAAAGAAAAGATATATATATATATATATGAATGACTGTGTGATCAAATTTTCATCGGAAATGCATGTGCAACATGCATTCCATTAATGAAAGATCACTTGATTTTACGCAGGAGATAGTATGAGGTGAAGGTTTTACTCCATTTCACTGCGTACAGTCGGGCAGAGACTTGGCTCTTGCCTTTGCATATGGGACGAGACACGGCCCGTCACCGGAATATGCAGATTGGATTTGCAGAATAGGTGTTGTGTTTCTGCATTGTGTATACATGTGCTTCTTCAGGACCATCTCGCAGAATGGCCGACAATATATATATATATATGGACAATTTGTAAAGCGCCGTTTACTCATAACATGACCTCAAGGGCGCTGATATGGTATTCAAGTAAGATCCGTTATTTGAAACTCCATAAAATATGTTTTTAGTATATCATTATTAATTAGACCAGATACAAGCCAACCATTACATAGAAAAAAAATTGCTCGACTAAGCGACTAGTGAAGGTTTTTTTGTAGAGATGCTATACACACGCGCTATGTATTATACCATTGAAAAGAGGAAATTTCAGAGAAGTTTGAAAGAGATTTGGAGAAATTACTCATTTCTAAAAATAAATCAAATGCAATCTAAACCTGAACATAATTTTACATACACCTGTTCTTGAGACTTCGTAAGTCCATATATTTTTTGAACGTCGCTTTTTGGGAGATGTAGGTACGTATTTAATCAAAATAAGTATAGGTACATCTGTTATAATAGAAAATTTTATTTAATCTGATACCATCAAAAATAAAAAAAATACATATAATGGTAAACAAGTATGGGGACATAACAAAATATCGGGATTTTGCAATAAAAAATAAAGATCCTAAAAAATGTAACACATGTACCTTATCAGTTTGTCAAACGTTCAGCCTAACATCCTGTATACCGACAGACAATACAACAGCATTGTACCTTTATATAAATATTATGACGCCGATCGCTATGTTACTTTAAAATCAAAACATATCTTATAGGGTTGCTGATGTCTGAAGATATAGTCCTTACACCAAAAGTAAGTACTTTAATCTATTTTTCAACATACTCAAATTATTTTACGAAAATATAGAATGATTTTTTTTTAAAGATATATCTGGGTTTTGTTGATTCTTATTAATCATTAATCATTAATT
Source organism: Athripsodes cinereus (assembly GCA_947579605.1). NCBI lineage: Eukaryota > Metazoa > Arthropoda > Insecta > Trichoptera > Leptoceridae > Athripsodes > Athripsodes cinereus. The sequence continues at coordinate 11,680,575 of OX388311.1, forward strand.
ATTAATCATTAATCAAGATTCTTATTAATCATTAATCAAGATTCATATCTTAATTTGGGACTAGCTCGGTCTGTGTGAATTGTCTGTACATCTTATGTTATGTTATGTTATGTTATAAACCCAAATACAACCTTATACACCTTTCACAGTAAGCTACTAAAAGCTTGTGTCGTTAAAGGGGAGTTTGCCGGCACCTGGGATCGAACCACGGACCCATTGTTCACAAGGCCGAGACTACCACTACCGCAACCCCAGGCTACCGACGAACTCAATTATGATGATGCAACTAACAAAAAATAATAATGTAATCTTACCTTCAAACTTGTATTTTTATCCAAGAAAGCATGATGAACTCCATAATAAATCTACATGATAAAAGTTTACACAAACACAATTTATTTGACGGCATGTAATACCTATTAATGAATTATATTATTTGACGTTATTATTGTTTCTATATTATTACGATTAAGAATTATCTTTATTTCACACTTCCTAATCAACAAGAATCTTCTCCAGTAGATACTGAACTTGTGAAAATAATATTTTATATTTTTCTCCTGCTATATCAGTAATCGACATAGACGATGGATTTCAATAATGATTTACGCTTATTGTGTTGATGGTTTGTTGGAAGACTTTGTTATGGATTAACAATCTAAACATAATTACAGCTCATTAATATTGCAGGTATTAGATTTTTATTTGTAAAGAATAAACTACTGAAAACATAATAAATGGTCACTCTCCATGGACTCTTCATCGACCAAAATATGATGAGTCAATGACGCATGTTTCTATGTACATAGATAAGTGGGATTACTGCGCGCAGGATATTAGTCACAAAATACATGGAATAGATTTAGTATTATTTGCTATAAAAATATATTGAAATGTTTCTATTTACAGAGTAATTAAACTTTAAGGCCCTATATATAGTTAAAAAGTGAAATCCGGACAGAATGGAGGAAGAATTCATACTAAAAGCAAAACTAACAATAAGTTTACCAACCTCTTCTCTAACTTATGGAGGAGATATATTGATTTCTTCTATATTTATAATATACAAAAATTAGACAAATATTAGTAATCGCGAAGATAATTATGATTATTTATAATAATAATAATAACAAATAAATAGTGGAAATACCACGTCATCAATTACACTAGCACCACTAAGGAGTAATTAAAAAGATAATCATAAAAGAAACATAATTCTAATTGTATTTGTTGTTGTTGTTGTTATTGTTTTATTGTTTAGTGTTATTGTAAAAACAATATAATTGTTATATCTAGTGATATTTACTGTGGATAATATTCAATAATAATATTTATCTTAATGGGATAAAAGTACACATATACTACTAAGTAATTGATTAGGTGCAAAAAAGGGATATTTATAGAACAACTATTTTATTAATTAAAATACTTGTATAAACACTCCTGCCTTCATTCACTAATTAATAAATGTAATCCAGGAAAGTAATTCAAGTAGGTACATTTAGTAAAGCCGTTGTTTTTAATAAAGGAACAAAATTATGCCTTAAAAATCACAATTAAACTGGATGAATCATCGTTATAAAGTGTAAATAATTATAAGGTATACAAAGGATAATACAGTATATAGACGCATGACATGTACTTTTATTGTGTTTGAATCTACGTGGGCTTTCGTTACTCGTATTATCATTATTTTAATAACTGAAATTAAATCCTCGCCTTTGGCATTATCAGCTATCAGCTGATATGTATAAGCTGACATATGCTATGTAGAAACGATATGTATATTAGACTTTAACCACTGCGTGTATTAATATTATTTTTATAAATAAAATTAAATGTCAGCTTCGTAACTTTATCAAAACTGTATCCGGTCACATCATCAAATTGTAATAACGAAAAATAAAAACACTGCATACTTAAATGCAGATAAAACCATTTAAAATAACATTCACTGAGGATCATTCTAGTAAAGACATTCCATTATCAATATACCTTGTAATGAGTCCGTAAGGAATTTTAGGAGTTCAAATGTTTATCGTTTTAAAGGAATGCCATGAAATGACATGAACGAAAACTGTAAAATATATACATAATTCAATTGAAAAGAAAAAAAAAGAAGAAGGATATTTGTTTACATATCTACACTACCACGGCATTCCGTCAAATGGAGTTGTTAATGGATTAACAATGATAATTACAATTGAAACGAGCCTTTTTTTCATAAAACACTGGTAAATTGTCTTTTTGGCACATTTAAAAAGTACAATTTTGTAATAAAACTATACAGTTTGCCTACCTCGAATATGAATATGGATCATATGATAGGTTAGGCTCACATAAAAATAGAAATATTTGACATTTACAAGACATTCTTAATATCATATTTATGATTTTTTTAGAATAACGATCTTATAAAAACATTCTGACGCGTAGTTGGTATTTAAATTATGCATTATACTTCTGAGAAAAATAGTAAGTTATTATTATAAAAGAAATATTTAAGTATTCTAATATCAAACGAATAACACGAGTTATTCGAAAGATATTCTCCCACAGTGATCCTGTAGTTAATAAAAAAATTACATCCAAACACACAAAATTTTGAAGCAAGTGTATAAATATTAAGATTTAGTCAGGGAATTAATTGATTATAATATAATTAAGATCACTTTCTCAATGCAGATAACAACCTCTCTGAGTTCTCAAAAGGAACTCAAAGACGAAATAAATGAAGAGGAATGGAAATAATAATAAGACAGAAAGTTTTTCCATCAGACGTTGTATCAGACGCGTAGGTATATATACCAGATACCTATACAAGTAGAGTGCAACTTTTCTCGTTGAAAATACTGGAGTACCCATACCTATAGATGTATCTGAATAACAAACTAGAACACTTTTATACTTATAAACTTCCTAACAGACAAAAAAGTCTTCTATTCAATATTCAGGCTACGTTACACTCATTCCTTACACAGATATAGGTAGGTACCATAGGTATACTCAGATAGCATTGCACTCAGGCGATTCATGCTTTAAATGCGAATGTTTTCTTTTTATCATGTCGAAGCCCGCGAGCAAAATAATCAGTGCATTGAAGAGGGACCCACCTTACACCCGGATATCTCAGGAATCATAAACTCATATTCTTGACAAAATTGTTCTGAAAAACCGGCTGATCAAAACTGCCCTCGTGAAGATCTTTTATGCTATTCTATATCTTTTATACTATAATCTGTAATATATGACGCATTCTGCAAAGCTGTTGGCTTTGTTATACGGGAGAGATAATCGTCATGACTGGGTCATATTCTGATGCCGTTCAATAATTGTGTGACAAAAAATGACAGTATTATCGTCCTTTATATATTGCATACAGCCCGAAATGCGTTATTAACATTATTTTAAGAACAAACCTTTTGTGATGATTATTAATATTGTATTGTATTTTTAAGTACGATCGTTTTAAACACAATGAGGTATTTTGCAAAAAATAATCAAATTGTTACATTCCGGTATCCTTCAGGAAAATAAAAGGTAAATTCTGCATTATTTCTCATAGCGTGGATACACGTCAGAAGCGTGACATTTGCCTTACTAAAAAAAAATACAGGTAGGTATTTTAAATGTTGTCACGAAAATCAGAAAATGAACATGAATAATATAACAAAAATACCTGAGCGTGATGAAATGTAATGAATATCCATTACAATAAATCAATTGATAAAATCTTCATAATTTACAAATTAAATAGGTACCTACCTATAGCTTAATAAATATACCTTATAAATTTAAAACAAAACTGATTTTTAATAACTTTCTAGTTAACGTTACCTTATTCTTTAACGAATGTTAAAAACTACTTTTCTAAAGCATTAAATAACAAAAACTTAAAATTATTGATCAATTAGATAAATTATAGTACCTAGTTATATAATTATTGTACCTTTTAAATTCAAATATAATGTGCCGTCATTATACGAGTATGTATATACATTTAATCTGAAGCACAAAGAGATAAGTATTGTTATACTTTAATATATAATTTTTCCGCAGTCGTAATGTAAATCAAAACTTTGTATGGACTAATTAAAGGGACGGTAGAGAACATACTGATGATTATCTTTGTAAAATACATACATTGTCATTACAACTTTTGCATTCAAAGTGAACCCAATTTTCTCATTACAAATTTATATTTTACCTATTTTGTTTTTAGAGTTTATATGAATAAAAAAATAAATGACAAAATATTTTTTATCTCATAAATATGTTTCAAAGAAATATAGTGTTATTTTCAATTTCGCAAAGGTTTTTCTCATTTCGTTGACAAGCAATTATTGGACAAAGACAGAATACTAGATCAAAGAAAATGTCGAGATTTATACCAATCTATTTTTTATGAAAACAATAAAAGTGTAAATAAATTTGATGTCATAACCTACATCAATGATTCCCAAAAGCCTTTCTAAAGGTCTCAAATGAGAAGCTTAAGACAAGAAGTTTTTAAGCAGTAACGTGAAATGAATAAAAGGCAGGAGAAAATAAATTACGTTACATGATTTTATAATATATTTTTTTAGCAAATTTTAGCACATTCTGTAATCACATGGCTCACGTTTTTAATATATGTTGTAATGAGATTGAGAATGCCTTTGAAATTTACATAATATGGAGAAAAACCTACGTTAATTTACTTTTGAGATAATATTTTTCGTTATTCCTAAGCTTTTCTGAAGGAAACTTTTTCTACGTAATATCCTGAAGTTTTATAATGAGACAGAACTCATGTCAAACTAATGCAGTGCACCTAAAGATAATGCAATTACATAATTGATTTTTATACGTACCTATAGTTAATCAACGTTATTAATAATAACAATTACGATTGTACGCGATGTAGGTATTTTTCTACGAGGACAACTGAGGCACCCTGAAGTTATATTAGTTTAAATATGAACATAACATTTTATATTTTAATATTAATTTTTATTCCATGTACCTAAAGGATTCCTTTAAAAGAAAAAATGTTAAAATTGATCAAAAAAAGTTGTTGTACAATTCCGGATTATTTTTTTTCATTCTTTTTAATCACACATAATTGTAAATAAATTTAGAATGTAAAATGATATTATCTAATGCTATACCTATATATTTCTCGAATACAGTCATTAGTAAACTCAATTGGACTGGATGAGTAACTAATTTGTGAGTATTGTTCATGACTATAATATATTTATTTATTATGTAGGTGATACGCAAATTTACCTTTCTATTTAGATTAATAATTTAGGCATGGTAAACTTTCTCAGTCTGATGACTCATCTCCTCCCATTGATACCTTTGTCATATCTATAGGTATTAAAACACATAAGCGGATACACACACATACACACAAGTGTGTCATTGCTCAGACCCTTTTTATTTTGCATGCATATGACCATTACTACTACGAAACAAGAGGGTGAATGAATGGAAAAGAATACTGGAATGAGTTTGTATTTACATCTACTCTGTATAGAAAAGAAGGTCGTTCTGATTTGACAAAAGTGGAATAAAAAGTGCGCGCATACAATACCTGGAGTCCTTGGATACCTAGCTATGTATATATTATATCGAGGGAACTATGTTCAATATCAAATACAATTTTGTATTTTACTAGTCATACTTTTTCATAATATTGCCTGTACAGTCTTTTGTTCATACGACATATTGCGAAGTTATATTATTATATCTTTGAATAGGATGTTTCTACAAAGATGACACTTTTTATTAAAAATATTTTCTCGTACAGTATTAAATTTCAGACTATACCTATTATATAAATATCTTATAGATATGGTTAAATACCTACACATTAACTTATCAGAGATATATGTAACACAAATTTATTTTGGGCATTTGAATATTTTAACTTTGCGACAAAGAATGTATTAAAAATATAATACACCAAAAAAGAAATACAAAAGGCACAATTACGGATGGATTGCCAAAAAGAAAAAACTTCCTGACCCATGACAGATTTCCAAGGCAGAAACCTGCCACATCAAACATCGGCATTCAATAATGACTATGGTAGAAGAACGGACAACGTAATCATACCCAAAATTTGGAACTCCGTACCTCTTAGCATTAAAGAAAGTAAAACCATAAAGATTTAGAAAAAGAAAATAAAAGGGTATCTAATACATAAAAAGCTTTGGTTGATCTGATTTGCCTGGGCGTCGGAGTCTTTTCAGCATCGTTTCATTTTTTGATTGTTTTTTCTTAAGAGAAGTTTTTTAGTAAGTTATTATTAACTTTATTTGTATTGCACTCCAATATGTTTATATTATATTATGCAGAATAACAAAAAAAAACCCTCTAAGTACTAGGCAACATCATGAATATATGATTTTATATTTTATTTTTGTTGAAAAAAATATTACTCTTTCCTGTATACAAAATGGAAAATAGCTGATATATTGCTATTAAATTAACTCAATTAAGAAGTTATGCCAAATTCTTTCAGAATGAATCTGAAGAGTAGGTAAAAACAAGTAGGTTATGCCATTTCGCAAGTTGATACATGTTTTGTTCTATTCTATTATAGAAGAATCAGATACCTGTCTACATAAAATTCGATTGCTTTATCGATACATGTGAAGTTATAAAATAAGTCGAGCAACACGTTATTTTTTAAAGAAAAAGAGTTTATTTGTGGGATTTTTTCACCACGGAGCGCTCGGCAAAGAATGAGACTCTCATTTTTCCGTAAGTTTTAGAGTGTCCCGTAAAATCCAGGTATTCGAGAAAACACATATTATGTACATCTTAAATTTGGCGATGAAGTTTGCAACCTACCCTGAATAACTTATTTCTTGTTAGCACAGAAAGGATAGCTTAAAAGATTATTACATTTGGCTGGTCTGTTTGCTACCCCATAGTGTACACAAAATAAACAATTTGAACAAAAAATTAACCAAAAAATGCATTTGTATAATGATAGTACCTAATATCTGGAAATTATCGCGAGCAGAATACTCAGAAGTTTAAACAAGAAAATGGAGAAGACGTCTGACGGAAAAGGTAAGAAGAGGAGACAATACTTGAAAGATAACTAAGTATATAAACTGGATGGACAATAACAGGACCAAAGTTCGTATAGGACGACAATGCTTAAAAGGTGGCATGACATTTTCATTTTAGCGTAACAAAAGTATACAAAAGTGTTATAGTAACAAAAGTATAATATCTTCAACGTGAAAAGAAAAAGATAGGTACCTATATTGTTAATATTTCACCAGTTTAATTTTTACTTTCTTTTTACGTAATATCCACTCGTTTGACAGTAATCCTTCGTCTTCTTTTAATTTGTTTTGCCTTCCACCGTTTTCAGTGATAGGTATCAGAGACCAATATTAAAATTTTAAAGATACACTTCTTCCTTGTTCGTGACAAGTTATCTCATTAGAGTTCATCGACATTACAATAATAGAGAACTAATTTGAAAAGAGTAAACATATTATCCAAAAAAAAACTTATTTGAAGTCTCAAAAACAAAACAAATTATAATCGAAAAACGTTGAATCTAGTCAAGTATTCGCTACAAAAAAAATCTCTTAGAAAGGAACAATAATTTCATCCTAACACTAAAAAAATTCACTGAAACTAAATATTTGTATTTATATCATTACACAACGTTTCTTTGATATTCCATCCCCAGGACCTACAGAGTACAGTTTATATACCTAATAATATAGAGTACATATCCCTGCTCGGCAATGATATCAAACCTGTTGGTGAAGAGACTTGTATAACATAAGGAATAATATAAATAATTGTGATATCATGATAATAAAAAGCAAAACGTCTGTTTATTGGCAAATCAAGCATCACAAATCGCTGACGATTACTTTGGCATGCAAGTTGGTACATTGTAATAAATAAATGAGCTTTTATAAAAACATCAGGAAAACATGACACAACATTATGACACAAATAACTATAAAAATAACTGAGTATATGTACAATATGTCGTGATTACTTTTCAATAGCAGGAGAATAACTATAACTTATATTTATTAGCTAATGCAAAAGTTTGTCTGGTCAAAACAAACACAAAACAATTTCGAATAAAAAGTAACAGTATAGAAACAATAACTCAATGAAATAGTTGTTGTATACTTGGATTCAATATTTCTAACACTTTCGAAGAATAATAAAAAATTTCAAATGTTAAGTTCAATAGAAAAAATTGCAATAGTTTATAAATAAACAACTAACTATTGCATATTCGCACCAGAAAACTTTATGAAAAAGTATTGTTTTGTATCGCGCGCTATAAGTGCAATGCACAATGCGAACCAATCACGCGCCGCAACAAGACTGACAGCAAACGGCGGCAGGTGGAAGGAGGTCGGCGGAGTAGGAGTAAGTACTCTCTGCCACCCCTCTCCCTTCCTTCAGATACAAACATACTTACATACCAACTACACATACCTACGTACATATTCATATTATTATTATTATGTTCTCATGTTTTCATACCTAAGTATGTGCCTACTTAGTACTTGGCTTCCTTGTGCAGGTATTAAAATACGAGCACTATTACGTACAGTACCTGCTCATACACCTTGCAATATCCCAGGTAGATACTTTTTGTATACATTACATACTTTCTATCTAGGTACATACAATATAACCATGCGATGCGATGTAACCCTCGCTACGTCGCGGTGATGTAAAGGAGGCTTGCTACTCTACTCACATCATGACATGGAGGCAGGTACCCATCAGGTAAAGTGAAAAACTATTGCATCGGTTGCACTTCCAACCCTACCTATTTCATTTCCTTCCTGTGTACCGTAATGTACAAATCTGAAAGAACTAATATGTACCTATACATACTACCGAACCGATGAAAAAAATCTTAAACTTTCTAATTTTATGTGAGTTACACTGTGGAAATTCATTTTATAAAATAAAAATAAAAATATCGGTTGCACTTCCAACCCTACCTATTTCATTTCCTTCCTGTGTACCGTAATGTACAAATCTGAAAGAACTAATATGTACCTATACATACTACCGAACCGATGAAAAAAATCTTAAACTTTCTAATTTTATGTGAGTTACACTGTGGAAATTCATTTTATAAAATAAAAATAAAAATAACAAACTTTTTTTAATTCCACTTTAGTCAATACAATAAATAACTAAAACGTTTTCGGGCTTACACCCATCTTCAGTAGTTACACCCATCTTCAGTAGTCTACAAAAAGCACGTAACTACTGAAGATGGGTGTAAGCCCGAAAACGTTTTAGTTATTTATTGTATTGACTAAAGTGGAATTAAACAAAGTTTGTTATTTTTATTTTTATTTTTTAAAAAAATCTTACAAAGTGAGAGGAGCAAAACTTAAATAATTATAACTATTCGTAACGTCCTCCCTTTTGGATTCTTACAATATTATCATACCTACTATCAACCTATTCAAATCCATAGAAACACCCAACCAAAAATATATAATAATATGTTAGGTGATATAAAACGTGTAAGTAACAGTATCAAAAATATACTTAAGGAAAATATACTTATAATTCTCAATAATACCTATACGTCGGGAGCTTTCATAATGCGAAACAATCGTTTCTATAGGGCTTTGATGTAAAGATATTGTTGTAATTATTTCAACACGACTAGTCTGTTATCAATATTCTCATGTTTTTCATCACTGAAGTAAATCCATATCGATATCTGTAAAACGTGTGAATCCTGCGAAACAATAACATCACGAACCAACGTATATATATCCAAACCTTGTATCATATTATTAATAGAAGATTAAAATGAAGATACCCACAATAATAATAATTCACATTTTGTGCCGATTCATTGTGACATAATATTTCAAAACAATGAACTAAATATGGTTGGCAAGTTTCAAAGGATTTTCTTGATGAAATGTGAGTAGTTCTTTAAAGGCATAATAATTCATTGTAAGATAAGGAAAGTTAGAAGTAAAGTTTACGATACGATATTTTTATGTCTTAGCGTGCAAGGAAAAGGAAAGCAACGGAGGTTCCTGGAATGTAAAACTCCTGCGATCATGATATTCATACGTAGAGCTACTCCGACTAAGTAGCTTGTTAACTGTATTCCCTGTGGAATATACAAATCATATACTTGTATTGCACTGATGAAGTTAGACATAGCGATTAATTACTGCAGTCCGAATATATTATGTAGGTATAACTAACTAATCACGCAACATTATACAAAGATTATACTAAGGGAGTTGCTGGTGAACAAGAAAAGAGCTCATGTATTCATTTTTTTATCCACGTATTGACATACAATTTATTACATAAGAAATAATTTAGTTTTATAAAATGATTGTGTGCTAACTAGATGACATCAATATAATATATAACTATTAATAATACTTAGTTGCACATAATGAATCATTAAAAACTTCAGTATGATGATAATAATATTATCAAATGGTCTCCGTACAAATGAATTTATGCAGTAAGTGAGTTTTATAACCAGACCATTATAATTACACAAGAATTTATTTACATAGGTGCTTACTCTTTTAAGTATGTGCAGTTGTAAAAATCTTAGGCAAATGACTCTTCTAGGTTTTTATTTGTAAGACTTTTATTACATTATAATTGAACACATATCGTAAAAGTAATATTTTCACGAGTACATAACATATTAACATATCATATGTTATGAAACAATCTCAAGCATTTATTGGTTTGATCTCACAAGTAGGTGTGTATCACTATTTGCATCATTGTATCAATTGCCCATAACATTAATAACGACGCGATAGCTAGCATAAGGACCCGTGAGTCTTTTTTGCGGAGAATGCAAAAATGAATTGTCATGAATCTTGTCTATTCTCATACACATTTTAATTGAGATACTAGGATTATGTTAGGATTTCAGTTTCAATTTTAGCTGCTCATGCTTTTATTTTTAACTATTTGCAGATATATGATTTTGAATATATATTTCTAAATAAATTTAGTATTGTTTAATTTCTGATTTAATTCCACCCCTAGTCAACTTACTCTACCTTCACGACACTTACATATTATTTATTTGAGTGTGTATGGGGTGTGTTTGGTGGTTTATTTCAAATAGAGATTCATAAAAAATATTATGTTCAAGGAGATAAAATTTAAATAGCTTATTGGCCCTTATTCTAGATACGGTATTATTTGAAAAATGCCTTCCACCTCGAAATAGCTACAATCCCATAAGCTGATACTTCCATAAATCATAATCATCGATTAAAAATATACAAGATCAATTGATTCATTTAAATAAATTATATTAGGTACCATTTTACTATTACAAACATAATGGAGTATTAATGTGAATATAATACATTTTTCAGTGTAAGTCATATATTTTTTTTATAGGGGTGCTCGTTAAAATGAAATATCTACATCCAATTGTGACACGTCAAATACTTTGATGCATTTCTTTCGATGCAAATGTCTTTGAAAAACGTGTTAGAGACGAACTTTGGAAGGCAAACAGATTTGTATTTTTGTTATAGTCTCACGTAGAGTATTAGCAAAACAGGAGAAGAGATAAGTTTTTTTATTAATATAACACTTCTCTGTGTTGATGAAACTTATTTCCTCAATGGAAGAAACAAGGGAAAAACTCAACCACTAAATCGAGTAGGAAAATAAAATAAAAAGGAATTGAACAAAATAAAGTAATATTTAGGACATTAAAGTGGTACCTTCCCTTATAGTTGTTGTGATAAGTATCGCCAGATAGCTATACTTAAAGTAATTTAACTTATCAAACAAACTTGAAATATGTATGTACACTGTAAATGTGAAACAATTTACCTACACATAACTATGTGAGCTTCTGAAAGCTCGGACATTCATATCATGAAGAAAGTTATAATCAAAAGATATTTATCTTCACTCGGAGACGAATATTGAAGTTTGTTTGTGTGTGAGTTAATAAAAACTAAAAGATGTGTAAAATTTAAAATCCGACATTTTCTGTACTAAAATTTACACACAATTATTGCATACATTATTGGCGTTAGAATAGGATAACATATTTGGTCATCAATCGTTAGTATCTTAAAATTTCTTACTTAGCCCGAGTGCCAAAAGTACAACTTTTACAGAAGCCAAAATCATAACTCCCCATCAAAATAGTTTACAATTTCGGCTGAAATAGTAAAAATATAATTATATTTAGAATATATTTACTTTTCACAAATCTCGTTTTTAGCTGATCTAAATTAGGCCCAGGGTATATCATTATGTTGTTGGTAAGTAATAATATTTACATGACCCTGTAATGAGCACCAGGCAGTATGATTGATGCACGTTATTATGTTAATTTAGAACCATAGATACTTAAAATAGATTATAATATTGATATTATTTTCAATGAAGCTGCAAGAGTGATAGAACAATTGGCAGTTCGGCTATTTACAAATCTATATTACCTATATACCTACATTAAAAATGTAGTTCAGTATCTACAGAATAATAAATCGTTGTTGATTTTGAATATCGAATTGATTATTTGTTTTGCATCGCTAATAAGTAAAATTATTGCGTAATGTAAAATGAATGTGATTGACACTTTCAAATTATAAACAGAAAATTCAAATTATAAACAGTATTTACGATGTTAACATGTTTGCAACCATTGATCTATCATGTTATATCAATGTTTGCAACGTAGAATGCAGGTGCGACGTGAGAAGGAGGCATTCATATCATCTTGACAAAGTTACATCATAAAATGAATAGGAATATAAATAGTGGATGGACTGTTTAATCTATCACAGGATATAGGGGGCTGTACCAGAGTAAGTTGTTAGTTGATGTTGTGTCGAGAGCACCTAACATGTCTCTACTTTTATATAAAATTAATGACATCATTTAATTTTTATGCAATGCCTTTCCAGAGAGCTTGAACTTCATTAAATATTTAAATGTATTTAAAAACGATGTAAAGAAGCAAAGTCTGCTACGCACCTGCATTTCACCAGACAGGTTTCTGATCAGAGACATTCTTAAGTGGAGACAAATACAACCTTCCGCCAGCGATTCCATACTGTATTGGCTCCGAAGGTGTATAACTCACTTAAGTCAGAGTGGAGACTCTTGCGGGGTGACGGCGCATTTAGGGGTGTGATTAAAAGGCATCTTGTTGATATTGGGGTGGATGAGTCGGAAGCCTTACTGAGGTTTTTGGTGTGATGGGGTGAGTGTTATTGTTGTTGCTTTTTTATTGATGTTCTTAGATTTCTTGGATTGAGAACTTGTTCAGTTACCCATTCGCTCACTCGCGTATTTGCCCGCGAACTCACTCATTGTCATACATAGCTTTTTACCTGAACTAATAAACTAACACACTGTTGAATCATCCGCTAACCTATTGACTCGCTCATTCACTGGCTTTTGCTGGCATTCAGGGCTCATTGCGAAGCCCAGTGCACTGGCGTGAACATTGGATAACTCACCATCTCATTATTGAAGACTTATATACTGACGTTCATGACAATTATTACTAACCCAACTAACACAGCCAATAATGACTCATTTGCAGACAGATTTCACTCATTGACATTGCTAGATTATTCTCTGACCCATTTTTGTATTGTAGTGTGTGTTTATTTTTGTAATTGACCGTTTTGTGGAGACATGTTTGTAAATAATTGATTTTGTTTGACTAGATGTTTTTTATTAATTTATTATAAGGTTTTAGCTTTCTTTTTTTTATTTTTGCTAACTTCAAAAACTCTATTGTTTTGTATCTCATTTGTATTTCTGCCACAACACAGCCCTATGGCTAGTGTGGAAGACATTTTTTTGTGATTGTATTAAGTGAGCGGATTTCAAAAAAATTGTCCCTAGGTAAATTGCACTGTCCAATAATGTACATTACCATAATATTCATGAATTTTAACTTTTTCGCACTTTGTGGCCTCATTACATGGAAAACAGTACTTAAACTATTTATTATATTAAAAATATCATCCAAATCTATCATAATCTATAAAATCCAACTAAAATAAGAGCAAACTGAACCCTAAAATGTCTCTGTCCACACACACTTCGCAAACTTCAAAACATTATAGTAAAATAATTTCTACTAATTATGAAACGTATTATACACCAAAAAAAAGAGCTTAAATTAATTGATACATGTCATTCAAGAAATCTATAGTATTTATACGATAAAATATAAAATATACTGTTTTCTTCTCATCCACAAAAACCAAGTGTAGTGGAAATTCCTATATAGTCACGGAGATTGTGCAGGTTCCGAAAGTAAAATCTAGGAATATAAAGTTATTTTTTTTAGTATGGAAACATTTTTTGTCTATGGCCGTCGCTATTTTGTTGTTTATTCATTCAGTTCAACAGAAAATCGTGACAAAAGAGTTGTCAGCATTGTTGGTTAAAATTTTTGTTCCTATATAGTCACAGCATATTTTGAGGTAAGAAGAGTTTGTTTTACTGTTTTGATATTTCAGATTTATAAATAAACTATTAAATAACGTAAGTAAAGGTTAGTTTCTTCAGTTTTTTTGTTTTAAATGCTTTAATTAATGTTTTTATTATATCGAGACAGTGAATAGTCACATCCATCGCGTCACGTAGGCATCCCGTGATATATTAGCGGAACATATTCGTGACGAAATGGAATTATTAAGCTAAACTTACACAGATTAAGTTGAATAGTTTAGTGTGATTAATTAATTTTATACCCAAAAATTGATGAAAGTATTTAAAGGGCAATATATTAGAAAACTTAAAACTAAATTCATTCATTGTCATTCAACAGAATTAAAAAAAAAAACACTAAAAATGTTCAATAAAGAATTATGATAAAAATATATAGTATTAAGTTCTATTATTTAAATAATAATAGAACTTAATACTATATATTTTTATCATAATTCTTTATTGATTATGGAGTTCTATCACGAAGTGACAGTAAAAAATATTGAAAAAAAAAAAAAACCTAAAAATGTTGTTTAAAAAAAGTTGTAAAAGACTTTATGTGGACATTTTTATCGTTCAGGATGATAGAAGTTTTGTTGCAAGAGGTGTTTGTTTTCTAAATAGTAGTGTTTCTTTGCAGTTATGGCTCTCACGGCAGCCGAACGTGCCAAAAGATACAGGGAGAAACTGAAAAAAGACAATCCAGAAAAGCACGAATTACAGAGACTTAAACAGTTAGACAGGCTGAAAAGAATTTGAATTTATTAGTTTTAAGTGTACAACATAGTGTGTAACCCGCTTTAGTTGTTCCTAATAATCACGCGGATTTCCACAAGCGTCACCGTCCAGTTTCAACTGTCTTCATTTTTTACGATTACTTATTTAAATGTTAGGAAAGCTCTAAATTATTTATACATCATTATCTTTTAATAAAACTTATTATTTCTTATTAAGTCAAAATTATATGAATTCTTCTCAAATGTGTGGAATAAAGATACTTTTAGATAGTGTTTAAGACATAATAGTGACGAAACTGAATATTAATGTTGAAAAACAAAATTTCCCTCAATAAAACCGATATTTTCTAACTAAAATCTATGAAGTTTTTATTATTATGATTCCCATTCCATTCATTGTTTCGATATAGAAAGCGTACTTTATCTTTAATATGTATTCTAACTTTGTGACGAAACGGAACAATTTTCAACAGTTCTCAAAATAAATTTCCTCATAATTGTAAAAATCCTGCCAATATCATAATAAAATATACAGATTAAGTTTAATTAGTATTTTTTCTAACTTATTTGCGTATAATGAAGACTAAATAAAAATATAAAAAAAATGAGTTTCCATTTCGTCACAGACAAATTTTTTGAAATCTGCCCAAGTATGTTCAACTGTGTTATAATGAAAATGTAAAGACGATATTATTGTTATTAAAAAAATTATTATAATTATTAAAAAAAAAAAAAAAATTATTACTTTGGTCGGGCCTCAAATGTAGGTACATATAATTTATCATTTCAGTAGTAATGTTTTTCCTTTTTCTATTGCTTTCTTTATTTTGGTGATTACACTATTACTACTACTAATTATATTGATTCACTTTTCACTACACAAAAACTTGATTAATTTTTTAATTGTAATATAACATTCTTACTTTCTATTATGTGTACCTACTTATTTCTTTCTCTTGTTTTTTCTTTAATTTATTTTTTTGCTACTAAGCGTGTCATGGGACTTTGAATTATGAAGTAGGTACCTTTTAGTATAATTTTTATTTATAAAAGTTAATGTTCATTTTAGATATATATTTTCGAAAAATAAAACAGGTGTTTTATTCTACTAAAGATTATATTTTGTGAGAGAGACGTCTTTCGTCTTATGAGGACATTGTCAATCTGATTTTAAAAAAACAACATTATTCATATATATAAAATATTTACAATAACAATGATGAGAGAGTATAGTATAGTATTATAATGAAGTATGTATCAGTAACTAATTCTAAGGAACATAAACGATCATGGCTAAATAGTAAAACAGATTCACAATTTGCAAAACACCTTATTGAAAATAATCACACAATAAATAATGATAACAGCCCTATCCCACTACACTTTCAAAAGAAAAGCTATAGACTGAACCTACTGGAACAATTAGAAATAAATAAAAATGAAAATGGAAACCTTATTAATGAACAAACACACCTATATAGAACTCCATTATTAGATATTTTTAAAAAATAAAAACACACTTGATTCTGCCGCAAATTTCTTTGTTACAGATCTAACAAATGAAGAAATATCCCCGTGACTAGAAGAAACATCACAACACAGCAACCTGTTTTCACTATAAATTAATATTAATAAATAACTTAAATTGTATTATAAATAAAACTTGCATTATATAAATTCAGTTCAAAAACAAACTATCTTCCTACCTTTTTACAATATCATTCTGATCATATATTTCCCTTTTCACAAATTCACCTTATAAGAATATAACAACAAATAGATAGGATTAACCAGATTAATACAATACACTATGCTTGTCCTTGTCACATAAATACATATATACATATTGTTCTCCCTCTCGCATGGTAATTAGTGATTTCTTAGAATTAGTTACTGATACATACTTCATTATAATACTATACTATACTCTCTCATCATTGTTATTGTAAATATTTTATATATATGAATAATTTAATTTTTTAATTAATATTTTTATTAATTTTAATTAATTTTTATTATATTTTAATTAATATAATAATAATTAAATTAATTAATAAAGATTTAAGTTTTATCAAATAGTCTATGTATTGTAATGTCTGTATAATTATTGTTAAATAAAATAAATAAATAAAAAAAAAATAAAAATGTTGTTTTTTTAAAATCAGATTGACAATGTCCTCATAAGACGAAAGACGTCTCTCTCACAAAATATAATCTTTAGTAGAATAAAACACCTGTTTTATTTTTCGATATGGAATTCTACTACCTTAACACCGACACAGTGAATATATATTTTCATTTTTGTTAGTACAAGTATCGTCATGAGGAAGATTAATATGAAAACTAGGAAATCCTGTCATAGAGACCAGACGACGCTTTCTATGTAGTCATACTACAACAGTGAATAGGTATTCTGACACTGTTTCCGTCAGTCAATATAAACTCTTCTCCGTGCTCTAAGAAAATGAATATAAATCATTTAAAGTTAAAAAGTCGTAAAAGAGTTGTATGAAAGAGATCCAATACCAGCACATACATATATATACTAGTACATAAGATAACACGATATACGATAATGTACAGTGAGAAATTTAAACAGTGCTAGAGATACAATCCTTTGGTTTACATTACCGTGCAGTTATTCAACTAATCAAAAAGAAGTAATTCCGATTTCTGTCACATAAGAAAACACGTACTTATGTTGACAGTAAACAAACATACATATTTCTTAAATCATGATAGACTAAAAAATGCATTACCTAGTTACAAACATTACTTCAGTGTTCAAGATTCCAGTATTTTTCCCCCTATAGTACATCGTACGCTATACATATTTTCTGTAGAAACCACATGTCATAACATACCTACCTCTCTCTACACTAACTTATTCATAGGTACAACATATCTACATAATATTTATATAGATATCTTCACTATCACAATAACCTATGAGTATATATACTAAATATAACAGTTTTTTTTTATTAGAATAGGTAACATTCTGCTACCGACACTTATGCATACAAGCTAAACTTAGACGCAGTTGAAGAAGAGCGAAGGTAGAATAGATGCAGTGGAGATGTGATCACTGAGAACAATGGTTGGTAAAACTTTGTGCGATATAGTGAGGAATTAATATTTTTTTTTTACATCAATATACGGCGTGAGCCTTTTACATGTTAAACAACGGTATAATAGACAACAAATACAAACATACACGATAATCAGAAATCATAAGTCAAATATAAAGTAATTAAGTTATATAAAGAGTAATTAATTAATATAAAGCCAAAAAAGCAGTCAAAAAATAAAATAATGCAAGACAGTTATAATTAATATAGAGTAATTATAATTAATTAATGTCAAGTCAAAAAATAATACAAAACAGAAGTCAATGGGAAACAATAGGTCTACGGTAAATAAATTATTTATGTCAATACAAGCAAGCATGAATATGTCAGGGAAGAAAACAACAATTTGAACAAAAAAAAAACTTAAATATATTAGGATAATGAGCCGATGGGAAAGGAGCGTGTGAATTGAGTCGTGTTAATAAGTTTTTGTCAATGGTTTGGGCATGTAGAGCGAATGGATGACGAAGAGGATGTATTTATCTGAAAGAGGGGGCAAGAAAACGCACGGATGTCTGAGAAGTACGCGGTTGATCTCGTGGATCAAATAATGTGGTGGACTGTCGCATGTTGAGTAAGAGAACTCTGCGAGCGTGTATGAAAAATTGAATGATTGTAGAAGAAGCAAAAGAAGCATTTAGGGATAGAGCTGTGTGGCTTTCCGTCTTTTATGTCTAACCTAATTGGGATATGGAATGAAAGTGTGGTATAGTATAGTATTTTTTCACTATTAATTCGATGGTAGCATTTGGAAATTAATCAATAAATCAATGACTCGAATCCAACTGATATCTTACTCCAAACAAATTCTCAATGCAAGAATGTTCTAATGCATATGTAGTGTAATTATGAATAATATTACAGTCAGTACAGTGATTCCATCATTTATTTATTCTTTTTGCACATAATCATAATATAACAGTGTTAACAAAACAATATAAAAAACTAAGACGTTATGCCGTGGCGAGATTATCACTATAAAGTGATTTCTTCCATATAACCACGACACATTGAGACATACCTATTTATAACAAATTTACTTGCCAGAAGACGCTCGTTATTGGATCGCAATGGTAGGCCATGGCTCGCTAAATACTCCAAATTTTCTTTTAAATAGTAGGGAGTATAGTTTTAACTGGATTTTATATAATTCTCCAAACAGAATAACTGCAATAACAAAGTCAGAAGTATGCAGCTATTACCAAATATGTTATATATAAAACGACGTAGGTCCTGTAATAATTCAAACGCGATTTTATGAAAGCCTTAAGGAACTATCACAGTTTAATTATATATCACTAACTTCTTAAGTCTTATCTCATAACCTTATGTAAAAAAATATTAATTTCAAGTTAGTTCCATTGGTTTGAAGACTATTGAATTTTAATAATTCAAACGGAAAGTATTTATTATGTTTTCCATTAGATTCATATCATTAGTACACGATGTGAGTGTTTTTGTTTTACTATTATAAAAGCTTATTATTTTTATCTTATTCTACAAAAAATACGCAATGTTTCATTTGACATTAGCTTGGGTAGAAAAAGAAGCTTTAACCTTTATTTTCATCATCAATTAAGATATATAATATATTATTACTGTGTATTGTATAATATCTACCTCCATTGAAATGGCAAAACTCATACACGAAACGTGCGTCACAACATTTTAGCAGAAACTATCTACTACGTAAACGAGTAATATTTGTATTTTAAATTTTGTGACATAAAAAGATATTTATTTATAATTTTTTTTATTCTTTACTGTACATTAATTTTAATCAAATTGACACAAGTATACATTCAAATCAAATACAATCATAAAATCAATGTAAAGAGAGCGAGTTTATTGCAGAGGAACTATTTCTTCCAACAACCCCAATTTTACGAAAATTTCACAATAAACATAAAGGAAAGAAAAAAGAAGGTACAAAGAAGAAAAAAGGTAGGAAGAGGGACTAGGAAATAGATTATAGAAATAGATTATATATAATAGATCATAAATCAATTTTTTAACAATAGATGTGGATACTGATCCTTAATGTTGTAAAGCACCTTTGAGTTGATACTTATCAGAGTACGGCGCTATACAAGTAGTCATAATTATTCATTAGTACTATTTCTTGTATTATTTATTATGTATCTTAATTATCTATCCTATATACATCTTTCTCTATAATCTTTTTATCAACCACGTTTTATTGATATTTGTTGTAGATGACATCTACTTGATTATTTTCTTCATCTTCGATTTAATTTCCTGCACCAATCTATTATCTATCCTCTAACAAGTTTTTATTTCCCTCTATAATATTGCTACTGATCTACTAACAAATGTTTTCTGATCTCTATAATCTATTGGTGTGCTGTATAATATATGTATAATCACTTTGTATCTAACCCAATGTTTCCCAAGGTGGGGCGTACACCCCACTGGTGGTACATCACGCCTCAGAGGTGAGGCACCACGCTTTCACATATTATTGAAAATGTACCAACTGTTTAATTAAAAAAGAGGCCGGTGGGGCATATGACTTTTGAAAAGACTACGTTGGGGCATGGCATAAAGAAGATTGGGAAACACTAATCTAACCTGTTTATTATGGTGTCTAAATTTGTTACTACTACTATTACTATACTATCACGGCATATCCCACAAGTGGGGTAGCCAGCAGACCAGCTGCATGTAAGAAACATGCAAGCTGTCCTCTTCGTGCCAATATAAAATCAAGTCATTCAGGATGAGTGGCAAACTTCATCGCTGAATTTAAGATGTACAATGTCCTAATTTTTTCGAACACCTGCCTTTTACAGGACCCTCGAAAACTTAAGGAGAAGAGTGGGAGACCAATTCTTTACCGGGTGCTCCACGGGAATTTTTTCTTACACATATTACTGATTGTACTGTCAGCCTCGACACAGGCTTTAGAAAAGTGGAATTAGTTTTATTGGCATATTATGGATATTTGAACTGTATTTGATTGTATAGGCTTATTTGAGGAAATAAACGAATTTGAATTTGAGCTAGCGACCGGACGAAGTGCATCCAATACACATACATGCAAGTCATCGTCATGTACCAATAAAAGGCAAAACATTTTGGATGCGTACTTTTATTCGAATCTTACAGAAAAAGACCATTGAAAACTTACAGAAAAGAATGAAAAACATATTATTTGGCAGGGAAATAATATTTATTTATTTATTTAACACATACAATCATATATTCAAGTAAGAAATAGGATTATCCAACTAGGTGAACCTGCAGGACTACTCTTGACACAATCTAAATACGATCTTAATCTAGTCTTGATCTTGCGACGCACGAAGGGACTATGGTCAAAAACACCTCGCTACCGCTACCGCGCGATAGGTATGCGCGTATTTTTGGCCAATAGTCACTTCGCGCGTCGTATGATTAAGATTAAGATCATGTTTATATTTTATCAAGAGTAACTCTGCTGTTCTTAGATAGTTCTAGTGTGTTTTTTTTTAATTTAAATATTTTTTTTATTTAATTTTTCTTTATTTTAGTAGTCAATTTTGAATAGCTAGTTAAATATTTAAAAACAGAGAAGATGGCATTACGATACATAATTCTTAGATATACCTTCTGTGTGGCTGGTCCGTTGCTGTGGAACAAAATTCCCTTTGATTTGCGAACTCTGGAGAGTGTGGAGGTGTTCAAGACGAGGTTAAAAACTCTATTGTTCAGGAGGTGTTATGATTCTTAAATGGGCCCTTGCGGTGGTTTTTCCACAAAACGGCGCATCATAAATAAGTTGTCTAGTTATTATTATAATTATAAGGATAGATAAATTAACATTGTGCCTGTTACCAAAAACAATAAGAATTACATCACCTCACTTTGCTACCTGACGTGACGGTTGGAATGGATGGAAAGTTTTCGTCAAAAATACACTACAGACAGGAAGGTATAGATCGGTACCATAGTCCGTAAATATCGAAATTCTTAACTCTTGTTTGATTACTGTAACATTCAAACTGTAACATTTCTCCCATAGTCGGCAGATTTCAGTGACTCTCTCAGGGTTTATCGTTGGGTAAATTTATTGTGGTGGTTGTGCTAAGGAAACACTAGCATGATGTTGTATGATCAGTTTATTGACGAAGAATATGGTTACACAGATTATTATTACACCAAACAAAACAATTCACAGTTTTTAATACTGAATTACATTATTATAGCGACACTCACAGTATTTTGTAGAAGAGAAGAGACATTTTTATTTGGAGCGAGCCCCTGCTATGTCTATTGTAAAACGAATAGCAGGAGACTGGCCAAAATGGCTGACTCCCGGAAAAGGATCAAGAAGAAGGAATCTGTTTTTATGATAATATCAAAAGGTATTTACGATTTCTCTAGATAGGGGCCAGGGCTTTCACAGGATTTCGATAGATGGCAACACAAGTACCATTTTTTTGGATATTAAATTATAAGGGTCCCATGACACCATCTCAAGTTGTCTTTTAAAGAAAAAAAATGAATAAAAAAAAAAGAAAAGTTTCAAAGTCAGTAATAAGAAGGATTCTACAGAACTAAGAGTGTCAAAGATAAGAAAGATTTTACAATACTGTGAGTGTCAAAACAAGATAGATTTTACAACACTGTGAGTGTCAAAACAAGGATACAAATTATCATAACAGACATTAGTAACAAATTCTTAATTATTCCTTACAAATAGACATGTCTCAAGCAAGCAAGGGACCAGGAAGATGCGCCGACAGAACAGGTCGCGGATACGGAATCGTAGACAATGTTCTCGCCATACTTCTAGGTAAACCTTTACATGCTTAAGACAAAACAAAAAAAAATTAAATTCTTTTACATAATATAACAAAACCTTCAACAATTTCCCAAACACTTTTCCTTACTCCAAGAGGAGGTATTCATTACAATTATATCTGATCTACCTCTATTATAAGGGCGGTAATCCTTTACCCTATAGCATTTTTCTTTTGTGGAAACTTCCCACCAATTTCATACAGGCAAATGGTTAATATCAGGTACCAAACCTATCGCGCAGAGCTTCTCTAAGCGACCTGTATGAATTTTCTTTGTTTGAGCGTCCTCAAACCTCACTTGGACAATAAGCTTGTCGGGCATTAAAAAATTGAAAATTTAACTAAAATAAATTTGAGTTAGAACTGATTGTATTAGGGTAGGACGATTAGTCATTCCTCTATATCAGTCTAACCCAGGAGATGTACATGGAAGATGGCGAATCATCCAATGACTCCTTAACATTCATACTAGGCAAATAGAAATTACTGCAAGGGTACGCATTCCATACAGTAAAATTGCCGCAAAATGGCCAGCAGGTTCACACCATGTGAGAAACCTTGCCATATAATTTAATTACAAAACCATGCACACTAAAGATTAAAAAACAATAAACTTATTTTTTAATTTGACTGATGCGACCTTGATCCTCAATTTAAGATTTAGCATTAATGATTTGATATACTAAGAGAATTAGTGGTAACCTTTCACACACTTTCATACTTCATCTTTTATTGCGCAATCTGACATACTTTCTACTTTTACACCTTGAAATATATAGATATATAAATAAACAAATAAATAAATCAGTTACCACTTAACTCAGTGATTCAGGAGTTCACGCAAAAATTCAAGGAAAACAACAAAAGAATTCGTATACTTTCGTATACTGGAGGGTCAAAATTACATCAGTTATACAGTACAAAATTCTTTAAGACTAACATGTTGTATGACTTCTGTCTGCGACAGTGGATGGGTTCAGATTATTGTGAACACGTTGCTAATGAAAACGGCTAGCATATGAGATGATAAAGGCAACTTCATGCATCCACGGGCGCAAACAAAAAGATGATCAAAACATACAAAAAAAATTATTTAAGGGCGCCACAAGGTTCGAACAATTCAAAATTCTCACAGAAGCGGAACCTTGAAGAGCCTCTATGAGATTTCTTAACTAAAAGTTTACAATAATATGGGCTGCAAAAGTTACAAGTACTGGAAGAGTAGAAAAACCAAATTTTTGACTATTAACAGTATTTTAATTTATTTAGATTTAAAGGAAGAAAGGATAATTCCTTTGACACTTCTATGACTGTAAATATAATTTCTTATGAGGGTCCTATATTTTTATTACATACAAAATTCACTATTAACATTGACCTGTGATGTATAGACATAGTTCTTTTTATTCATTAAAATTGCAGCCCAAGAAAACATTACACTTTTACATAAATTCTTTACATTATCAAAATTACAAGTTTATATTGATGGATTTACATTCAGAATGAAATATAACAACAAAATTTTTGAGAAACAGTGGACACCTTGGTTTGAAAATTGCTCTAGGAAATATGGACTCCTACCAAGAATCCAAAAAAAAATTCCTCAAAGCAAAAAAAATGTTAACAAAAAAAAATTTGGCAACCTTTGTAACATCAAATCTCAATAGTTGGGAACCATTGGATACTAAAAAAAATGTTTGGAAGTCTTGTCCTTTGATAAGACTCGAAAAAAAAATCAATAACAATTATTTCTTTAAATTGTTAAAGTTTGGAAATCGCTGGAAAGTTTGACATTCCCTGGAAATATCGTAGACATAACATTACATACATTACATATCATATAATTAACAATTCCAGCATATGAGTAAAAGAATTATTGGTAATTATTCAAATCTGTTTTGTTAAGCCTCTTCCAGCAATATTGAGGTCTATGATCATTTCACTTCAAACCATACATAAATACATCTACAGCCTGCGTGACACGCACGCTAGGTAGGTACAAGTACAATGAATTTAAATTTGATTTCTTTACTCTTGAGTATATTCAATCAGACATAGAAAAAACTTTACTTGGACTATTTCACAAACTGGACATTTATAAATTTACAACTCTTACTTTGTAGATCCTTCAGTGTAGAATCTTACATCAACAAGCAAATAATTCCGCAAATAATTGTAAAATGATCTTAGCTAGTATCACTTGAATTTATGCAAAATTGAAACTGGAATTTTTACAATCTCTTTGGCACAAAAGGCAAAGCATGGAACAACATGTAAAAAAAAACTGTATCTATAGTAGGTATATAAAATATTTCAGTACAAAATGAACACAACAACACCATATTTTTCCATAAAAACCTGTGTAGTAGTCAGACGAATAAGGTTGTCTATTACTAGTGAAGGAAGCATTTATTTCCTCATCCTCAAAACCATCAAGCATCAAGGGTTCTCTGTGTAGATAAAGAAGGCCTCGAAGAAACGTCAGATCTAGATGACAAAACATGGGACATCCTTCTATTGGAGGTCAGGAACCGTCAAGGAAGGAAATTCCGCCATGGACATCCTTCGTAGTGGTGGTAGCAGGCTTCTTAAGAGATTGCAATGTTGGAGATCTTCATCTCGTCAGAAGGAAATTATCTGGACGTCTTAGGAAAGTTTGGAGTATCTGTTCACAATCTTGTCAATTTCTTGTTGTATATATTTCTTAAATTCTCCATTCATTAACAATATCTGTTCGTACTTGATTATTTATTAATTAAAATGTGGTTATTATTACACTATTTATCAATTCAGATGTTCATTGCAGCACTAACATAACTTTATTGGTTATGTGATGAAATTTACGAAGTACACTTGTTGTAGTGAGGCGAAAATTCAAAACTCGCTTATTTAATTATTAAAATGTTTTTTCTTTATTATTTATAGCACTGTTTATTTAATTCAATTATTCACTGAAGCACCATCATAGTCCTTATTGGTCACGCGGTGAAATTTCTTGAAGAGCAAAGTTGTACGGTCTTGTTGTGATGGTAATGGAATTTCAACCGTTTTTTGATCGAACATTCTAGAGAAGTGTGTGTGTGTTGGTGATGCATGGAAACATGGGTGGGTCACGTGATACGTAACGAACTTATCTACGCACTATTTAATGTTATCATTTATGCATTGTTAAATTCACTTCAAACACAACAAAAACCACAATAAGTAGGCCCCACGTTGGGCGCCAAACTGTAACATTCAAACTGTAACATTTCTCCCATAGTCGGCAGATTTCAGTGACTCTCTCAGGGTTTATCGTTGGGTAAATTTATTGTGGTGGTTGTGCTAAGGAAACACTAGCATGATGTTGTATGATCAGTTTATTGACGAAGAATATGGTTACACAGATTATTATTACACCAAACAAAACAATTCACAGTTTTTAATACTGAATTACATTATTATAGCGACACTCACAGTATTTTGTAGAAGAGAAGAGACATTTTTATTTGGAGCGAGCCCCTGCTATGTCTATTGTAAAACGAATAGCAGGAGACTGGCCAAAATGGCTGACTCCCGGAAAAGGATCAAGAAGAAGGAATCTGTTTTTATGATAATATCAAAAGGTATTTACGATTTCTCTAGATAGGGGCCAGGGCTTTCACAGGATTTCGATAGATGGCAACACAAGTACCATTTTTTTGGATATTAAATTATAAGGGTCCCATGACATTACCCAATACTAATTGTAGTATTTAGCTAATTAACAGTGAATGAATGTACATTGAAATGATTATGAATGTGACAAACTGCTCTTTATGATATTTATAAATTCATAGACATACACACACAAATTAATGTGAGTACAAATATATAGAAATCAAATACATACATCAAACCTTTATTTTTATGAGTTAATTTGAAATATTGTGTACCTACCAATAAAACTATTAATATAGTCAATCTATCTGCAGTCACAGTAAAAACTATCAAAACCCATAAATAATATCATAAATATTAAAACAGATAACCACATACGTGATTCAAATATGATGAACTGTATTTATTATAACTTTGGGACTAATTTTATGTGTGTGAATTGTACCTATATACCTATATAAAAAATGAATATCTTAAAAAATCAGCTATACATTGTGGCCTGTTGGGAATGTGATTGCATTTAGATTTAGATCTAAAACTTTTGTCTAAGAATTGATGAGGTTTTTTTGTCTATCTATCTAGGTTTTTTTGTTTTCGTATAAACTGGATTTTTACACCTAAGAAAGTGTTTATATAACATGTATATATTATTACGATAGGTATGGTTCAATCGCAAGATATGTATATTCCTCAGATCACAATACGTTTCCATCTGAATATGCAGTTAGTATGCTTAAAATTACTTTTTCCAACAATTAAGCAACAAACGGCAAGTTTGAGATAGGCCTGACATTCGCTTCATCATCGGGACTCAAATTATGCTTCTTCATGATGGGTATGACACCCATATCTAAAACGAGAGTTTTAGATAATCACGAACGATTATCTAATAAGAGTTTTAGATAATCGCTCGTAAATGGTGGACGCTCCATCGAAACCGCGGTAGCAAAAAGTTCACAAAGTATAATAATTATACATAGTTACTAAAACAATACCAATATGTCTAGAAATTAGTATATAGATAATGCCGAAAATATAAACATAGTATTTTTCAGTTCAGAAAGCACAGCACGTTACCTCCTTCCACTGATCGTGTTCAGAGAATTCCATAAAGAGTTAGTATCCCTGGTGGCTTTTATCTGTTCCCTCCATTTCTTCCCTTCCTTATCCCTCCAATAGTGCCCTTTTGACGTGCACTTCAGACTTATAATCACTCTTCATCTAGTCTCCCACTTCTCATTTCTGCATTCTTCATCAAACCAACAATCCGACTCCTAGATCTTCGCATTTCAAATTTTAGGGGCACATAATTATATAGGTGAGTTTATTATGTAAATAATTCAGATTTGTACCAAGCAAGTCTTCAGGACTTGATCCGACATCAACAGTGTCATCATATTTGTAACAAAAACAGATACAAGTATGTAGATATCGAAACTCATTTTCACTACGCACACTATACTATATTATGATAATCAAATCCTCCCACTGCATATTACATAATTATAACCTTTGTTATATAAATAAATACCTACTAATCAATCATTCAATACATTTATTGAGCGACGTATTACCCTTGTATGAAATAGCGAAATATATTTTTACAATCGGAAATAAATAATAATACAAAGTGGATAGATACCTAGATGTATTTAATGTAATGTGGATATAATTTCCTAGTATGTTCCGGTCAGAACATTTCTGTAATACGATTCGGAAATTGATCATTCAGGAAACCTTTCTCAGGTGTGGCCATTAGCAACACACGGTGTCAGAGGACACTAGAAAATATTTTACACATTTGAAATAAGTACGTGTAAACTCCGACCTAAGGTATTTATTAGGTCGCCACAAAATTTGCTTGAGCATGTAACCTTAAAATGTTTCTAGTGTAATTAGAATTAGGATATTTATCATATTATTTTATTCGAAGACTGTGAGGAAATTATCTATATTTGTAGAGGTATCTATGTACTGCTTAAATTTTCTACCTGCTACATCCATCTTTCACAATACATCGTTGTTATAACAACCACATCAGAGAGAACCAAAACCAGATTTTTTTATCGTCGTTTTTATGTGTGGATATGACCCTTGCCAGTTTTGATAAATTTGAGAAGATTCCCTGTTTTAACATTAATTTTACTATATATATAATGTGTTACAATCCATTGGATTGGTCTGCAACGAGTTTGGTTTTTCTTCCCCATTCGTCTCTATTCTCGGCCAGTCTTTTCAGCTCTACGTATGAGCCGCAGTTCATGTCCCTCTTCAGTTGGTCCATATACGCGTCTCTTAGTCGGCCTCTGCCATTTGTCTCCTCGGTCTTACCCTCCGCGATGGCGATGAGTAGTCCTGGGTGTCTGATGTTGTGGCCAATCCAGTTAGCTCGTTGTTGGCCGATTCTCTTAAGAAGTTGACTTTTTTCGCCTACCCTGGTTAATACCGTTTTCGACGTGTTCCGACCAATGGATCTTTAGCATGCGTCTGTAGCACCACATCTCAAAGGCCGCCAACCGTCCGCTTTCACTCTTGCTGATGGTCTACGTCTCACAACCATAAAGCAGAATGCTCCGTACAAAGGCTTTAGTAAGGTTCTTCCTTACGCTTAAATCAATATTTGGGGAATCCAATATCTTCGATTTTTTGTTAAAGGCAATCCTTGCCTGGTTTATTCTGCTCACAATTTCCGATTTGGAGCGTCCATCCTGGCTTATTCTGCTGCCCAAGTACACGAATTCGCAGTCGCTTCCTCTCTTCCAACGACCATACATTTTGTTTTTTCTTTATTTATTTTCATGTTGTACTTTGACAACAGTATACTTTCCATTTTTCCTAAGGCTCCGTTCAGCTCCATCTCGGAGTCTGCGAGCAGTGCTATGTCGTCAGCATATCTAATCATGTCGACCTTTTTCCCATTTATTTTTACTCCTGTCCAGTTCTTCATTTCTTCTCTCAGTTCATCAATGGCTCGCTGTATATAGCAGTTAAAGAGAGCTGGCGACATTGAGCATCCTTGTCTTACGCCTTGTTCGACCCTTGCTTCTGCGCAGCTCTCTCCGCTTTTAATTACAGCCATTTCGTTCTTGTATAAGCTCCAGATTACTCTTCTGTCTTTATAACTCATTCCTATCTGGTTTAGAGTGTTAAAAAATTGTTCCCATTCTACTTTATCGAATGCTTTTTCAAGGTCGATGAATGCTATATATGTGTTTTTATTAATTGTTATTCTCTTTTCTAGAATAAGTCTGAGACTCAGGATTGCATCTCTTGTACCAGTCTCCTTGCGGAATCCAAATTGATCTTCTTAAAGTGTTTCATTGATTTTATTTTCCGCCCTTTTCATTATAATAATAATAATAATCTGGACAATTTATTGAGCGCCGTTTTGTGGTACAAACCACCGCAAGGGCGCATTTTCAGTTTTTTTTTTAAAATTTATTTAATGTTATTTATCAAATTTTAATATATTTTATGAATTTAATTTAACTATTAAAAATAATTAATGTTTCTAACTGTCACAAATTTGAAATAATTATGAAACAATTATATGAGTTCTAATTGTAGGTATTATTATTATTGTCACAAATTTTATCCACTAGTTCATTTGTTTTTAAATAATGTTGGTGAGTATCTTAGAAGCGTGTGATATCATGCTTAAGATTCTGTGTTGTCCGCACTTTGTCGTGCCTGCTTTCTTAGGAAGCGCTCTATCAGATATTTGGTAAAGTCCTCAGGTATCTTTCCTGTGTCGTATATTTTGCAGACAAGCTTATACAATGTGGCATGCCTTTTCCCGCGCATTTAAGCAGCTTTGATGGAATCAGGTCGATACCTGCCGTCTTTCAACTTTGCTAATGCAATATCAAATTCACTTCTTAAGATGTCATCTCCATTATTTTCTACGTCATATTCTGTTTCTAGTGCTTTGCTTTCCTGGAGTGTGTTCTTTCCTTTGTACAATTGTTCTAGGTATTCTTTCCATCTTTTTACGATCATTTCGTCCTCAAACAGCAGTTTGCCGTTTTTATCTTGTACAGCACATCGTGGCTGTGTTTTGTCATTGAAGAAATTCTTTACTTCAGAGTATGCGGTTTCGAATTTCCTTTGTTTTATATTTCTGTTGATATTTTTGCATTTTTCTTGCAAATAACATTCCTTTCTCAGCTTGGATTCTCTGTTAATTTTATTTCTAAGGACTTTATACTCCTTTTTCCCTTCTTCTGTTTCAGAGTTCTTTAGCTTCCTTCTTTCTTCGATCATTTTTAAAATGTCGTCCGTGATCCATTCTTTCCTAGCTTGCGGCTTTGTTTTCTCTAAAACCTCGTCTGCCGCTGCGGTTATTTTCTCTTTAATTTTCCCCCATACTTTATCTACATTTTCATTACTCTAAAAAATTTTACTACACATGCAATATTAGAAGCAAGTTCATCTATCTCACTTTACTAATTTTCTTAAGATTACGATTCTCTATATCCTCATAGATCTACAGAGTCTTTTAAAGCTTTCATTTGCTTACAGGCATTAATAATATCACACATCTGCGTATTTCTCTTTTTGCTTTTTTTTAGTAAAGATATATCTGGGTTTTGTTATGAACCCAAATACAACTTTATACACCTTCCACAGAAAGCTAAAAGCTTGTGTCGTGAAAGGGGAGTTTGCCGGCACCTGGGATCGAACCATGGACCCCCTGTTCACGAGGCTGAGACTCTACTTCCAGGTTACCGACGAACTCTTATTTATTGTTGCTTATTTTCGTTTCTAATATTATGCACATAATGCCAGTTGACATAAGGATCTATCCAACTTTATTTGAAACTGTATGATCATACGAAAGTTTGTAGATTTGATTTCTTCGGTGTTGACGCTATGTTTTTTTTTACAATTTTACAAATTGATAAAAACGAGAAAAACAAAAAACACACACTATTTACTTTAACGTACTTGATATTATTATGATGTGTATGTGTTTAGCTGACAATGTAGTATCGTAGATAATGATTGAAATAAACTGCGCGTATTTCACACTTTCATCTCTTTTTTCACTTACCGTAAAAAGAGGTAGTCTTTTTTATGATTCGCCCCATACGTGGTTTCGATATAGATTATTTAGTGCTAACTCCTGATTTTAGTTAATGTTAACATAGAAATACTTAATTACTTACTTCCGATGGCCGAACAGCCCTTGTAGGACCTTTGCCTCCGAAACAATAGATCTCCAAGCCTTTCTATCCTGAGCAATGGACTGCCAGTCGTCTTTAGCATTGAGCTCCTCCAGATCACATAGAAATAAATACCAGAGGCCTTTTGGAAGTACTCAATCTTCATTGCATAGAGATTGGCAGTAGTGTGACTAGTTTCTAGTATCAGACTCGGAAGATGGACTAGTTCCGAAAGATCTCTGTCATTTAATCAAATTATTAAGAGAAATAGTATTTTTCGTTTTACTCGTTTCTATCGATTTGTAAGAAAATTTACTATTCTAATTAAATTAATATTAACATAATGATAATGTGACCAAGACAATAATAAATATAAATAAACTTTAGTGAACATTGAAATAATGTTATAAAATCAGGGTTAGTTGTATTACGGCAATCTCTAACAACTTTCTAAATGTGAGACTTACGAATCGGCATTCGTAAGCGTCGGAACACCTAATACTCTCTTCTCTACCCTGCAAGTGATGCATAGATTGTGATTTGGTTCATACCTACATCATATTAACACTTTCGTAGGTGTAAAATTCCATGTTATACGAATAAAAAATCACTTCGCATATATATATATATATAAGTAAAAATAAATAAATAAAAACAATGTCGATAAATATATTAACAATAGGTAGGTACTAAATAAATATATTGATAGCAAAAAAGTGACAAACATTAATCAATAGGTACATAAATAAAGGTTAAGGAGGGGAGGGGAGGGGAGTAATGAATTTAATATTTTATTATGAGTAGGTATATGAGATAACGTAGATGTATACAAAATATACAATAAGTATCTTTTTTATATCTTAATTTAGAATTACGAAATTGAAAGCCAGTCCACAAAAACTAACTGAAATAATAGAAAAAGATCATCGGTATAAAGCCTATATCTCCAATTTGTAATTTTTGAGAGCAGGCTGCTGTCTGCATAACCACGCTCATATTATATAAGAGCAGCGGCGGTTCCTCTTTTGGAACATTGGTGGGTGCCCTTCCGTTATAAATTCAATAAGTCCTAGTTTTTTTTATCTCATTCAAATTTTAAACTTAAAAAAAACTTTAAACTTTGATCCTTATCAAAAAAAACTCACACCTTGAACACAAGTGACTTAACTTTACCATTTTTTTTTAGAAAGTTATTGTTTTTATTAAGTATGGAAATTATTATGTAATTTAGTATATGTATAGGTACATTTATTCTCATTAAATAAAAAATGTACGGTTAAAAGGAGACCGATGTTTCCCTTATAAAGTAATAATACATTTTATAATTCCACTGCAACACAATAGTCCGCTGATACCAGCCGCTCACCTGCTTGTATCATCAACGATCTCTAGCCTCAGGACACGTATCTCCCCTAACATCAGGAAACAGTTAAATGTGCTTAGGTATATTTATTTCCACTTAGAAACATATTTATTTATTTCACAGAGACACACAAAGAAAGTCATAAAAGAAGAAAAAAATCACATTGATCCCATAGTTGAAACAAAATTATGAAAAAAGTAAATGTAAGGGTAAAAATTGAACTAGGTACCTAATAGCGCCCGTCCAATATAAGTCCAGAAAATATTATTCCCTTAGTATTAAAATAAAGCTATATTATTAAAATAAAATATCCACAAATAGTACTTTTACTCCAGTAAATTGCGAAAACTATACCCACATTTAATATCCGAGCTAATGTCGAAACATAACATCTTTTCAATGAATCCAAACTGCATATTTTGATGACGAGCCGAGACTCGTAATAAATACGCAAAGGCATGAGTAGGGAATGCAATCTCGAACACGTACATTTTTCATGTGCGCTCAGTCTCGATCTCGATTGTGATCTCGATCGATTTGGTCGAGATCTCGAACGATATTCTAAAAACGAGATTACCTAGCTTCGAGATTAAATCTCGAAAAAATACTCGAGATCTCGCGAGATCGAGATTGCATTCCCTAGGCATGAGCCAAGTCTCTGTCCAACTGTACAATGTGAAGTGGAGTAATACTGTGTTAATATAAAATTGAATGCGTATTTATTATATAGGTATTTACGAATTTATTTAAACACAATAGCACAACTCAAAGGAATGACACAATAACATCATTAAAAAAACTTTCAATGTGGATGGTATACCTTGCGTAGGTACATATTGTGTGTACGCTATAAGTATTTTATAAAAGCAAACTACATATTACTTCTACTGAATACAAAAATGGTTTTTAAAATAATTAGGTTAAATCAATAGTTTCACGTCAAAATTTTACAATTTATATTTTATATTAGAGGGTGATAGGTAAAAAGCGCTTAATTAAAAACTGTCAGTTTACACGTTTTTATTAAAAAAGTTTTATTTTTCATCTGAATAAAAATAGGCCTGTAAAGTAATATTTTCTTCAACATTTTGTAAAATTGTTAAAACGAGGAGCGAGTAAAACCATTTTCATCATTCTAAAAATACGTTTTATGTTCTACAGTAAAAATAATAGAAATGTCATTTTATGTATTAACCTACTAGATAGATATGTGATGGATGTATTTTACGAGTACTAAAAATATCATGAGGGCAGTAATTACTTCCGGAAATCCATGAATGATATAATTCAAACAAACCAAATAAACAACTATACGCCATGTTTCAATTCTGTTTATATGTAGATTATGTGTGCATATAATAGTATGTAGGTAAGTATGACTGACTGTATTAATGCATTTCTGGCAATCTACGCCCAGATCTGAGAATGATTTGTTTTAATCTGAGTTATTTTGTGCCTGATATTTAGGATAGTTACATATGTATACTGATAAAACGAGAGACGGATAAGTTTCTAATAGTTAATTGAAGTAAAAATAATACAGCTAAAATATTAAAATATATTTTCTCCTATAACTTCGAAAAAAGTTTTAACTCTCCTATATAAGAAGATTATAGACATTCATTTGCACAAGGCAACAGATTATGCAAACTGAGTAAGCAGGCGTGTCGTTTCTTTACTAATGAATTGGTTTAAGTTGATGTCATTCATTTTAATACTTTACTTATCATTTTTAGTCATTTTTGCTTCAATTTACAAATATTATCTCAATTAGCGGAAAATAATGTATTGCGCAGATATTATATTAAATGAGACTTATTTTCATAAATATAAAATGGAATACTTAAAAAGAAATGAATTACAAGATTAATAATTAAAGAAATGATTTCAAGTCACATTTTTAGAACGTCCTTGGTACTTCGTGAAATCTATGCTACTTATAAGCGGAATAGGTCAACATCTAGAAGTGAATTGTTGACAGGAAGTTCTAGATGTTATCATCAAAAACCAACCACTTTTTATAAATTTATTCAATTGATTAAATTTAATAGCGGTGACTCTTAAAAAATGTGTTTATATTTATATTTTGCATCAGTAATTAGAGATGGAAGAAGAGATCTCATTACAATGAAAAATCTCTAAAAATTAATTTTGCAAAAAAATTCAGGTTTGAACCAAATAATACCAGAAGTTGAGTATCTACATTATTCCTTTGAGTTTGTTCATTTATGAACTATAAAAAGGGAAAGGACCATTTGAGTTCCAAAGCTTCATTGTTATATCTGACCACTCTATACATGTCCATTTCCTATGCGGCCCGTAGCATTTCAAGTAAAACACTTGATAATAATTCATCAAAACCCAAATACAGGATAAATCAAGATTTAAAAAAATATCCATAAAATTCTCACAAATTTATTTATTTGTTTCATATTTTATTGACATTCGGCGGTAGGTGAGAGACGACGTTCCTGGCTCGAAAATGTTCAGTTCATCAAAAAGAAAGCCATTTTTCCAACTATACGTTTCCTGAAAGCTCGGATGACTCTTTTTCACAGTACATTGTTCAATTATATGAATAATATAACATTACATGTATACACAATTCACACAGATCGAGTTAATCTCAAATTAAAATATGAATCTTTTATTATGGCTACTAACACAACGATACACATTTACATAATGCACTGAACAGTTTGAGTATTAGGAATTTTGTGAGAAAAGATACCTCAGTTTGTTCTGAATCGTTCTGAATAAGACGGGTGGTTTATTTTTTTTACTCTTTAGAAGACTGTTGAAGTTACTACTACTACTACTACTATACCATCACGGCATATCCCACAAGTGGGGTAGCCAGCAGACCAGCTGCATGTAAGAAACATGCAAGTTGTCCTCTTCGTGCCAATATAAAATCAAGACATTCAGGATGGGTGGCAAACCTCATCGCTGAATTTAAGATGTACAATGTCCTAATTTTTTCGAACACCTGCCTTTTACAGGACACTCGAAAACTTACAGAGAAGAGTGGGAGACCAATTCTTTACCGGGTGCTCCACGGGATACTGTCACTGTTGAAGTTGAATGAATGAATAGGTTAAAAAAACTTCTATTCTTTTTTTTTATAAACATTAGTAAAATTCTGTGACAGAATGCATAACAGCAATATTTTCAATTTCGTGAAATGTTGTCGGTAAATAAATAAAGCGGTGATACTACTTATGTATAATACATTACAATCAAAGAGGACGATCACGTTACTCCTCCCATGTAATTTGTCTACATAAGGTTGGCACTTTGTAAAATGAAGCGTGTAACGTGTAAAAGTGCCTTCCATCTCGGAGAGGATATACTCAGTACAAGATATAGCATGTCGAGGACTAATTGAAGAATAAGTTTTTTCCATAAAATCCTTAGATATTCTCAAAATTAATAATCTAATCGTATAAACATTTAACACATGTATTTCTTCACATGTTGATATTATTTGTAAGCGACTTTGACTGTTCAGGAAATTAAAAAAAAAAATGCCAATCAAGCTATTTATATTTACCTTTCACCTGTTAAACAATTCTCTATGTAGCTGATGAACTCATTGCTATGAAAAAATCCCCATCGGTGTAAGATAAATAGGTACTTAATTCCACGACTCTACAATGCATATGCATTGTGGTTTTAAAAATGAATGTGAGTAAAAAAATCATGTCTGCCACAAAACTAATCCAACCATCAAAGGTCAAGAAGTTGAGTCATATTATGTCTATTTGGGCTATAGGTACTATTAAACTGGGAATAAATAATATGGAAACTGAACTGGAAAAACGAATTTCTATTAGACGGGCTTAATTTGGTTAATTATCAAATGTCGTAAAACTCCATCCATCTGAAGACGCAAACATTCCGTGCATGTGTTCTCCCGGTGCTCACCTATAAATTTAAGACATCCGACCTAGCAAAAAAATCATTCATAAACTACGAGGAACACAAAGAATGATGGAGAGATGGGTGTTAAACATCTCACTCAGAGACTGGACAGGTCACATTATACGTATGTCTGATGATAGATGAATGAAGATGGTGGTAGACTGGACCCAGAAAAGGACGCAGAAGCGTGAGTAGGCATCAGACAAGATGGTACGATGAAATTAAGAAAATCGCGTCCAACAAAGAACTGTGGAAGTCTAAGCTAGGCTTTTGTTGAATACTGGATACAAGAAAGCTGAAGGATAAGGTATTCACATATATTTCATATATGCAAGGATTATCCTAGATTTTCAATGAAAATATCAATAAATTAAATAAGCCTACGACGTTATACATACGTATTACATCTACACAAGTATGTATGTATACATACATAGGTTCTATTGCTATATACATTTTAATGACAGTTTTTTTTTAAATCCACCGAATGAGCATCTCTCTCTCTCTCTCGTCCCCTTCATATTTGTTGTTTTCCTTTTTTGAAGAGAATACAAGGAGGATATAAAGCTTATCTGTATTGACGTATTTTACATTTCATAATGATAACATCTTAGCCCTATCACTTACAAAATATTTCACTGGCTATGTGTGTAAACATCATTAACTTATGAGTTGAGTTTATTAGAAAGATTCTTTGAATATAAATAATTGATCCAGGAATCCCATATTTACATTTAGGTAAAGTGACTTCGTACACTTCGTAAAATTAAATATAATGCAAGATTAATATAGTGCAATATCTATTTTGAATCAAAAATATATACTCGTATACAAATAATAAATCATTAAAAAGCATAGCTTTATTCAACAAAATACTATCTGTTACATCTCGTCACGAGTAAAAAAGACTAAGAAATATCTTAAATCGATAAGAATACGGAGAGTATGTGAATCATTTCAACTAGCAAAGAACATAGACTAGAAGACTAAGACGAATTTAAACCTGATATGCCACTGGAAGAAGTAAAAAGATTCAAACCTAAAAGCTGCAAGAAGAACAATTTTCATATTCTTTTCAAAAATTTGAAACAGCTACAATATATTTGCTGTACATTAACAGCCTTTGCGAGATGGATATAGGGGGTTCAATGATCTCATTTGCAGACGACACTGTCCTATTATTTAGGTCGAAAAATTGGAAACAAACACATCGTATGGCTGAGAAAGGGATGAATAAGGTGAAGGAATGGCTACAAACAAATTTACTAACCCTGAACGTGGATAAAACCAAATACATGACTTTTTCCATTGATGCTAGAGGGCAACCCACCTGCACTGACCAACATACCATAACTGTACATGACTGTAGAACACAATCACTGACTTGTAATTGTCCCAGGCTAACAAATACAAACAAATACAAATATCTGGGAATTACAATAGACAATAATTTGAGATGGACGGAACACATAGCGAATGTAACTAAAAGGACAAGACAACTTACTTACGTTTTTAGAAACATTAGAGACATATTTGACTTGAAAATCTTGAAAACGATGTATTATGCGCTAGGCCAATGTGTTCTCACTTACGGTATTATAGGCTGGGGGGGTATGGCTAAAACGAATCTCTACCCTGCTGTAATTGCACAGAAGTCTCTCATTAGGGTAATCTGCCGGAAACCGTATAGATACTCATCTGATAGACTTTTCAAAGAATTTTCTGTACTGGACATACGACAACTATACATAAAGACGATAACTAAACACATACACCTAAATCCAACTCCATACATGCCACAACACATGCTTTCAGCAAATACACGAAATGGAAGACTATTGCAACCAATTATTACACATACGACTTTTGCTCAGAGATTCCTCACCTTCCTTGGGCCAAGAATGTATAATCGAATAATCCCAAATATTGCTAAATTTATTTCCCCAAGTGGGAAAAACTTAAACAAATTGGTGACGATTTGGCTCATGGACAGGGGAAGAAGGGAGTCTGAGAGAGACCTGACGAACATAATACAATAACTGACTTACTCTTACATTAATCTTATTTGCACATTCTAAATGACTTGACGTATGACATGCTATTTCATTATGTATTTTGAATTATTTTAACTCTTATTCAAGTTTACATAAAAGAATTGTATTTTAAGTCATATTTGTAAAATTGTATTTTGATATATGTATTTTTTTCTAGTATTGCCTCAGAACAGATTTTAATCTAGTGGGGCAATATATTCCATTATATTGTTTTTTATGTTAATTTTGTATGCTCTATTGGAATAATAAATAAATAAAAAAAAATAAAAAATATGATAATTTAATGTAATTACACATCCTTATTTATTTTAGATTTATTTCATTGGCACAGGTTTAGTAAAAACATAATTAATTACACTATATTATATCGTCCCTCGTCTGACTAACTGTCGTAACTGACTTTTTTGACAAAACTGAGTTATGACCGCCACCATGTATTTTGATTTGATACGCATGTTCTCACCGAAGATCACAGCTGTAGCTGCTGCTGTTATCCTGGAACAGCTTTCTGATTTGTTGTCGTATCTACGAATTAATCAAAATAATATCTTACTAACGGACGTAAGTGCAGATACTACAGTTAGTGTGATTTTTTTATAAATGAAAAACATATCCGATGTAGGCCCTACCTTGAAATACGACACTTAGTATAGTCATTAACTGGGAATAACTTTTCATTTATTTTCACATAGGATAGCATTTTTCTTTGTTGGAATCATTTTAGTAGAGATTTTCAATATCCCGATCATAATTTAGTATAGCATAAAGTACTGAAAGAATTAATATATGTCAAATATTTACGAAGTGCGGCCACATGATTTTGAAGTTGACGGCTCATTGAGGGAAGTACTAAGGTAAAAATCTTCCAAGGTCAATAAAAAAAAAAAATAAACAACCAAAAGATCACAGAAAGGAATACATGACCCAAGTATCCAAAAAAATTGTTGCAAAGTGGATGCTAAAACCTGCGTGAAACATTGAAATTTGTTAGGCAGCATCTCGTCAATGTTACCTTTTTAACCAATGTACTCCCGAAATGATTTGAGAAGATTTTTGGGGTCTTGGATCGATACAATTACAACGCGAGTACATCGTTATACACAACAAAAATTGGGACGAAAAAAACTGCTGGTTTGAATTCTAGAAGAAATTTTACAATTTATTAGCATCTTCTGCTAGACGGACAGCAGATATGCCGAACATTTTTTTTAAATACACTGAGTGTTGGAAAAAAAACGGTTAAACCAGCAATCGATAAAATTACTCAGACGAGGATTTTAGGAAAAGAAAATCGTGGCGGGCGCAAAGCATTTTACATTGAAAGTGATCTGAGAATGAGACGCAATATTGAGGAACAAATTGAGAGATTTCCAAAAGTTGAGTCTCAATATTGTCGTAGACGACATGAAAATACTTGCATAGTGACTTGACATTGAGAAATGCACGCTTTGTTTCTGGATACTTTGAAAAACAATCCTGAAAAACTAAGTTTTGTATCATACAGAAGAGTTTTAATATAAAAAATCTGTCTTTCCATCTACCGAAAAAGGATCAGTGTAGCTTGTGTACGACATATTGCGAAGGCTCAGAAGATGTTAAAACTAAATTGAAAAATCAATAACTTAAGCATGAAAATAAAAAAAAAATACTTGTTAGTCCTGCTAGAATGGTTGGCAAAACAAAGGCTCAGCAAGATTCTGCAACACAGTGTGCTACGTTTGATATGCAGCAAGTTATCAACTTACCAATCAGCAATGAAAATGCAGTTTTCAATAAAAGACGTTTATTAGTATATAACTTTACAATATACGATATATTGTCTTCTGATGAGTGCTATCGTTTCACGTGGCATGAAGGTGCAAGCAAGAGGGGTTCCTCTGAAATTTAAACTACGTTTTTCTTTTCTGAATATGTATGATGAAAAATGTTATAAAAAAATATATTTATTTGCCGACGACTGTAGCGGTCAAAAAAAAATTCAATAATCGCTTCTACCCTAATTAACTTTATAAATAATTCAAGAAATAATAATGAAATAAAATTACATTTATCTGTTCCATGTCACGGACAAAGTGATTCGGTACACAGTGCCATTAACTATTCGCTTAAGAAAAGTGGTAACATTTTTGTCCCTAGTCAATTAGTTCCTATTTTCAAATTAGCAGGTAGAAACAAACCTTTCAGCGTTACACCCCACAACTATTCAGATTTTTTGGATTTTAAGAAATTATCAATTGAGCTACGTCTTCTCTCCCTTCGAATTGACGACACAGGGCTAAATGTAAACTGGACAGAGATGACGTAATTTTCAGTAGAAAAACACAGTCTTACTAAGTTTTCTTTTAAAACTAGTGATGGTGAAACGACTTATCGTTCAATATCCTTGAACCGACAAGTATCTAAAATAATATTGCATAACGAGATTTCTCGACTCAAATCCACTCTATCTAAAATTTCCTAGGCAAAATATGCTGACTTGATGTCTTTGACTACTGGCGATACATCGATGATAACATTACTCAAGGAGGCTGAGTTTTATAAGTCCTTCCATCACTAAATTCGTTATTTTGAAAATAATCACGAAATTTAATTTTAGAGTAAAAGAAACTGACGTGCGTGCATGAGAAATTGTATGACTGTGGAGGAAGCGAAAGAAGTATGTAAGGACAGATCTAATTGGCGTTCCGTTCTCTCTGCCTACCCCAATTGGGATACGGCGTGACGGAAAAGATAGAATTTAATTTAATTTATTAACATCTGTTGATGAGGATGAGAAGTCTCGAACACCATAATCTGTATACTAATTTATTTTTTAGTGATTTACTATCATTTTATTTTCCATAAAACTGCTGTTATTACATTGTAAACACTCTTGTTAATTAATATACTTTCTCATATTATAAAATCGTTTTGTTTTAACCTTTGACTCTTAAAATAGTTAAGTCCTATCTGAGCACAACTAAATATGGCCATGAAAAAAAAATCTCACAAAGAGTCCTATCTACTTTGACGGCGCATAAAAAAAAATCCAATATACTTATGGAAATTAATTTATCATAAAAATGATTCAAAGATACATAAAAATACAAATAAAATAATAAAATACATTTAGAGTCTTTCGTATAGCTGGGAGAGACGAAACTATGCACGCCAAAACACTAAAAATGCTCTCCTGAACAATTTACATTTCACCAGTTACGACAGTTAGTCAGATGAGGGACGATATAATCATATTAGATCATTTGCAGGTTGCACATGACAATTGTGTTTTCGAATATACGAGACTTAAAACAGTAGAAATAAAACATATTCAAAATTCAAAAGAACAAAAAATGAATCAATAATGGTGATAATTACAAATAACAAAAATGACTCATGTGCTATAAAATTAGAAGCAAACAATCAACATGAATAGCAATAGATGAAATAATCAAACAAATCAATAAAAATGAATCCTTTATCTTATGGAACGCGTACTTTTTAATGACACTTAAAGCACATAGATAAGATAATTAATTGCAATTAGAAAGTGAAAGTCTTGTAATGAAATAACATTTGTAGTTGGCAAACACAATTATTTTATTCACTTTATATCTCGCCTCAAATCAAATCTACATAAGTACGTACATACATACTTAAGTAGTTTAGTACACAGTATGTAACTAAAGTATTAGTGTGATCTTTTGGTATGCACGGTGTACAATATACCTACATAGTATCAACTATTACAGGGGATACAAAATGTTTTATTTTCAGTGTCACAGTAATAAAATTGTTTATATTATATATATTTAGTTACAATCCATTGGATTGGTCTGCAACGAGTTTGGTTTTTCTTCTCCATTCCTCCCTATTCTCAGCCAGTCTTTTAAGCTCTACGTATGAGCCACAGTTCATGTCCCTCTTCAGTTGGTCCATATATGCGTCTCTTGGTCGGCCTCTGCCATTTGTTCCCTCGGTCTTACCCTCCGCGATGGCGATGAGTAGTCCTGGGTGCCTGATGTTGTGGCCAATCCAGTTAGCTCGTTGTTGGCTGATTCTCTTAAGGAGTTGCCTTTTTTCGCCTACCCTGGTTAAGACTTCTTCATTTTCGACGTGCTCCGACCAATGGATCTTAAGCATGCGTCTGTAGCACCACATCTCAAAGGCCGCCAACCGTCCGCTTTCACTCTTGCTGATGGTCCATGTCTCACAACCATAAAGCAGAATGCTCCATACAAAGGCTTTAGTAAGGTTCTTCCTTACGCTTAAGTCGATATTTGGGGATTCCAATATCTTCGATTTTTTGTTGAAGGCAATCCTTGCCTGGTTTATTCTGCTTACAATTTCTGCTTTGGAGCGTCCATCCTGGTTTATTCTGCTGCCCAGGTACACGAATTCACTTACTTGTTTGATGCTCACTCCATTTAATGCAATGTTCGCAGTCGCTTCCTCTCTTCCAACGACCATACATTTTGTTTTTTCTTTATTTATTTTCATGTTGTACTTTGACAACAGTATACTTTCCAATTTTCCTAAAGCT
This sequence comes from Athripsodes cinereus, assembly GCA_947579605.1. Lineage (NCBI taxonomy): Eukaryota > Metazoa > Arthropoda > Insecta > Trichoptera > Leptoceridae > Athripsodes > Athripsodes cinereus. The sequence goes on from OX388311.1 coordinate 11,724,417, forward strand.
TCGTTCAGCTCCATCTCGGAGTCTGCGAGCAGTGCTATGTCGTCAGCATATCTTATCATGTCGACCTTTTTCCCATTTATTTTTACTCCTGTCCAGTTCTTCATTTCTTCTCTCAGTTCATCAATGGCTCGCTGTATATAGCAGTTAAAGAGAGCTGGCGACATTGAGCATCCTTGTCTTACGCCTTGTTCGACCCTTGCTTCTGCACAGCTCTCTCCGCTTTTAATCACAGCCATTTCGTTCTTGTATAAGCTCCAGATTGCTCTTCTATCCTTATAACTCATTCCTATCTGGTTGAGGGTGTTAAAAAGTTGTTCCCATTCTACTTTATCGAATGCTTTTTCAAGGTCGATGAATGCTATATGTTTATATGTTTATATTATCTATTCTTAATCTCGTTTCTTCAACGGAATGTCAGTTTGTCTGTTACATAGGTGTCTATAGCTACGCTGATCTTCGTATTATGGATTAAATTACACTTAGGTATTCCGTTATATCGATTTTCTTTTTTATAATTCAATTGTCTATTAATTTGGTCACAATTTATCCTACAACGCTGGTTGAATTCAGACTGTGATAATATTAGAATCTGTGGATAAAATGCATTGTAACGAATACACAAAAGTTAGTAATTTATCATTTAAAAAATATTTAGATATATGTAGCTACGTACATATATTTATAAAGGTAATTTTGTAATTGAAACTATACTTACTGACTGGGAGTCGTGATGGTCGGTGGTCCTAGCAGGGCGACCTTCCCGCCCCTCTCCGTCAGACGCACTTCCTGTCGCATGGGATCAGCTGCAAAGCCTACGCGCTTGGGGCGCGGCCCCGCGGATCCCGGTCCTGCCAGGGCTTGCACTCTCAACAGTGGCCTCGCACTCAGCGATGGAGAGTCTGTAGGAGTGGGAGACGGGGTTTCTGACGTCATCCCGTCACCTCCACTTCTCTTCCTCCCCCCCTCTTCAACACTTGGGACATAACTTACTACATATGGGACATTAACACAATTTATTCAAATGTTTACTACCAATAGCTTATTATTTTTATTGTCTCTTTTACTGCACAACGAATTGATTAATTTATTATTTCGAACTATCCAACAAAGTAGGTATAATTAAAATAAATGAAATTTACTGTATCGTTTTCACTGTTATCAGAATTCTCTATAAACGGTAAATATTTTGTAGAAACAAGTGGCATAAACTTTGACAGTACTGTACCCACCTCACCACCCACTGTATTTAATACCACCGTAAGTATGCATGTAGTTATGCCTCCATCAAACCTGTGATTACACCACCAAAGTGCTATAACTCTATACTGGAGTTGAAGTTATTCAGCTGTCGATCAAATTTTGACATTTCATTTACATATTTATGAACTCTATTCTGAATCCGCTGCGAAAAATTCAGCATGATTTTTAATATGGGAAATATATCACGTTCTCACTAAATACCTATCGAAACGTTTCGTTAGTTAGTTTCCATACTGAAACTATCAACTAACTGAAGCAAGTTATGCCTAGTAGTAATATTTTAAATATTTTGTTTTGCAAACACCGTATTCTACCTATATTTCACAAATAAAATCACTGTATAATTGTACAGTGAATACTTGTACGTATTTGTGATCCTACTGATGCCCAACACTTATTACAATCTACTGCAAATGTTGAGTGCAATGTTTTTCTACAGCTACGATTCAACGTACAATGTTTATACAGCTGCAATTGAATCAGTTTCACTCACCAGCTTTGCATGAATTTTATAACTGGAAAAATAATAATGTTTAGCTAATGTCTGCACAAATTAACAAAAATTATACAACTCTTTGTATAATATGGCTACGGGTTTATTCAAATACGTTTACACACATTTTTGTGTAGATTGAAATGCACATATTAATTAATGTTTTTATTGCAGTTACAATTTTGGTAACAATGGAACTTTCGTGGTACCTATAAAAAAATCTCTTTGGGCTCATTATTCAGTTATAGACTAAATTACATCAAATATACACAAAAATGAAACTATTGATCGTAGTGTAAAATTCTAAAATGGAAATGTACATATTATGTCTCATCATGAATCATTTACATATAGCCCACAAAGGACTCATAACAAAAGTATATAATATTTCTGCAAACATAACATACGTATACAATTTACTAAATGTATTTTGTGTATGTACTATGAGATAAATAAATAAGCCAATGCCGTCTGCACGTGTTGATTAACTTAAACAATCAATAACTTTTCGATTTTTGAAGACGATAACTTTGAATGTTCATTTTAATGAAGATTTTAAATTAATAATATTAATAAAAACACTATATAATTTCACTTCACCAATATATTAATATTATAAGCTTTTAGGACATACGAGTATGTCCATCTTCAGTCATAATTACTTACTAATAATTAATTCTCTTATAATTACTTTGTAGTAATCTTCAGTAATAATTACGTAGAGTAATTATTACTGAAGATGGACGTATATCCGAAAAGCTTTTAATATTTATGTATCAATCATGTGAATGTAAACAGTGTTTTTTTTATATATAAATTATTTTATTATCTAAATTAAAACAAACATGTTTTATTATAAGGTTGTTTTATCAGTATTATAAATCTCCACTACTTATGAACAGGAAACTATCTATCTACATAATCATTGTATTTCCTGCAAGAAGTATAATCATGTAATTGACTAACTGCATGTAATAAACGTACATTTTGTTCTGTCCGTGCCAAAATGACATGTTTTTTTATGAAAGTATCTCCTATACTAAATTTATTATTGTAAAATTCCTTAATAGTATAAAAACAAGGAAATTGCATTGGTTTGGTCACATAATGAGAGGAAAAAATATAAAGAAGAAGAGGACCAGAACGTAGAAGAATCTCTTGGCTATATAAATTAAGACAGTGGTTCGGAAGAAGCACTTCATCGCTGTTTAGGGCTGCAGTCAACAAGGTTAGAATAACGCTGATAAACCGCCGACCTTCGCAAACAAAACAGCATTTAGAGGAGTAGAAGAATCTCGGAAGTTAATAAATATAATGCAGACGTTATTTGAGAAGAGTACGAATATTCCGCCCATGATAAAACTAGAAAATGGAGAAGAATCCAGAGATAAGAAAAGCTGTTTTATCTCTAGCGCAGGCACTAACTGCACTAGTACATTGACTTTTCCAAATTCATGAGAACGAATATAAATATTTCATTCTCTTAGAAGGAACGAGATAGTATGACCATGAAAATAAATGAAGAGAAGGTAATCTTTGGTCTTAGTAGTTAAGTCTTTTAATAAAATCGAGAATTGAAAGCTTTTGGGGATTTGAAACATAATGAAAGACTATAAAATGGATTTAAGATAAAAATAAAGAATAAGAAGAAATAAAATTTAAGAAATTATACTCATTGTGATATTATTTATTCACTGCATAAAAAGCGGCTAGAAAACTTACTAATACCTATGCTAATATTTTGTTTTAAAATGTAATCATTAATATTTGATGCTGGTTTATATGAGTAAAATTGTATACATCAGCAAAGACAAGAGACAGAGACAGATAATATAAATCATTTTGTCTACTCTATTATCTACATAGTAATGTACCTACAATAAGGACTAAAGACATTTTATCCGTAAAATTATACAAATAATTCCATTCAAAATATAGTACCTACGCTCCAATTTATGGAATAACATGGGGAGACTATTTATGAATTTTCAGAAGAAAATAGACAAGTATTTTAAATAAGCTCCTGAATTATAATAATAATTGTTGAACAATATCAATAGCATTTTCTCTGTCTACCTACAATGATATCACAAATTATTTATATTAGGTACGTCCTTACATTTTCTTTCTTCTCCCACAGGTACGAGACGAGTATATTTTAACGCAATAAAAAAACAGTTTACAAATATTTTACATTGCCTTTAATATTATAGCGCAAATAAATACAAAATATCCTCAACATTGTCGTAAACTATTTGAGGAAATGCTATATACCTACCTACCTACCTACATACGAGTAATTTCCAAATTCAAAAGAAATTTATATTATGTAACTACGTATTTGACGTTTATATTGACGGCGATATTTTTTACGGACCAGCTCTATAGTGATTTTTTTCAAATTATTTGAAATTTTGTACTGTGTAACACATTGCAACTCTTTAAGTCAAAAATGTCAAAAACTTTAACCTGATATATATACACCAATGTGCAAAAGATTTTACCGTAACATTTCTTATTATTTTCATGTACACCACATCACGTAGAAAAGCAATACACGTTGCGTGACAAATTTTACAAACAATATTTCAACATTAGGAATCAACATCTTACTGCTACTATTCTGTTCGAAGACACGATGAAAATAAAACCTAGACAAAATATTTACTGTTCATGAAAAAAATCATAATTCAAATTTACTGAAATTACTTATTCACTGGAAAATAAAAGTTACTTATTGTAAATTTAGGTAATAAAAAATAAGAAATGAAACACTGTATAACTTTCACTAATTAATATATTGCCTACTAATTGTGTGAAGTGAGATAATAGAAACAGTACAAAATCAATCCGATAACATAATTTTATAACTCCTATGATTGGGAAGATTTTTTTTTACCTCTACTCGTATTAAAGATTTCGATTTTTTCAAATGTTAACGTTCAACATTTTTTTTTTACCTACCTAGTAAGTACATAATATTATCTTATTACAAATGTTTATTAGTTTAATTTCCTACACAAGAAGTTTGTAGTGGTTAATACAATGTAGAATTTCTGCTGATTAAAAGCTCTACCCGTAGGAATGGACAAACATTATAAATGATAATATGTGTAATAAAGACTTAATTGTGTTCATGGACAATATAGAAATGGAAAATATAAGAACAGGATGAATTAAAATAATCAAGAACTTTGAATGAATTTTTTTTTATAAAAATGTTAAAATATTTAGACATGTTTGTAATCAATGTACAGTGAAGAATGAATAAATAAATAAACAATCTATACATCTATCAATTGTTTCATTATTTGGAAGTAAAAAAGTTTTCTGTACTCAAATATTTATGTGAGATTTCAAATGTTCATTGTTTGTTTTCTATTTTTATTGTGAATGTGTTTTTGAGTTGCCATGTATCTGTTTTGTATTGTTATAAAAATAATAATGAAACTTTATATTGTCACCAAGTACCTACATCAAATAATGTCTTTGTATTTTATTGACGTCTTAGATATTTACATACAATTTTATTACATTTTCGACTTGTATAATATATACGAACATACATATATTATGGATCAACCATTTGAACTATTTTTAACTAGGTACCACACAGATATAAGTATATTTTGTTTTGATTTAAAATATCTGAATGTGATTAGATGGAAGAAATCACTTCATAGTGATTAGAAATAGAAATAGAAGATACTATAGAAATCACAAATCATAGAAATCACTTCATTTGACCACTGCATACGTCCTAGAATTTTAAATTTTGTATTGTTTTGTTAACACTGTTTTATGATAATGGTGTGCAAAAAGAATAAAATAAATAAATATGAAAAAATAAAATTACTCTTTGCGTCTTTACAATGAAATTAGATACTATTAAGCGTTTTCAAATAAAAGGGCCTACAAATGTTAACAAAGGAATCCTTTTTGAGAATTAAATACGTAATTAATATCAGTACAGACGTGATCTAAAATATGAAATAACTCAATTCAAATATTTCATAACTTCATCAAAATTAAATTTGATTAAAATTATTCAAGAGTTGATTAGGTACATTTGAATAACTTTTTCTGCAAAATTCCCCTTGTCCCTTGTGTCCCTTGAAAATTTATTTTATTTTTGCTCCCAGATAAATGATTATACCTAATTATTTTCACTTGATTATTATCCAACCACCTGATTGCCTCCCGGAACTAATTGCGAGAGTTCTGTTGTTACAACATGATTGTACAAAAAAAATGCTAATTACAGGAATAATAATAACGAAATTTATTAAGAAAACCGACCTTCATAAATAACCTAAAGGATTTCTTAAACAACGCTATCATTTCAGAAATATTCACAAGTTGGCTTTCCGACTACAATATGATTTTTATTACGTTCATTAATTGCTATTTCGGAAACAATATTCAGATATTAAAGTATTATACATACGCCTTTTTATTACCACTTTTACGGGATTCAGTACAATATTTTTTAATTTTCTTATCTTTATGAAAATCTCTCAGGTGACAGATCCAAGTTTGGCATTGTTCTTTTAATTGAGTTTCTTTATACACTTTTTGATACCAATAAATGTCAATTTATTTCAAATATAGTATTCAAACTTTCTAATGAAATTTTAGAATTTCAAAAGAATTTGAAACCGAAGCTAAATACCTGCGTAATTTTTATCCTCCCCGTTTTACCTGTATAGAAAATAATCACAAATAAACAAAAATAATAGACAAAATACGTAAATACCAACTAGTGAAACTTATATAAAAATTGATTTTAAATAATACGGGTAGACATAATATAAATAACATAAAGTATCAACTTGTTTTTTTCATTATCACAGTTTTATAAACCTACATAATTATTATAACATTTTGATAATCACAACGTACCGGATATGATTGTTAGATACATTATGGTCACAACTTGCGGCTTATGTTACACAAATATAATAAATAATATTATACATTTACTAGGAATACAAATTGTATGGTGGTATTTATCTTAGGTTCATATTATACTCTATACCTACCTGTCAATGGCGGTATTAGCTCAATGAAAGATGACCGTCTAGTCATCTAGTTTATAAATAAATATCTACTTGTTCAGTTTTAAAATGTAATTGATTATTGTTCAGATGCCAAGTCGTACAGCGTAGATACTGGATACTGACTGATCTATCAGAAATTTATTTTCGTGTTAGTACCCATAATACAAGATCCATTTCTTAGTTTGAGACTAGTTTGGTCTGTGTGAATTGTCTATATATATATATATATATATGTTATGTTATGGTCCATAATTGGATGCACAAGTGATTGAACCAGCAGAAATTTTGAATCAATAAAGAGGAAGTTTTGAAGTCTTTTGAGAGAATAAAGAGATTACACTGACTTGCTGCTACCAAAATAGGTATGTTATCAATTTACACACCAATATACTTAACAAAGTCAACAAAAGCAATGATAAATAAACTCCATTACCTATGTTATTTTACCTGTGATTTGGAGGATTTGCCAAGCAGGCCATTCTGATCATACCAACGCCCAATCCTGCACAGATCCAAACTTATGGAATTGATCACTATTACAATGTCGCTAGATTTTAAATGTGAATACAATAATATTGTATATCATCCGCACATATGTGCTGTGAACAAAATAATTTGTCGGTCAAGGATGTGATAAAAATTGACGATTATTTGATAGCACTTTTACATTAAAAAATGTAAATGGTAAAAAAAACTATTTTTTATTGAAGTATTTTTGGTTATTTCAAAACAGGTCTGAAAATATTTCCTGTAACTTGTTAAGAAAATTGCTTCGTCTATTTTCAATGCATGGGAAAATGAAGATGATGATGGATTAATATCATAGTACCGTTATCAGGAAACCGAATCGTTTATCAAAACCGGTAGTATGAAAATAAATAATTGAGTACCTAACTACCTACCGTAGTATATCTTTTTTCAAATATTGTGTGATTTTTTTATTTACAGATTGTCAGGGAACAAATTATACATCCGCAATACATTTCCGTGAACAAAGATCAAAAGTTTTAGTAAAGTAAGATAAGCAGTGTATATCTACCTACACTGGACGGTATCGATTGAAAGAACAAAAATAATAAAACAGTGAAGCTGGAAATAATCACTGTCAAGATATCTAACATATCAAAGTTAAGAGTCAAATGCGCATTCGATATCGAATAAATATTTAATTCAGTTTGTAAATATGTTTGTCCTACAACTACTTACTACTAGTACTATCCCATCACGGTATATCCCACAAGTGGAGAAGCTAGCAGATCAGCTGTATACAATAAACATGCAAGCTGTCCTCTCCGTAAGTATGTATACCTATTTATATGTTTATATACATCCTTTACAATCGCTCTTATTTAAGAACTAACAGTGAAAGCATTCCACTCTATTTAAACTTGCATCCATTGAACATGTTCTTAGATAGAACAAAGATATAATTATAATAGTTTGTAGGATACCACATCATCAAATTTATTTGAGAATGGAACCTAAAATTTTCCACGTTTTATCATTATAATGAATTTTAAAATTAGTTATTGTTTCCTGAGCGAGTGGGATGGCGCAAATCTGATCTATCCTATAATTATAATAAACACTTTTTTGTAAAAATAAATTTGTACAAAAGACGTACATATTGCCTTAAGGCAATATCTTCCAGTTAACCTAATACCGTGTTTAATGATAAATTGAAAAAAACAGTGTAGAGTTAACTTTCAAATGACTTTTATTAACTTCGCTTACTAGTATTCGGAGACTCTCGACTCCATCTTCAGGCGATTAGTTACTAGTAAGCGAAGTTAATAAAAGTCATTTGGAAGTTAACTACATACTGTGTTTTTCTTTCAACTTATCTTGAAATGGACTTCCATTCCGGACCTTCGGTCAAAAACATCGAAATTTTAAAAAATGTCCGTGTTTGATGTTTTAGCATAAGTTGAGCTTAGATAAATCAGAATGCATAGGCCATATAAAACAGACATATTTTGTGTTACAATTTAAAAATGTAAGCATTCACAATCATGAACCTATACGGATACACATGTATCTAAGTGAGTATAGGTATATAATGAGTTACAATCCATTGGATTGGTCTGCAACGAGTTTGGTTTTTCTTCTCCATTCGTCTCTATTCTCAGCCAGTCTTTTCAGCTCTACGTATGAGCCACAGTTCATGTCCCTCTTCAGTTGGTCCATATATGCGTCTCTTGGTCGGCCTCTGCCATTTGTCCCCTCGGTCTTACCCTCCGCGATGGCGATGAGTAGTCCTGGGTGCCTGATGTTGTGGCCAATCCAGTTAGCTCGTTGTTGGCTGATTCTCTTAAGGAGTTGCCTTTTTTCGCCTACCCTGGTTAATACTTCTTCGTTTCCGACGTGCTCCGACCAATGGATCTTAAGCATGCGTCTGTAGCACCACATTTCAAAGGCCGCCAACCGTCCGCTTTCACTCTTGCTGATGGTCCATGTCTCACAACCATAAAGCAGAATGCTCCATACAAAGGCTTTAGTAAGGTTCTTCCTTACGCTTAAGTCAATATTTGGGGATTCCAATATCTTCAATTTTTTGTTAAAGGCAATCCTTGCCTGGTTTATTCTGCTTACAATTTCTGCTTTGGAGCGTCCATCCTGGTTTATTCTGCTGCCCAGGTACACGAAATCACTTACTTGTTTGATGCTCACTCCATTTATGGCAATGTTCGCAGTCGCTTCCTCTCTTCCAACGACCATACATTTTGTCTTTTCTTTATTTATTTTCATGTTGTACTTTGACAACAGTATACTTTCCATTTTTCCTAAGGCTTCGTTCAGCTCCATTTCGGAGTCTGCGAGCAGTGCTATGTCGTCAGCATATCTTATCATGTCGACCTTTTTCCCATTTATTTTTACTCCTGTCCAGTTCTTCATTTCTTCTCTCAGTTCATCAATGGCTCGCTGTATATAGCAGTTAAAGAGAGCTGGCGACATTGAGCATCCTTGTCTTACGCCTTGTTCGACCCTTGCTTCTGCGCAGCTCTCTCCGCTTTTAATCACAGCCATTTCGTTCTTGTATAAACTCCAGATTGCTCTTCTGTCTTTACAACTCATTCCTATCTGGTTTAGGGTGTTAAAAAGTTGTTCCCATTCTACTTTATCGAATGCTTTTTCAAGGTCGATGAATGCTATATATGTGTTTTTATTAATTGTTATTCTCCTTTCTAGAGTAAGTCTGAGACTCAGGATTGCATCTCTTGTACCTGTCTCTTTGCGGAATCCAAATTGATCTTCTGAAAGTGTTTCGTTGATTTTATTTTCCGCTCTTTTCATTATAATGTTGGTGAGTATCTTAGAAGCGTGTGATATCATGCTTAAGGTTCTGTGTTGTTCGCACTTTGTCGTGCCTGCTTTCTTAGGATGCGCTCGTATCAGACATTTGGCAAAGTCCTCAGGTATCTCTCCTGTGTTGTATATTTTGCAGACAAGCTTATACAATGTATCAAGCATACCTTTTCCTGCGCATTTAAGCAGCTCTATCAGTCAATACCTGGTGCTTTGCCATCTTTCAACTTTGCTGTGAGTGAGTATAAGAGAGAAGTGAGATAAGTGAGTACTATCTACTATTAAAGAAGTAATGAGTTGTTTATAAGGGATTGACGGTGGAATCTTACTTTATATTTGAATGCGCTAGTAGATGAAGAGGACCGAATATCATTGGAGAATTCTTTCCAGATTCTGATAGCATGTATGGTGAAAGATGATGAGTATAAAGATGTAGGTACTATGAGGTTGGAATTTTAGGACCTTAACAATCATGGCGTAACTATATCAACTTAGGCCCGTGGCAAATTCACTGAATGGGGCCCCCTCAGTAAAAATCGGCACGTTGTAATTTAATTTTAATCAATTACTTAAGTAGTTATCCAACAGTAACTAATATTGTGTGCATTTTAGTTAAATATCTAATAAAATTTATTTTCAAAAGCATAAGTATTAAATAATATTAATGAGATAACAATTCAAGTTAACAAGATTAATATTAATTAATAATTAATTATAATTAATAAAATTCTTATAATTATAATTAATTATAATTAATAAAATTCTTTTTTTCCGAGATTTTGGTTCCGCACAAGTTTTTCTTCAACCTTTATTATTTATTTGAATTATTTTATGGTCTTGATTGTGACTTTAATTGATTTTTCATAAGAACCTATACAAAATTTATAATTTTAACTAAATTTTGTGAAAAATGTTAGGTTACTCCTGAGCTCGCGGCCTCTTAACCAGGGGCCCCCATCGGGCTGTGGGCCCGTGGCATTTCGCCAGCCTTGCCACCTTATAGTTACGCCACTGTTAACAATAGACTATGTGAAGAAAGGGGAACATATCGTTCGAAGAGATATCGAGAAGCTTAATACTTGAGGATATTAAAAAGGAAGCACAGAATGAGAATGTTGTGGGATTTCTTTAAATGGTGGCCCTTTGACAAACATTTATATTGCAGCTTAGACGTCAGTTTTGATGACTATAATAAGTGTGCAAAGGTTTTACAGTATGTAAAATAATAATAAGCCCAGAAGGTACGTATTAAGTTTTGATATAGATATGTTATACCTACAGACATGATGGTCCCCTAACCGCGTCCCTTTCCATACCCAATATTAGAGGGTACAAAGCTAAGCTCAAAATTAATTATACATTTACTCATAAATTCAGATACACGCTCTATCTCTCTCAAATAATAATAATTATAAGTGAGACATTTATTATTTAAATCAAATGTTCCCTTTGTCCATATTATTATGGTTTCAGGTAAATAACCTGCCACTTAGAAAAAAGTACTATGGAGATAAATTTGAAAAAACTAATAATAATTCTAGAAAGACATGGAACTTAATCAATTCGATGCTATCTGGGAAGAAACAAATGATCAAAAATATAACGATAGAAAAAGACTCACAAATGATCAGTGATCCTACGTCTGTATGTCAGATCTTGAATGTTTTTTTTAGCTCAGTCGGTGAAAGCCTTGCGAGGGATATTCCTTATACGACTAAACCTACTTCTGATCAAATGAGTGATACTATTCAAAAAGGCTCTATATATATGAGGCGTGTCCAGAGTGATGAAGTGGAACGTATCGTAAATAACTTGAAGAATGATGTTAGTACTGGTATTGATGGAATTGGAGTAAACCTGATTAAAAAAATTCTGAGTGTTATTATGAGACCATTAACAGAACTAATTAACTTGTCCTTGAAGACTGGAGTGTTTCCTGACTCACTTAAAATAGCTAGAGTAACCCCCATTCATAAAAGTGGATCTAAGAAGGAGTGCACAAACTATAGACCCATATCAGTTCTGTCTGCTCTATCAAAAGTGTTTGAACGTGTCATATACAATCGAATAAATGCTTTCCTAGAAAATAATAATATTATTAACGCCAATCAGCATGGTTTTCGCAAAAATCGAAGTACAGCATCGGCAGTGACTGAACTCATCACGAGTGTCCGCGCTAACATAGATGGTGGAAATGTTGCAGTGGGCGTTTTTGTGGACCTTAAGAAAGCCTTCGATACTGTGGATCATGCGGTGCTGTTTGAAAAGCTGAGCGATATTGGGATACGAGGGACTGGATTGGAGCTTGTTCGAAGTTATCTCACAAATCGTAAGCAATGCGTTCAATTACTGAATACATGTAGTGATTACGCAAGTATAAACTGTGGTGTTCCCCAGGGTTCTATCCTGGGTCCATTGCTTTTTTTGATATACATAAATGACATGCACAGTTTAAAATTAAATGGAAACCTTACACAGTACGCTGATGATTCATGCCTTCTATACTATGGTAACGACGCCAAAACTATATTTGAGAAAATACAGAAAGATTTGAATCTAGTGGTGAGATGGCTGAATCACAATAGATTATCAATGAACATATCCAAAACGAATTACATTATTTTTAGATCTCAGAGAAAGGTAATTAATGCATACACGCCTCCTGTTATTGATGGAATTAACCTAGGGCAAGTGGGAACTGTAAAATATTTGGGAATTACTCTCGATGAATGTCTTACATGGAAACCTCACGCAGAAATGGTAAAAGACAAAATTGCACCTATAACTGGGGCGCTGTTTAGAATATCACGCTTGATACCGGAAAATATAAAAAAACAAATGTATTTTAGCTTTGTTCATTCGCATCTGTCATACTTGAATAGCGTTTGGGGTAATGCAAACAAAACGATCATTGATGAGTTACAGATTGCACAGAATAAAGCAATAAAAGCATTGTATGGCCTTGATAGACTGACACCGACATCTGATCTTTACTGTGGAACAAATATTGCAAAAATGGTAGATATATATAAGTACGAATCAACCCTATTGATATTTAAAGTGTTAAATGGACTTGTGAAGATAAAAATGAATTTCACTACGTGTGACACAACACATTCGTACAATACTAGGTGTTGTTCAAATTTTGTCATAAACAATGTGAGGACAAACTATGGAAAACGGAATTTGGACTTCCAAGGAATGCAATTGTACAACGCATTACCTGAAGAAATAAGATCCATAAAGAGTTTAATAAAGTTCAAAAGATCACTCAAACTTTTTTACTGTACACAATCTTCAGGACCAACAGCTCATGGATAATGATGTTATTTCCAATTTAATTAAAATTAATGTGTTTTGCACTGCGATGTTATATTCTTGATGTACACCTAAATTTTTATCTATTTAATTATATTATTATGTCTTATCTTGTACTTTGTAGTCTCTAAGCGAATTTATAATTCTTTGAGACAAATAAATAAATTAAAAAAAAAAAAAAAAAAAAATAAGGCGACTGCATGAAACAGTATTCTGAAATATGGTCATATGAGAGGAGTTTGGTGAGCTATATGGGCCAGATTTTGAAAATTGTTTACCCTTTGAAAATAATCCTCCATGGAAAAGACACTACTGCATTAATTAATATGAGTTAGAAAATATAAAAAAAGAAGACTAAGTATGTAGAATTCGACCGTTTCTGCTTAACCCCCGAAATAGAAGCGGCATGATTTATATTTAACCAACACAATAAGCATACGTTTTAGGACTCGACTGACAGCCGAAAAACAAATAATATAAACCTTAAACTAACGTTAAAAATATCTTTTTCATTGCATTCTTCTCATTAATATCATGTTCAAGGTATAAGGTACTACGCCATTCAGTTTTTACTTGACATCTAGCTCAATTGTTCATTACTGTTTTTTTATAACATTTTGAATTTAATTAGAGTACCTACTTAAAAACATTCAAAATGTCTCGTAACTGTTACATAGTTAATCCTTCTAAAATAACTGATATTGTTACTCAATAAATTTACAGACATCATCTCAAATTCCGTAAGGCTATTTGAAGATTATACCATCGTGGTTAGATGGAAGAAATCACTTTATAGTGATAATCTCGCCACTGCACATCGTCCTAGTTTCTAAAATTTTATATTATTTTGTTAACACTGTTATGTAATGATGATGTGCAAAAAGAATAAATAAATAAATAAATAAAAGATTTAAATTGCTAAGCCCAAGACAAAACTCATGTATTAAATAAAGAAGAATAACCAATACTAGAAGAATTTGATGTCAAAGATGACTGAAAGTTTATATTAAAAAATCGAATTTATCACGTAAATTTAACACATGAAACTACCATAATATAAGGCTTAGAAAGGACAACATCGCCTTAGTCGGTAGTGCCCCCGAACGGGATTTGAATCCGCAACCCTGCCTTTTCGCGAGGAGTGCTTTGTCCAATGAAGCTACCAGGCGACATGCCGGAGGCTCCGATATTCATTCTTATAAATAAGTTTATGATTTCAACTAAATTTGATCGGCAGTCGTAGAAAAATAAATCTTATAAGTAATCGTATTACAAAAACTTAAAAATAATTAAATGTGAAGCTTTCTGCACTTGTTTAACAAAACAATTAAAAACACAAGTTTGTTGCCAAGGAAATTAATGTAATTGAGGCAAGAAATATGTAAATATGATAACAGCTGCAGAAACAAAAGATAGAAGTGTTTGTATAATACAAAAGAAAACAGTAATTTGTAATATTTATCTGAATTTTGTTAAAAAAAAACTTAGGAAGTATTAATATTTACAATTATCAAAGGTATCACATACACATGCTACAAGTATCTTATTTACGCTAAAACAAACTGATACATGAAAATATACTAATCGATGAATCAAAATAAATGATGTAACCATGTTATAACTTACTAATGATAAAATATAAAATACTATATTGTACTGTATATATTAGGGTGTCCCTTATTTGGTCGAAAAAAAAAATTTTTCAGTTATTGAAACGCATACCCTCTAATTGTGTTTATTAGCCTATTACTTACCCAAATACAGAATTTAAGCTTTCTACGTTGATTGGAACCCGTGCCGACAGAGCATCAAAGTTTTAGAAAAAGCTGCTGAAAGCGTCTTTTAAATTTAGCTGTAGATCATCACTTAATACCACTATGTTAGCTAAATATTGATGAAAACACAAATTTATATGGAGCATTTCTTATAATTATCAAAAAAAAGTTAACAAAATTGATATTTATTAATTCCGATACATCCTCTAAAAAGTCTCTCTTTTACAGTCTAGGTACCTACATTTTTCTATGTTCATGCACCCAACGTCATAAGAACTGATTCTATTCTTCGTCTGCGGTTATCAAACCACGAAAGCCTTGGATTAGTTTATCAGCTCTTTCAGCTGTGTCATTCACTGCTTTTAAGCTAGATATCTTTTTTTAAGCTTCCACAAATGCCACGATTTCTTTATACGAAGATACACCTTCTTGAAGGAAAGTGCTGTCAAGTTTTAGTGGTGAAAATAAATCTTTGCTCTTGACGGATACAAAATAACTCAAAATTTTTCCTATTAAACATTAAGGCTACTTGTAGAATACATAAAAAGAACATGGTATAACATATTAAATAAATTGAGCACTACTACCTAACATATAGAGAGCCAGACATCTGTTCCTTCGATTGTTCATATGTCTTACCGAAATCACCAAAGTTTTCTTTTTTTGTAAATTTTCTACAGTGGTCCCTTTGGTCTGCTCATCAATTTTATCATAAAAATTAAAAGGACGGCTATTTCTTTTAACAAATATCTCAAAATGTTGACTGAACTTGTTTTAAGTCGCTTTGGAAATCAGCTTGTCAATTCTTTCGTTACCATTTAATGTTTTAAAAAAAAACACAAGTCTTGATTCACCGCTTTCAACACCAAACAGCATTCAAGCAAGGACTTTACATACATGAACTACCACAATAAACAAACAAACATCTAGTAAAGTTTCTTTGTCCTTAGCGCCCATTTCAAACTAAGACTGCAATAAACACATTTTTGGAGAGTAAATAGCTCTTCTCATCCATCGTGCTTGATGCATTGCGCCAGTAGATCTGATTTTAAAATTATGTGGATGCCAGAGGCTCTCTCAGGCATATCAAACCTGTGTAAAGCAGCGGTGCCAACAAGCTCTCTGAAACCATACGCTTTAAGCTCTTTTTCTCTTCTACAATTTTTTTCAGCCTCGCTTTTTTTCAATTTCAGCCATTTTTTTTTGTCAACACCCGCTAAGCATCCTGTACGTCTTGGTTCTCTTTGCTTTTACAATAATTTATTATCTTCTCTGGTTTTTAGTCTTTTGAGAGCATCGGCGAATACAATATCGCATATATTATCCAATTCAAGTGGAAATTCTCCTCACGGTGCCGATGAAAATCCTGAATCTTTTTGCTATTTTTTGGCAGCTTTTTCCAGACCTAATAAAAATCCCCTGACCTCTTAACACGGTTATTAACAGCTCTATTAGGTATTGTAACCTTTTCCCAGAATGTAATGCATACGCGAATGACTAGATTTTGCTTTCACTAACATTCAACTTGATATCGCGTATGTCGAAAGACAGAACTGCGAGAACTTGACGATTGGACGGTTATTTTGCACCTGTCATCTATTGATTTACTTCACCAACCAAGAAAATACTGTTTACATTGCTTCTTAGTTCTACTGACATCTTTGAAATATAAAAAAATCCGCGATAATTACCAGAAAAACCGAGACTGAGTGACAATAACAGTGGGCATTCACCGCCCCTGGGAAGTAATTTGTATGAAGATGTTTCCGTGCAAGTCGGCACGGGTTGCACTGTTCCGAATAAGATAAAAAATGGTTTTTGAGTGTTTTAGGGCCAAATGAACAAAATAAGAGCCTATGCGTTGTAAAATTAAAACTTTGAAAAATAAGGGACACCCTAGTATATATTATACACAGTGTAAGTAGGAACCTACGTAAATAATTTTGATACATGTGTTCCCATGTTACGAACAACAATTCACTCGATCCCAAACATAAAAACTTTTTTCAGAACACCCACCCCCTACGGCTGTGTTCTTATAGACAATAATGCAAATAGTAGACCCAAGTGATAAAAACACGTTGTTAGTGGGTAAATCGGTTCCTTGAATTCAAGTTACTACAATTTTCATAAAATACTGAAATAAGGATATAACCATATACTGTATTGGAATGTATGGAAAGCATACCTAACCTAAGATAATCTACGCTTAAGATCTCGAAAACAGCAGGCAAAATTAGTATTAAATTATGTGAAAAGCATGGAAAATCAGTATCGAAGTGAGAAGAGGTAAAATTATTATACAAACATGAAATAATTGGATAATTAATAAATAATTAATAATAAATTCAGCGATGAGGTTTGCCACCCGTCCTGAATGTCTTGAAAAAGTACGTCTTATAATCGATACAAAAGTTTTTATCTATTACCATCACGATATTTCTCTGAAATAGGTGAATGCAATAAAGTACCTGCAGAACCTCGTTTTATGTCTTGAAGAAATATTACATTCAGGATGACTGTGTCTTCAAGATGATAAAATTTACTATACATGTAGTACATACTACCTAGATAAACTTTTTTTATTACAAGTCGGTTCGTGTAGTATAAGTTGAATATCTTCTGTATTATTTACTAGTTCACTCGAACCGGTGAAATCTTGCTGTAGTTTTGAGTACATAAGGAATAACAATGATACGTAGCAAGCAAGTTCTGTTTTGTGTGACACTATATTATTACGTAGGTACCGTTCTATGTTAGAACTATGTTCAGACTGGCTATGTATGTTGTTGTACGATATCCCATGTCTGTTTGAAGTGGTGAAAGGATTCCATTGTGCCCGGTGTAAGAAAGTAATCGAGCAGATACAATCCACTAAGGGATTACCTCCCCGTCATGTCAATAAGTACATACATACATACACCTATCTATCTAGATATATATATATATACACTTTACTCCTACTCTTAACCAAATATTGATCATTCTCGTAAAGTTAGCCTATTCAAGAGAATTTCATCCATTCATCCTAGTGTGATATATAGGTACACAAAACATACAATTAGCACATTGTAAATTATTTAATATAATACAATGTGTCGCTGAAACAGATACGTAGGTGTATATATTTAAAATATCAATCAAGTTTTTCTCCCCAGAATGACTTTTTTTATTGCGTAGTAGGTAATTATGACTTGCGTTTCATAGCACGCAATTATTTCACTAATGGATGTGCCCCACTTATGTAGAGATATGGACTGATAATACATTGAAGGATCCACCGACCACCCGGATAGCGCAGAAGTCTGAGGACTTCCATTTATCCGAAATTCTACACTTAACAAATCTTGTCCACAACGGAGGCGCCATAGTGGGCAGCCTGAAGGGCTGGCCAGCCAAAACCTCCGTGTGAAATCTTTTGACTAAACTCCTTCGATGTACCTCTATACGAGAGAAGCAAACAACATATATGAAACAAAATAAAATAAAAGTATACAAAAACATTCTTAGCCAATTTTACAAACCATACAATAACAATTAAACAGAAAAAAAATAAGAAAAACAAATTTATATACATATTTGAGCACAAGGCTGAATTGAGGTGTCCAGAAACTTTTCCAGGTATTTAGGTCGGCGAGCACGCGAGTCGCCGATACCGTCATCGCTGTAGAGACGCTTCCCTCCCTAGGGGACATCCCACCCAGACCTAAGACTCTCCACCAAGGGAGACAGGACAGCACAAAAACAAATAAACGAGTTCGCTCGCGACAACCATGATCACACTAGACCAAATCAACCATGTAGCTCTCCAGGTGAGCCCGGCTCACGTAAGAGATCCCATCGAGTTACCCAGACATCTGCAAACTTCAAGAAGGCCCTAAAGTTCCCTGGACAAATCATCAGTTCTCCAGACTAAATGGGTCTGGGGGTGTCATCACTCATACTATCAATCATTACGTCTCTAGCATCCGTCATCATTGGGCACTCCCACAGGATATGCCCAGCAGACTGAGTTCCCGTCCCACAAGCACACCACGGATCATTCACCAGTCCAAGCTCAAAGAGCTTGGCTTTAAATTCCCCATGGCCTGTTACCAACTGAACGGCAAAGTGGTTGAGGGACAGGAAGCCCCTTTTAATCCTCTCTCTCACATCCGGGAGAAAACTGTAGACAAGTCTAGCAGTTCTCCCCCGGTCCCATCTTTCTTGCCACACTTCAAATGTTCTGTCTCTGATTCGGCTGAATGCCCTACTGATCCCCCCATTCCCGGGTTCCGCTTGAACAGAAATTCCGATATGTTCAACTCTACCGTCCGCCTTGATCCGTCCGGACTGATAATAATTAAGTTTACAAATAAGACTGGGTGGTATACCTTATCATTGATTTTAAGTTCTACACAACATTTTGCTAGGGACTTAGCTACCGCCGTATCCATGATATAGCCCCAGAGGCCCCAAAAGTGTATAAGGAAAAATTCGTCAAACGTTATCCACAAAATCACTAAAACTCTTGGGCCACAATTTCTGGGGAAAAAATCATATAATAAAAAAAGTGCTCGACGTGCCTTAAGGATTTTTCACTTACATAATGATTTTTAGAAAGCTATATTTACATAACTTAGTAATCTTTTGAATAGACAGCAAAATAAAAAATCTAAATTATTCATTCCATGGTTAACTGAACAGTCCAGAGATCTAGCAAAGGAGTGGGGGCTAACAACTGTTTTCAAAAATAATAGACAAAAGATAACAAAGTGTTTTTTCAGGAGTTATCAGTACATAGATGAGAAAATTTTATGCCCAGAATTGTACTTCAATAACTTTTGAGAAATTAATGTATTTAGATACATTAATTTCTCAAACGAAATAAAGATAATATTTGGGCGACACCAACAAATTACACACAGATTTTCATACAGAATCCGTCTAAGGCACGCGACGCCACTGGGTTTTACAAATATTTGCCTTTTACAGAACAATAAAAAAACTTAAAACGAGACCTATTCTATTTCAAGAACTGTACCTGACTGTTTTATATCAAAGTATCTTAAGAGTATCTAAGAGATGACAGATAACAAAATCAGTTGGGCGAGAAGATTATTCGAAAACTTGGCGGTTCCGCAGATCAAATTACTAGTATATTGAATAAGAAAACACGCTTGAACATTATTAAAACAAATAATTTAAGAATACAAGAAAAGTAGTGTGAAATATGGTCCTTCATAGTCTAGGTCCCTATAAGAAAAGTGATAATAATAATATTATGAATCATATGAAGATAGTGCAAGTACGTATGACTTTAATTTGCTATGACACTCAAAACTGAGAATGCATCATAACTCTGAAATTAAAATTAGTTCATTGTTAGTTGAATTCATAATTTTACTTTCTGCAGATATTAAATTAATATTTCTGGAAATATTTCTCTGCTAGAAAGGCGTGATGATATAATTTTTTACGGCTATCCACCCGTTGTGGAGTGGTTTGAGGATACATATTATTATAATATTACAAATACGAATAAAAATAAAACTTAACTACATTGCAGAATACCTCATTTCACTATTAGGTAGGTATGTGGAAATAGTAATACATGGTCCTATCTGTAGATGCAGGGATTTACTTCCAAACAGCTTTCTATTTAATTACCTACTTATTATTGTACCAACAAAGATTGATACTACCACAATAAATTTCATGAAATATCTAGAGCGCTACAAACGTAAAAGTAATTAAATAATAATAATAAGATAAAAGTTATTGACGTACCTAATATAGTGTACATACAAGCATATTATATGGTTACAAAAAAAACACCAAAGGGCGGGCTTATCGCTTATGCGACTTTTTTCAGCCAACCTGGAAGTACCTACTTGTTAAGTTCATTGTACTAATTTTTCAGATTTCAGGTAAATTGTAGGGAATCGCACCTTTGCGATAAACTCACTACATATCTCTATATATCAACTAGCTGACCCGGCAAACGTTGTTTTGCCATCCTATACCTACATTATTTTTTGGAAATTATTTTGAGTTCAATAAAAAATAACTAAGACTATAAAGGTGTGAGGATGTTATAATAATTAAAAGACAAATGAAGCGTTGTAGACAAATTATTAAAGTAATTTTTATTTAGACTTATAGAAGACGCCTGGCGGGGATAACTGCAGTAATCGACCGGAGTTGAAAATGATTGAATTATGTACTTATATCGCTATTAAAAAAATGGGGTTGATGGTGGAAGGGTGAAAACTTAGGGCTGTATGCATAAAAAAAATATTTTGCCCTAAATTAAAAAAAAAATGGGGTGGACCACCCTTAACTTTAAGGGGTATGAAATAGATGTTGCCCGATTCTCAGACCTACTCGATAAGCACACAAAATTACATCAAAATCTGTTAAGTCGTTTCTGAGGAGTGTGATAACAAACACCGTGACACGAGAATTTTATATATTAGATGTACGGTAATTTGGTGTTGATATAAGCAGTTATCGGTACAAATACCCGTTACATTGTAAAAAAGGTACCGTGAGTAAATATTCTTTAAGAAAAGGTAGACATTCAATATGAAACAGAATAATGAAAAGTAAGATTTGTATTATGATAGAGTGAAAATCATATATGGCCACACAATTTTGGCAACCATGGGTCACCCTGAATATCTTGTGAATAGTGTTATAGATACACTCTGCTTCTATTGAGAGAAAGAAGAGTTCAGACTGTTTCCTGGCGATAACACTCTAAATGGGTGAAAAGCCATCCAAAAAAAAAGAAAAAAAGTTGACTCATTGACACGACATTGTTTTTTATTCTTTCCAACAGATGCAAAAAATGTGCTTCTTGTTTTACCTTACTTAAATGCAGTTATAATTACATCTTAAAAAGGAAATATTATAATTGGTGGGTTTTTATTTTATGTGGGTATTGAGTCTTGAAATAACCCCCTCAATGAAAATGGGCATATATAGCCTGGTCATAGCATGTGGATTTGCAATTCATGTGCATGTAATAAACATGCAGGTTGCCCCTTCCGTGCCGATATAAAGGTTAGGCAATCAGGATGGGTGATATCAATAGGATACAACACAAAAGTGAAGGATTCAGTAGACCAGCTGCATGTTATAATCACGCTGGTTGTCCACTTTGTACCATAAATAAATAATGCATGGCATAGCCTCATCACTTACGTAAAATGTATTTGTTCAAATATCAACCTTTTACAGAATGCTGAAGAACTTACAGAAAGTTGGAAATCTATTTTTTGCTGGATGTTCCATGGGATATACAGTTAGAAAATAAACTATTTTTTTCCAAATTCAAGAAATGGTTGCTGTAATGGAATTGTTGGGAAAATAAAAAGATATTTTAAAATGTTAAATATTTGAATACCTAATAATTAGATATAGCTGAGAATAATAAATATACATGTAAGAATAAGTGTAAGTAATTTCATGTATGTAAGCAGTACCTAACACCTCCTTCACACAAGTTTACTTATTAAAAAGGCTCATACACTCTAATACAGATTAATCAAGCTAATGTAATGAAATAATATGTACGAAAACCATTGCAATACTTACCTACTCACCATGCCATACTCAATGTAGAACAAAAAATAAATCATTCTTAAAAAAGGAGCCATATTTTATTTATCTACTGATAATATTATCTCACAAAAAATAGAAAACTAAATTTAGTTTTATATATTGGACCAAAAATACATAATTTAAGATTTATTTAATTCTACTACCTAAACACAGTGAATGAGTAAAATAATAAATTTGTTTTTTATTTTTAATTTTTTTCTTCCTATACTATGCTAGGTCCTCTAGACGTTGCCAAGCACATGGCAAAGGCTTCCCAATCTCCACTTCTTGAGTAAAATAATAAAATTATGTATTATTTTTAATTCTCTTCTTCTTGTTCCATGCTAGGTCTTCATGACGTTGCCAAGCACTCGGCAAATGCTTTCAAATCTCCACTTTTTGGATATTTATTCTTCAATTTATTAACTAACATCCAATTATTTGATTTTGTCATTCTTGTTATTGAAATGAATAACCAGTCATATCTGTAAAGGAAAATAATATATTATATAACACATTTTAGATAACTATCTTACACAGATTTTACAAAAATTATGGTTCGTTTAGTGATAGTTCAATCTTGGTACGCTTTATTTAAAATTTATGATTCATGTCTCAGTTTACAGTGTAACATTTTCATTAATTATAATATAATTCAAAGTGATAAATAATTAGTTATCCCTATTATTTGGCTATATATTCTTGTTATTATATATATAAAATATAATATATGTAAGTATTAAATGTCTTATAAATTAAATTCATATAAAACACTGCAATTGGCCTTATTTTTTTGTTACTATGACTTAAGTTCCTTATGCTTTATGTGCTGTTGTGTTTAAATTAACAAATATATTCTTACCTTTATAATAATGAATGCTCTCTTAGAATCACAAGGCAGAACCAGCTTCCAAGATTCAGGGTGCCTTTGCATTAATCATGTAATCTTTTCCTAGCCCTCAAATGTCATTGTCATGGTAATGAATAATCCTTTAACATCAGAATCGTTTTAATCAATGTTTATTGTTATGCATTTTCCATTATTTCTGTAAAAAGGTAAAAAAAAAGTTTTAATATCTTGTTGTAAATTACTCACGATTAAATACGATTAATATGATTTCTTCATAATGTTGCATCTACTAACTTAATATTATCAATATCAATTAAATAATATCACGGTATTTCTTAAAATAGTAAATTACTTCAGATGTAATTGTATAATGTCAGTTTATAAGTTCATAATGAATTGAATGAAATGAGTTGTCAAACAAAACTGACTCCTGTAACAAATGTTATATTTACTTGTGTTTTTAAGGCATAACCTCAAACATTTCTTCGTAGAAACTAATGTATCATATTACTTAGTTCATTATATCTATTGGTTTTATATGAATGTGTACATAAACATCATTATTACCTTTTATTTAGTCCAAAAATATTTGTTATAGTGTTCACTATCACTTCACTTAATTCACTCTGTAGGTACATAATATTGTGTATGAGTGGTACCACTCACATTTGTATATAATATAATGTACAATATTTTATTGTCATACTATGAAGTTTATTATTTTATAAAATGTAGTAGTTAAACAAATAATTCTGTACGGAACGCAGACTATACAAAATAGACATATTATAGCGTCTTTCTTTTGTCAAAATATAAATGGCGTCGTTTCCAATATGTCAAATTATCGAGCGACGTGATTGGCCGACGTAGAATATTTATAAAACGATGTTGCCGTTAACAAAAAAATAATGTTTTTTCGTTTCTTGAATCTTCATGTAACACGTTCAAATTATTTAAATATTGGTTAATTCGCGTAAAACATGTTGCAAAAGTATTAAAAAAACACAAATTAAACTATTTTATGTAACATACATTTATAATGATACATTTACTCGAAATAAATTATCGATATTTTCTTAATTAATTTTAGTATGGCAATATAATATGGTACACAATTTTGGCGGTAAAGAATATTTTCTTACCCTTTCAAACTGACGTAAAAAACGTATTTTTTATCTCATTCACACTTTTTTTTTACACTCTTTTTTGCTGTTTTTCTCGCTCCTCAAAAATAAAGTACGGCATTTAGTGGGTTTTTATTTCGCATAGATATCTCATCTTGTAATGGTCAGGTCAATGGAACGCAAATTCTTTGAAATGGGAGAGTATAGCCCGGTCTTCGTTAGTATGGAAATTCAAAAATCATTTTTATAAGATATAAGGATTATATGTAATTCCAATCTATTTTTTGTATAATTGCTTGTAATCAGTGTACAGTTTAAATTATATAAATATTTAACTCATAATTATTTCAATTTGATATACCTAACAAAAAGGATTACTTAGTGCGGAAAATCATTTGCACAGTAAATCATAGTATGAAACCATTTCAAGACTATCCTGAGTAGTCTCTGAAGACATGGACGTACCCAGAGAAAAGGCAAAAGGGGGCTGCTGTCTCCCTTAAAAATCTCAAAAATAATAAAGTAAAATTGAAATTAAAATATAGTATATATATTTATATTTTAAGTTACAATTCAATTATTAAACACAAAAATGAAAATATACAAAAACAACAAAAATCTGGCCCCAGGCAGCACCATAGAGCTGGTATTAGTATGGTATGAGAATTGTATATATCAAAGTGGGAAGCTGTGTTCTCCCCCCCCCCCTTCCCTGGATGTTAAGCGAATAAATATATATAAATGATGGCTCTAAAATTGTTGAACAGGGAGAAAGAGGAACATTTCATATTACTGTACCGTATTAAAAATCTGACGACAACGGGATAAAAAATTTGCATGTAAACTAAATAAACAATTGTTAGGATTGAGACCTAATAAATAGCCCCACATTGATTCAGATTACCAAATCATATAAAACTGAGACTACGAAAAGGGACTCACATTGGATAGTTGTTCTTTTTAATATAGGGGGAAGTCCTACAGTACCGGCCGGCATCCAGTACCGGCCAGTTGCAATTTACGAAAATCCACAACGGATAGCGCTGAGACAGTTATATCAATTTAAGTAATACGTTTTTACAGGCATATGCCTCGCTCAGCGGCGAAATATTTCGACAAGCTTCCTGTCAGTGCTAAAATTTGTGTTAAATATAGTGGACATGCGACGCACGATTAAAGTTCTGTGAGTGATTGTTATAGTTTTGAGGACGAATTCTAAAGAAGTCAAACCTGGTATGTATTGACTGTTTATAAAGCTGTTATAAAATACATTAAAAAATCAATCATTATCCGCATAGTCTTATGCTATGTTGAAATAATATTTTACCCCGTTTCCTACAGTACCGGCCACAAAATTGTCCCCCAGTACCGGCCACTATTTAAATTAATGTGTGTGTAATTTATTTTGCTTATAGATACACCAAGATGCTTGGTAATTAAAACAATGGTAAGATGAAGAAAAAAGGGCACCTGGGATCCTGAAAATATGCGAAAAGCCGTGGAAAAGGTACTGAGTAATGAAATGAGTGCGGCACGTCAGACCGCAGATCGTTATCATGTACCAATGAAAACATGGAGTGATAGAATTAGTGGTATTAAATGAAGAGGATTGGATACAATGCGGAAACTGCAATGCTTGGGTCCATGAGGCTTGTGCAAACGTATCAGTACTATCAAATCAATATATTTGCGATTATTGCCTTAGATAAATGTTGAAATTTTTGCTGGCCGGTACTGGAGGCCAATTTTTAAGAAGTTGATTTTTCTTTGTCTTGTAATTTTGTTAATAAAGTTGATTATTTCTAAATATATCGATATTTTATTGTTTTTATTTATAGTACAAGAGTTCCTTTACACATATCACTGGGTATTTTGAATGTAACTGAGAGGATTTTTATTTTATTATAAATAAACCTTAGGGTGTCGGTACTGTAGGACTTCCCCCTACTTTAAATATTTTTTTATATACTTTTTTAACTCTTACAAAAATTAATTGGGACCTAAAAAAGGTCCACATATTTGATAGCTGTTAGACGCAAAATACGAGGTGGTCCTAAAATATTCTTTGACAAATAGTGAAAGGTTTGAGATAGTGAAATGTTTCAAATTCCTTTACCAATCTGATAAGCTACTACCCCCCCCCCTCTCACCCCCCCCCTTGTATTTTATAGAAAATGCTGAGTACGCCTATGTCTGTGATCTATAAGGTGATTTTTTCATACATCTTCCGTCTACGCAGATCTGAAAAAAACCTACGAAAGTCACTTACAAAATAAATAGAAAGTCATCGAAGTTTTGTGTTACTTTCTGATCAATACAAAATGCACATACCTACTTTTTTTCTTGCAATAAACCTATATTTTGTACTTATAATAATTTCCCATCATTATATACATAGGTAGGTGCCTACTTTACTTTATATATATACCTATATAGAGGCGTGTCCAACAATACCTACTAGTAAGACTGTGGTATATTGTTATATTTTATAATTGATATTTTTATATACATTACAAATAGGTAGGTACGTTCCATTTGATTACTATTTCATGTAAATCAATAAAATAATGCAATATACCCGCCAATATGCTGACTCTTACGATACAACCATTCTAAATGGTAGACAGAAATAAAAAACGTATGGTAGATTATTAGTGGACAAAAAACAAATCTAATGAATGCCCAAATCAAATAATCAAGTACAAATCGTCACATAAATGTCAATATTTTATATTTCGATGCGTGTAAATTATAATATAAACCAATTTACTAATTCAATTATTTAAGTGATGGGTAGGTATAAAAGTTTTCGTTTATTTCGCGCTCTAGGCAGTTAAAGTTCGCGGCACTTTGTAATAGGATATTATAATTATTGAAATTTATATGAAATTTTAGGTACCTAAATAATATAGTAAGTTATTAAACTTCATGAAAAGTTTCGGAAGTAGGTATTAATTAATAGTTAACAAATGTATCTAGTAAACTTATAACACATCTATAAATAAGATAAACATTGTCTATTTTTACTTAATCATAGTTAATAAAATATAATATGAGTAAAATAATTAGGTATGTTTATGATATTAAATTGATAACACTTGACGGAATCACTTTTCTGTTCCCAGTCTGTCTCACCTGTTATTTCAAGAATAAATTGTTCAGTGCGCGCGACTTGCAAAATATATACACGCGAAATATTTTATGATGGGATAATTTAAATAACATTCTCCCGGGAAACGCGGGACATCCAGCAACGGGACAATACGACTAAGAAAATCGCGAATGTGGAAAACAGCCGAGATGTACTTATGTACATACTACTAGTATTTCGGTAGAGACGAAACGCGGCGCATCTGCCGCCAATACCGCCCACTTCCCGCGCGCTGCCATGTTGCCCGCAGCCCAATCATAGTGACACGTCACGAATCCAACCTAGTCCTACACAATACGGTCCCACGATATAGCTGCCCTGACCTGACACTTTATTACGACATCTTACCGCCATCTACATATCCATGTACCAAGCATGATGAAAAGACATCTGAATTTAGCCTATTCGATTTCCTATTTCACTGAATTCACCAAAAAGAATACATAATACCTATAGGTATAACCAACACGGTATAACAGACGCATTTCTCGGTCAATATCAATGACCTTTGAATATACGAAAAATTCAAAAGAAAAATTGGTAATGCGGCCAATAAAATTTCATATCAATCAACAAGCCTTAGTTCAAAAAGATACTCATTGTAGATGGATATATAAAAGTCACTACAAAATAATATATTTTATAACTTTTAAACTTTTTTGTTTATAAAAAATATATTGATGGTCCATAACTCCATAAATTAGAAGTGTACTTTTTTACGAGTCATAATCGTTTTTTTATAAGTAAGTAAGTAGGTACATAATATCGATGTGTTGCAGGCTTGAAAGACGATATTTTTTTTATTATTATTGCAGGGGATTTTATTGCTTCAACAGTCATGTAGGATGTGTCATACTTAAGTATGAGTAGAAAAGAGACCATTAGCATCTAACTGAACTTCCATCAACTACCGTCGGTCGACAGTATTAATTATAGCAACATCTAACTTTTATGAATTAAAACAACAAATTATTTCTATAAATTTTGGAACATAATTTCTGAGAAAATTTGCACTAAAATGAATTAAAACAACATAAATTATTTCTATAAATTTTGGAACATAAATTCTGAGAAAATTTGCACTGCGTTCACAAAGTATTATTAGGTCAATGGTCAATATAATTATATACTTGTGTGTTACCGATAGCTTTTACATTATTTTCACAGCGGCGCTTTAATATAAAATAAGAAGTAAATATGTATATTTGAAATAAATTAGATTTCTATAAAATTTATAACGAAATACATTAAATTCTTCTAAAAGAATGAAGATAAATACATTTACATAGCATTGGTATATTTTATGCTCATAATTGAAACTAAAATAAATCTTGCATTAAATGTACCTAGGTACTTAATTTAAAACTACGATTTCATTGAGTGTAAAATTTAATGAATATTTTTATCGATAAAATTACTTCACACAAACGAGGATTTTGTTTCATATCCTACCTATATAAAATACTGTACTGCAATATTTAATAAAAATCTCATTTCCTTCAAATAGCTAAATCAAAATCTTAAAATTAATTTCTCAGAATACATTAACAAGCGCCGCCGTTGTATGAGATTATAAGCCGGAGGAGGCGGTCAAGTAAAATAAAAATAATTCTATTGACTGACCCATTTCTCCCTGTTCTGATACATTCAAAGTAAGTACCTTATCAAAAAACCGCCAGAGTTCTCTTGATATTCAATACACAAGCATACCAAGGCTTGCATTGTAGCAAAATCTTTTACCACTTACCAAATAATTTTAAGTGTCATACAAATTAAGTATAAAAGGTCAAAAAATTGGCCCCATTCAAAAAATGAAGCATTGGATTGTTAGCATTAAGTATACATCTGTAACACCATTGAATGCATGATAACTAGGTAGTGTATTAACTGTATAACTTTACTATTAACTGGACTATCTGGGAAAATGCTTATTAATAATCCTCCATTTATTACAAAACAAACTAGACTAAGAGTGTTTTGGGCTATTCGATCTGTTTTTACCACTGATTTGGACAAACTATACCCCCCCCCTCCCCTATTCTACATGTAGAAATTAGCAAGTTGTTTGTTTTTAATGAACAAGGTAATTTAGAAAAGCTTTAATAGATCCTAAATTATCTATGGTTCTTTTATATATGGTATAGGTATCTAAAATCCTTTTTCTTGACCTTTTTAATTAAAATTTCAAAAGATTGCCTTATAGCTACTAGCAACAACACATTTGTTGCATAAGGTAATTAAATTCATTTCATTATATGTACCATCACAGCATTCCCCACATACCTATGAGTTAACCAGGGAATTATCTGCACGTAATAAACATGCAAGACTTTCTCTCCGCGCTAATAAATGTGGACCCAAAATTATTCATGACAGATATCTGTTCTTAACTAAGGTACGTAATAGGCCAGCAGACAGTTATAAGCATTTTAAGATGATTAAACTGAACAGCATACAGAATGAGATGCCCTGAAAAATTACAAAAATTTCCTAAAGATGTACCTAAGTAAAAAATTCTCTTCCCCCGCCCTGCATTGTGCTTTTCTTTTAATTGTGAAGATCTGTATTAAATGCAATACATATTAAAAAATAAACAACAAATAAATTGTAAAAAGTTTTTTATTAACAGTCTTATTCAGAATATATATACATATATATAACAATTTTACAATTACGTTAGCAATGCAAGCTAAAAATTCTTCAAAAATAAATACGACATTATTATGTTACTTTAGTCTTAAAATTTTGTATGTTAGTTAAATAGTTAACATGCATATTTAAGTTTTAATCTTATCAAATTATAAAATTGCTATTTATCTTTTACTACATGAATAAATAAAATTTCACACTTAAGGCTGATATACATTGGATTGTTTTCAAATTTTAGTCACACACATTACAAATACTGACCCTCTAATAACTATAGAAGTAAGTCCTACATCAACCTACAGTTTTACTCACGATTTTTGTTTCTTTCAAGATCAATCTGGACAACTGTATTTATAATCCAACCCCAAGAAATTGAATATAAAACGTAGGTACCACCATTTAAAAGATTATAAATCTATGATTACGACAGAAATATAACTTATTTTAAGGTCAGTAGCTTACACGTGCAAATATTTATTTTACCCTCTATTTCAGTGCAATATACACTTCAATAAAATGGCAGTTATGCAGTTGTGCCCACCCACATAAAAAGAAAACAAAGAACTCTGTATTAATATATACAACAATTTAATTATAATATTAATAAAATAAAATCATAAGATAATACAGTCTTAACTACACACAACAATTATTAATGATGCATTAGAAAAGAGAAAGTTTATTACAGAATATATTTAATATAATTATACATGACATAAATAACACGAAATTGGAAAGAGGTCAAATAAAAAAGAAATAAACAAGATCCATCCAACCAACACATAAACAACAAAAAAACACGGAAATAAAGCAAAAATTAAAAGGAAATCAACCAAAAATAAATACACACAAAACTATTATTTATATAACACATACATGGGTTAGTTGGAAGATATCGCGCTTCTGCGATAAACTCGCCCATTGCACAAATTTATTTGTCTGGTTCTACAATATTTATATTTTAATAATGTTTGTTTTTTTGTGCAATAAAGATTTTTATTATTATTATTACAATGGCAGTGTCTGGAACTAAGTAGACACTAACAATTTTTTTTTATATTTTCAATGTATGTACCTAATGAAGATGTGGAAATTTATAAATTAACTGAAGTTGTTCAAAGATCTGACATAATAAAAATGAAGAAACCTATTATTTATTATTATCTGAAACTGAAATCCCATTACAGATATATGTATTTGTTATTACCTTATAAAATATTTATTTACTTAACTTACCAATGAACTAAAGAACTGAGCAACAATTTTTATGTGTGTTATTTTTAAATAAAATCACCAAAGCTTTTTAAAATTATTTTAAATTATCATTAGGCTAACTTCAAATAGACAGGCAACAATACTTGTTTAGCACACATACAGAATGTGTATATAGTTTTGCAATAATTTATCGAGTGTATGAAGGAGACAGCTATGGTTTTTTTTAAGTCATCTCATTGCCAAAAACATGCACAACTTCCAACAAATTTTGTAAATTCATAAGATGAAATGAGAGGCAAATGTTCAAGCACTTACTATCTAACACAATAAAAGGTTCACGTACAACTTATTGTACACAATTATTCTTAATACATGCATGAATTGTACATTGTAACCTGGCTCTCAATAAACCATAATTCCCACGTGTTTTAGGTTAATGATACAAAATGTAATGAACATAAAAAAATATATCTTAATATACAGTCATAATATTTTATCACAGACTATCACTGATAGAAAAAACTGTTAACTGAATTTATAATAATTATTATAGGCTACAACATGAGTCTGCTGGGATCAAAATAATTGGGAGCCAATGCAAAACCAGAAGATTAACATATTGTAGTTGTCTATAACATCATATCGTCGTTGATACTGCAATAACGCGTAACCAACAGTGGATAAAACCGCGTAACTTAGTTGTGACCAATTTTACAGGAGAGAGAAAAAACTTAATATTTTCGTTATTACTGCATCTTTGGCTGACTGAACTTTAAAACGGTTATGAATTTATGTACTTTAGTTTGTATTAGGGTTCTTAAGTCGTTAAATTCACTAGTCGATTAAAAAATACACTTTCGCGCTATTGCATCTTCAAAAATTGGTTAAAGTTACGCATTTCTACTAGTTACGCGTAATTGCAAAAAGGATGTAAATAAAAACTATGTATTATAAGTATCATTTTATTACTTAATTTACGTAATTTGACAATAATTATGAAATCTCACATTAATCAGGAACAGTTATCTATTACTAGTAATATATTATATACGTGTTTGTTTTAATTAGGTTAATGTGTCATGGTTAGATGGAAGAAATAACTTCATAGTGATAATCTCGTCACTGCATATCGTCCTAGTATTGTAAATTTTGTATTGTTTTGTTAATACTGTCATATAATGATGATGTGCAAATAGAATATATAAATAATAACCTCAGTTACATCATAAAAAAAAATAAACAGTGGAAACAAAACCAAAACACTTGAAAATATTAAACTACAAAAACAAAAGATGAACTATTGCAAAATCAAGTGATATCAATCAAAATTGTACTTTAATGTCACATCAATAATTATAAGAGGATTTATTTTAACATAAATGAGATTTCACATATTGACTTACTTATTTTTTCTTAAAAGGTAAACTATCATAAAATTGATGGCAGTCGCTGGGAATTATATTCTTTAGTTGTTGCAAATGCTCATACTTTGTTTCCAATATAGGCAATCTAGAAGTATTAAGTAATGGCACATCGTTTATTAATATGGAAATGTTCTTTGGTCTTCGAGGTAGTGGACAAAATTCATCTTCAAAATGTTTTTTGTAGTCTATGGTACCATCAGGATTATATTTCAACACTCTTAAATCTACTACACAGTTATCGCCAGAAATACGCCCAGGCCTTATAGAGTCATAAATTAGGTACTCTTTGACGCTGTAGTCCTTAAAAAAGGTGTGATCTGGTTGTATAACTTTATAAGGAAAAGGTTTATTTCTTGCCTTTTTAGTCAAAGAGGCATACTGAGATGGCAAGAAAATTTCAATGTTTTTGAGTTTTCTTTCAATAAGAGAATGTACCGAATCTACTTCCATTTGAGTGTGCCCTTTTTCAAGGTATTTTTGTGTTATTGTTACATTCTCATCCATTGCTAGTCTTAGAAGGGCATTAGAGACAACAGCGTTTCTGTTTTGAGCAGTGCATCCGTCGGTCCATATAATTATATCTTTACGATTTTCACACAGCAGGTTTTTCAGATAGTCAACGAAGAACGAGGCATAGGTTGTAGCTTTCAAATCACAAACTGTTTCATCGAACCAATAACACGTAACGTCGTCTGTACCTAAATTATAAACAGTGAAATTATGTACAGCCAACTTGGTCTTGAAGTATAGTGCACTAGCCGACAGGGAAGGACACAGTTTAACAGCTTGCAAATCAGCAGTTATGGTATGAATTTGTCCATTTTTTGCAACTTCTTTGTCTCGTGTCTTCTCAGATCGAGCCAAGTTTTTCAGCTGGACGTGTCGCTGATAATCTTCTTCTCGAACATTACCTGCATTGTATGAACAACAATAGTCACAAGCGTCTTTTTTCGGTTGAAACAAGGCGATATTTTGCTCCACAAGTATGTCAAAAAAGAGTTTTCTCGATGCTATTGGCTTAGATGCTGACGAGGCATATTCGACGTATAAATTATATAGCTGTGACTTGGATTGAATAATAGGTTCCACGTATTGTTTTGTGCTTGATTGGCGGCAATAATGTGAGGGCAATTTAGGCAATAAAGTCAGGTAACTTTTTATAGAATCTCGTTTAGAAGCAGGCAAACTTGGAGTTGAATTTGTATGAATAGAATTATCACCTGATGTTTCACAAAGCCAGTAGCGAACAGTCCATTCCTTTATAGCTAGGGTCGCCAGAAATGTTTTCAGGCAAACTCTTTCCTTCTTACCATTTATTTGCAGGTAATATAATCTAGTTTCCGACCGTCTAGATTTACTTCCTGTTGTCTTCCTTTTTACACTACCTGTGTCGACCATCGACCGTACATACATTTTTTTCTCCTTCCACGTCATGCTCCAGAAACGTTCAAAAATTTGTTGTCGTGTGTTCTCAGTTAGGTTAAAACAAAATAAAATTTTACTACGAGCACAAAATGATGAACTGC
This sequence comes from Athripsodes cinereus, assembly GCA_947579605.1. NCBI lineage: Eukaryota > Metazoa > Arthropoda > Insecta > Trichoptera > Leptoceridae > Athripsodes > Athripsodes cinereus. Next base: position 11,759,155 of record OX388311.1, read on the forward strand.
ACTTAGGACCCATAGCCCTTTCAGGTTTTGGCTCTTTTTGAACATACTTGTTGTCAACTTTTCTAAACCCAATATATGCTTTTCCTAACATTCTATCTTTCTTGTGTATTTCTTTTTTCCATGTTTTACGGTCAGCTTTTCGTTTTCGTTTTCTTGACTCTTTTGCTGCATCTGCCTCTAAATTTTGTTCCGGAAACGAATTAAGATCGTAAGATATCATAGGCTTTACGTTGGTAATATCAGATAGCGGTACAAAGTCCGGATCGGCGATGGAATCATCAGGAGAAAAATCTATATCGGTTTCTTCCGTAGTATCCGGGATAGCAACCGGTAAAATGATAGGTTCATTAGGAGAAAAACCCATGACAGTTTCTTTTGCAATAACTGGTATAACAGTGGATGAAGTAATTGGGTCGTTGAGAGAATAGCTAACAGTAGTTTCTTCGGCAATGTCCGAGATAGCAACCGGTGAAATTTCATTAGTAGGAATATCCACAACAATTTCTTCTGTAATATCAGTAGATGACGTGATGGGGTAGCTGAGAGAACAGCTGACAGTTTCTTCTGCAATGTCGGGTAAAACAGTGACTGAATTGCTGGGACAAATAGGTTGAAAGATAGTCGTTAAAGTGTCACAATTAGCTATATCAATATCAATATTTGTAGATAAGCATATAGGTGGAGCTGGAAATTTGGATTGATGTGGACTCATAGCTATGGATAAAATGTTTTGTCTTTCACGAAGAAATTTCTGGCGTCGTTTTTGAAGATCGCTTAGTGTCACAACTTTCGTATTGGAGTTAGTGTCTTTTTCCGTCTGCATCTGCATTAAGAGCTCTGCTTCGTTTGCACCGTGTTCCTTTTCCATGATGATCTGAATAAGAAATTAAACTTCTATATTATTTGAAATAATGTATGGCATTAGCGTATAAATGAAACTTATACATAAATATAATACTGGAGTGGCAAGGTTTGAACCAGTCGTACACGTAAAGAAGTTTGATTTGACTAATATAGAAAATGACATTCATATATAATTATTGTTGATTATACCTATCTTTACCACCTGAATAAGTACCCTTAATTGTGTTTTTATCCTTTTAAATGCCATTAATTTTATTACCAAACCCGCGTAAGTACATGAAAAATAAAATACAGACAACAAAAATACCGCGTATCTCTCATCAAAATTTTATAGAAGTAATTCTTAAATAATATAATGATCTCGAAATTGCCAGTACTTTCAGTGAGTAACTAGTTTATTTGTCAATTAAAATTTTACATTTACTTACCCGCAAGTCCAATAGTTCTTCCAAAAAACATTTATATTCACGAGCACTTAACAACACAACCACTTGTTCTATGACACGAGGCGCAGTTACGCGGTATTAGTTTACATTTTTGTGTGAGAGCAGCTCTCGCGGTTTTGACTTTAGTCGTTTCAAGCGTTTTGATTGGGTGATGAACTCACCTGATCACACAGGGCGACGACAATCGCTATCAAGAGTTTATAGGCGCGAAATCTCAATTTTGATTTTTTTGTAGTTCCGCGGTATCAACCACTGTTGGATACGCGGTATTGCAGTATCAGCGACGATATGTTCTATATTTTGGAGGTTCAGTACACATAATAAATACATCCAGAATATCTTTTCAGCACTACATACAAAAATATTTTTTTAGAAAGAGTAGCATCCCAGATAAGTGATATCTTTTGAATATATTTTGTAAAATAATATGTTTGGTATATACTCTGCATTCATTTTCTCTGTAAGTTGACAACATGCAAAATAACTACATATACACCATGATATTATACAAAAAGTGATATGTTACCGTCTGGTAATCACTGGAATATATTCACCTCCACATCTGAATGTTGATGATTTTTCAATATGATAATTGGTGAACTAACAGTTACCAACTTTAACATTTTTACCAAGGACAGAAAATACAATTCAGTAACAAACAAATTCTCATACATATACAATACACAATACCCAGTGGCGTAGCTATGGGGGGGGCAGGGGGGGACATATGTCCCCGGGCGCCACATTAGGGGGCGCCAAAATGAGTATTGAAACTATTTTTAAAATTTTATTTTGATGTAAACTAATGTATCCCAAATACGTTTGCAAGATTAAATTTTGGAGCTCCATAAATATCTTCATTACAAACCAGTTGGCAAACACGATTTTAGCGCCCCCATTGAGCATTAAGGGGCGCCATTCTACTCATAAACAAAATGACACATGTACAATGCAGGATGGCGTTTTTTTTAAACAAAAATCAGTTCGGGTTCAAATATTATTCTTCATAATGCTTCATGCTTCGAAAATGAACCATATAGACCGTAAAATTTCAAAAATTTCTTGGGGACTCCGAGAAGGGGCGCAAAATTTGTCCCCGGACGCAGATGACCCTAGCTACGCCACTGACCATACCTAAGTGTAAAAATTGAAAAATAGGCTAAATATCATTATACATCTTGTCTCTTATTATTACTGTGTACAATATTTCTAAAATATAATATTTACAACATTCCACACTACTCTATTAAAAGCATAATTTCAAAACTAATTCTACGTTAAATAAATTATTTACCAATAATAGTTTGTTAGCAATTCAGCTTACCATAATTCCCAAGAGGAACCTTTAAGGTAGGTACATATTATATTAAATAAAAATTTGCAATTAATAAGAATTAAGATTCCCATAATCCCTAAGCGTACATTAACCTCCCTTATACCATGATATATATTCTCCAGTCTGTAGATAATTTTATGTTCTGTTCCTAACAATAAGCATTAAGATTCCCATAATCCCTAAGCGTACATTAACCTCCCTTATACCATGATATATATTCTCCAGTCTGTAGATAATTTTATGTTCTGTTCCTAACAATAAGCATTGAATTCACTATGCTATCAATAGACAACAGAACTATAAAATTATCAGAGTTAAAATTAATATTAACATTTCATCCTTCTAAAACAAAAAAAGGATTTCTTATGTGACAAAATAATCATATTGCAACATTTATTACAATAAAATAATTTCTACATTAAATATCATGTTCAAAGACATACATAATGTTAAAATATATTTTACATAAATGATGTGAAAATTCTAACTTTAAAGATGACTACAACAACACACAAACAATTCTCTTTAAATTATACTATTAAAAATTATAAAACAGGTCTGTGAATAAGCAAAATTCTACATATTGAATCTATTAAAAACACATCCCTTTTTCTAGTAATTGTTGAAATTAACATCAATTATCTTCATAGTCTTATGCAAGATTCATATTACATAATTACAGTCTAGGGATAGACAGGAGATACATATACAAATTTCACTTTATTGTTATTTTTTAACCTCATATAAGCACTCCCGCTAAACCAATCAGTCATGACATCACAAAGTTTCTCTCAACCATGTAGATATTTTTTGTCACTCTGTCGTCATTAATTATTTCCACACGCTCAAACCACCGTTAATTACACTATAGATAGTATCAAACTATATATTTGATTGCTTTTCATCACTACTTGACAAATAAATTATTTACTCTTTTCTAAAATCCCTCCCTCAAGTTCAAGTCACAATGTTAAAACATTTATCATTTTCTATGTATAGATTACAAATTGAGACTAAAAAAACTGTTCTTATAGCAATGACTCCATAGTTCTTAAAAGAATACAAATTATCTTAGAAACATTGTGTACCAATTACTGTCAAACCCAAAAAAAAATGTCTCCCACATCTTAAGAATACCAACACAGCTATGCTATTAAATTAGGTATTTCTGAAACAAGCAATTCATAATTGAAATGTAATATTTTATGTATTTGATTAAAAAATACTACATTTTTTAAACAGTTAATAATTAAGTTGTATAAAGACACAATATAAAACAATACAATGACAATACCTACACAATGTTGATATAAGGAGCATTGCATATCCTTATGTGAATAGCCCCTCACACTTAAAAATACATAATACCCTACATAGTATGTATGTATCAAATTTGGTCTCTTGAGAATTTTGAAATTATTTATTTTTTGAAAATGTGTGCCTATTAGGAATAACACATTTTATGAGTGAGTATACTCAAATTTCCTCAACTTCACCCTAAAATATAAAGAAAATGTTTGGTACAATATTGCCAACTAAGAATGAAATTTAAATGGCGGAAACATAAAAGCATTTATATTTAATATACCACCCCCATGTTTCTTCTCAAATCAATTCAATTTCATTCGTTATGAAAACTTTGCTTATCCTTCACATCATGCAGTCTTTGAAAACATCCGTTTTTTCCCATTTACACTGTTATAAAAATTTATTTAATGATGGATCGTAGTGACACAAACAAATTAGAAACAAATATAACTGGAACATGTTCCAACATTCAACATAATATATATCTTACATAGTAATTTGTTGAAAAAATATATACGAGCATAGAAATTGATATTGTAATAAAATCTACTTATTGAACAAATACAAAAAAAAATATATGAAATTGATATTTCAAACTGAACGTTAAGTTAGAATACATGGACAAACATATGGATATTTTTCAAATAATACAATTAAAATTGTGACACAAGATTTATGTAGCTGTTTTGTTGTTTCAACTTGATCGAAAGATAAAGACCAAAGCAATGATACACTTCAGTACAGTTGGTCTGCTGACAACCCCATTTGTGGCATATCTCATGATGGTATAGTTGTGGTATAATAATGGAATATCATAAATATTAGATAAATAATTTCTCTAATTTTCAACTAACTATATATTAAGTTCAAATGAAACCTACAGGATAAATTATATGTTTACCGATATTGTATTTCATTCTTGAACAATAAATTTGGGGCATGTGACACTGCACAACTTTAACATCCTTGAAACTCACTGTTTATTGTGGCATTAAAGATGCTATTTAAAGTTTTGTTTATATTAAGTTTACAATAAAATATAATGAAATCAAATAGAAATACAAAGTTAAAAGAATGTTTCTATTGTTATAATGAACAGTTCTTTTTGAGCCTGTCTAATTTTGTCAATGCCATATAACAATACTAACAATACACACTTAGGTTCTAACTAGGTTCTTATTCAACCAATCGTAATAGTCCTGATTTATTGAAAATTATACTACATGCACAGAGTGTTATGCAGAACGTCACATAAACTGAGTGTATATAGGAAGGACTATTTGAAACATCCTGTGAGCATCCCTATAAAGAGTTTACTTCAGAGAAATTTTTACAAGATATGAATAACTCAATCTACTTTCTTAATACAGTGGAACCTCTCATAACGACTTTAATTATACTACATGCACAGAGTGTTATGCAGAACGTCACATAAACTGAGTGTATATAGGAAGGACTATTTGAAACATCCTGTGAGCATCCCTATAAAGAGTTTACTTCAGAGAAGTTTTTACAAGATATGAATAACTCAATCTACTTTCTTAATACAGTGGAACCTCTCATAACGAGTTTAATTATACTACATGCACAGAGTGTTATGCAGAACGTCACATAAACTGAGTGTATATAGGAAGGACTATTTGAAACATCCTGTGAGCATCCCTATAAAGAGTTTACTTCAGAGAAGTTTTTACAAGATATGAATAACTCAATCTACTTTCTTAATACAGTGGAACCTCTCATAACGACTTTAATTATACTACATGCACAGAGTGTTATGCAGAACGTCACATAAACTGAGTGTATATAGGAAGGACTATTTGAAACATCCTGTGAGCATCCCTATAAAGAGTTTACTTCAGAGAAGTTTTTACAAGATATGAATAACTCAATCTACTTTCTTAATACAGTGGAACCTCTCATAACGAGTTTAATTATACTACATGCACAGAGTGTTATGCAGAACGTCACATAAACTGAGTGTATATAGGAAGGACTATTTGAAACATCCTGTGAGCATCCCTATAAAGAGTTTACTTCAGAGAAGTTTTTACAAGATATGAATAACTCAATCTACTTTCTTAATACAGTGGAACCTCTCATAACGACTTTAATTATACTACATGCACAGAGTGTTATGCAGAACGTCACATAAACTGAGTGTATATAGGAAGGACTATTTGAAACATCCTGTGAGCATCCCTATAAAGAGTTTACTTCAGAGAAGTTTTTACAAGATATGAATAACTCAATCTACTTTCTTAATACAGTGGAACCTCTCATAACGACTTTAATTATACTACATGCACAGAGTGTTATGCAGAACGTCACATAAACTGAGTGTATATAGGAAGGACTATTTGAAACATCCTGTGAGCATCCCTATAAAGAGTTTACTTCAGAGAAGTTTTTAGAAGATATGAATAACTCAATCTACTTTCTTAATACAGTGGAACCTCTCATAACGACTTTAATTATACTACATGCACAGAGTGTTATGCAGAACGTCACATAAACTGAGTGTATATAGGAAGGACTATTTGAAACATCCTGTGAGCATCCCTATAAAGAGTTTACTTCAGAGAAGTTTTTACAAGATATGAATAACTCAATCTACTTTCTTAATACAGTGGAACCTCTCATAACGACTTTAATTATACTACATGCACAGAGTGTTATGCAGAACGTCACATAAACTGAGTGTATATAGGAAGGACTATTTGAAACATCCTGTGAGCATCCCTATAAAGAGTTTACTTCAGAGAAATTTTTACAAGATATGAATAACTCAATCTACTTTCTTAATACAGTGGAACCTCTCATAACGACTTTAATTCCTTCCAGACTCTTACTCGGTATGCCAAACACTCGTTATGCCAAACATTTTTTTCTATAGAAATCAATGTAAAATACAATAATGCGTTCCATGCCGAAAGAATAAGTATTCTTGGAGAACTTAATGATTTTTTTTTATTAAAGTTTATTGAAATAAAATCTTATATATAAAAGGAAGTGGTGTGTGTTACAACACTTATAACTCAAGAATGGCTGTACCGATTTGAATGATCTCTGATTTGTTGGATTCTTTTCCGCCCGGAATAAACTATAGGCTATTAAAACATCTAACAAATTCACGGTAAGAAAAAATACGAAGAAAATTATTTACGCCATACATTTTTAATTTCAATAAATAATGCAATATGGAGAATATACAAAATCATCGTTGAAGTTTTTTTATAGATTGGCCTATTTAATGAATAAATTTTCTGTACATTTTCAAATTAGAATCGTAATTCATACAATTTAACATCTGTTGTTCTGATATTTCGATTTTGAAAAAATCATGGAAAGAATTTTTACAAATTTAAAATGAATAGATATCTTCCTAAAATTAGTACCTACATAATTATATTACGTACAGCAGATAATTTATAAACAAATCTGAGCTAAGTTAATTGTTCATGTCGGTCGGTGGGGCGCGGAGGTAACGCTCTTGCCTTTGAGTCACGAGGTCCCGGGTTCGATTCCCGGCCAGGGCAAAATGAAGAATGACCTCTTTCAAATTGTCCTGGGTCTGGGTGTTACATGTGTGTTATATGTGTGTATAGTGCATTGTATACGTGGGTATCGTCGCGTTAGTACCCATAATCATCATCATCATCATCATCGCCCTCAACGCTCCTCTCGGGAGCACAGGGCAGAAACCAGCCTCCTCCATTCAGAGCGTCTCTGTGCCAATTGCGTCACCTCTTTCCACGACATTCCTTGCGCTCTGATATTGTTGTCATAGGAACGGTGTATTGTGAATGAGGGACGCCCGGGCCGACGGAACCCCTGCGGACGGAAGAACAGTGCTCTTTTTGGCCAACTATCATTAGGCATTATCAAAACATGTCCCAGCCAGGACCATCGTCTCTCCTGTATTACGGAGATTACAGGTCTCTGCTGGGTGCGCCGGCGCACAGCATCATTTGTAACATGTTCATACCATTTGACATCCAAAATCCTACCCATAGTACCCATAATACAAGATTCATATTTAAGTTTGGGACTAGCTCTATGTGTGTGAATTGTCTTTGTAAAAAAAAATTAATGAAACTTATGAATTAATTCTACATATGGCAACAATTTCCTCATGTTTCGAAAACATTACTTTTTTTATGGAAAAAAGTACTAGACAACGGGTGGGGCCGCTAAACAGCGAAAGTTCCAAAAGAAATTTATTTTTTTACACTATACCTACGACGACACACTTTGACAATTACGGGAGTTTGTAGAGAGATTAATAATATTAATCATTCTTAAAGTCAGTGGGAGAGGGCAGAAGACCATTGGGCCGCCCTAGAAGAAGCTGGCAAGGGCAGGTGTCGAACCTGTGTGTTGAAAGGCTTAGTTTGGGATGGCTAGAGGTCCTGGAAGCAGCGATGGCAGGGGTTCTCTGGAGGAGATACCTAGGGGCAATGGGACCCCGACTGAACTAGGACAGGGAGAAGAAGATGTATGTATGTAATCATTCATTGATTCTTAGGCGGTATGAAGTTTGCTGGGACAGCTAGTTACTTATAAAAGAATGTTACAATTTGTAATACAATTTAGATTAGGAAAAAAAGGCACCTAAATAAAAATATGAATTTATGACAAATAATTAACCATTTTTAACTAGAAAACTAACCGTAAACGTAACCGTTTCGTAGACACTCTTGACACTCCCTTCGAAGCATGATTATTCTTAATTTTATCTTTGTTCTTGAGAATAGTGCAGATCGTTGATGTTGACCGATAGTATGTGCGCGCTAGATATGCCACGCTCACACCTTGTTCTTGCTTTTCAATGATTTTACGTTTCATTTCAACAGTTATTTTTATTCTCTTCTGGCTGTCTTCTTGTGTTTTTTCTTCGGGGACAATTTTGAACGGATTATAATAAAAAATTACTAATAATATCAATACAAATTTTGGAAGAATGTGTGATCACATGCGAAACCAAGGCGCTAGCGGCGATAACACAGACTGATGTACTCGGGCTGAAGTCCCGGCTCACAAGGTCACAAGTGAATGTCATGAAGAAGGGACTTACCTACCCTTTATGCAGCTCGTTATGCGAAATATCGCTCGTTATGGGAGCAACTTTTTCACATTTTTTTTGCTCGTTATGAGAGGTTCCACTGTATTTTGAAATGTGACCTAAACATAAACGCAATATTTCAAACCACATATTTTCAGTTTTCTAGGCCCATAATTACTTTGTACGTTCCTTTCTGTTTTGTGAGAGCAGGTACACATCATTTGTTCTATCTATCTATCTATCTATACCCTCACGCCTTGTCCCAGAAGGGGTAGGCAGAGAGAACTAAACGCCACATAGATCTATCCTTACAAACTTCTTCGCTTTTTCCACATTCATTTAGTTTCTCATAAATGCACGCCAATTTCTCTTACTCAACACGCGACCGTCCTTTAGGATTTGATTCACGTGATCAAGCCACGTGGTTCTTGGCCATCCACGCTTCCTCACACGCCCTCTTTCAGATAAATACACTCTCTTCGTCATTCTTTCATCTTGCATTCGCTCAACATGTCCAAACCATTCTAACTTATTTACACACATTCTATCCACAACACTCATCTTGCATCCGCTCATTCTCCTAATACCCTCATTCTTCAGTCTATCCAGCAACATTTTACCAACCATTCTTCTCAGTGAACGCATCTCCACGGTACTTATTCCACTCTCGTCCTTCTTCAACCACTTCCAAGTTTCACTTGCATACATACACATTTGTTACAAAAAAAAATTGCTGGATCTGATACGTTGGTAAATAAAAAAGTTACAATGGTAAACAGGTAAAATTTGGGAAATAACAAAATTATAAATTCTCTAATTTCACACCAGATGTTCCAAATAATACCCTCTGTACACCCTATCAGCCTGCCTAATGTTTTACCTAACACCCTATATATGTTTCTCACTGTAAAAGATAACTCTTTCTGTGATAGACATACAAACATTTTTTTTAGGCATTATTTAAATCCATAGAACTTTGACTTCAAACACCATCAATTTTTCACTCTTGACAATAAATATGTAATGATGAACATAACAAAAAAAAATATTTGTAAGGCAATCTTATTGTTGATGATGATTGCGAAAATTGAATAACACATTGAAACAAAATAGGAATAACCACAACTTAAACACATATGTACAATATTGTACCATAAAACATAATTAACAAGAGTCTATTGGTACAAATGAAATTTGGTTACTAAAATTATGATATGGCAATATAGTTACATAAGAATATAAATTAACATAAAATAAGTAGTTTACATACTTGAAGATTGAGGTTTAATTCTTTGGTTATTATTAAAGTAGTTTTGTGATAGTAAATAGGTATATGGATATGGTAAAACCACATGCAGTAAATATTATCAAACCAGAGATGGAGATTATAAAATACCTATACTATTTTATACAAGGATCAATGAAAAACAAATACAACCATGTACATTTCTAGATAGATTCAGGATATTATAATTGAAATATGATGTATGTACATATGTTAGCACAATATTACAGAAGATATCCAGCTTTTATTACCCAGTATCGATTGAATTTGATGTATGTACATTTGTACATATGTTAGCACAATATTACAGAAGATATCCAGCTTTTATTACCCAGTATCGATTGAATTTGATGTATGTACATATGTTAGCACAATATTACAGAAGATATCCAGCTTTTACTACCCAGTATCGATTGAATTTGATGTATGTACATATGTGAGCCCAATATTACAAAAGATATCCAGCTTTTATTACCCAGTATCGATTGAATTTGATGCATGTACATATGTTAGCACAATATTACAGAAGATATCCAGCTTTTATTACCTAGTATCGATTGAATTTGCAAAATATTACAAGATTATTTACGATGTTTGATCAATTTACATGCAAGCACACATACACATATGTAGCATTGCTAAATAATATTATTCAATATACATATATTAATTTACTAAGCATAATTTAAACAATAAAAGTTCTTTTGCACACATCCCGAGATCCCTTACCATCTGTATTATTATAATGACACATAGCAGCAAAACAAATTAGTCATTGAAACTTCAATTATGAGCATTTAATATTATGGTGAGCATTTAATATTATGGTAGTATCACTTTTGTATTATTTATTGTGACACATTGATACACAAAGCAGATGTGTTCTAGCTACTCTACTTGTAGTTCTGCTATCCACCAATATCTTGCAGGTATGGTGAAAGATATGCAGTCAAGACCATGACCACAAATACAATCAGCTGTCAATAAATGCACAAACTATTTTAATGCCCAGTGGTAAAAAGTTCAGTGAAATTAGTGGTTTTCAAACATAATTTTGTTTAACTCTGTCTTAAAGATCATGAACTTTATTTCCTTATCACTATATTTTAAAATCAGTTCTCAATTAAAAACAAATATGGGTCAGGTAAGATAAAATAGTCGTATATCTGTTTCTTGAAAAGTGATTTGCCAACCATGAAATATACCCGCATAGTGTGTCCACTGTTCAGTAGGAAATCACAACAGTAAAAAATGTAAGAGTGTTCCTAAAACTTGTAAATAATTCCTCCTCTGGAACCACAATGAGCACATGATAATAATACAAATGAGTAAAGTATGAGATAGTCATTTGTCTCCGCCACTTTGTAAGAGTGTTCCTAAAACTTGTAAATAATTCCTCCTCTGGAACCACAATGAGCACATGATAATAATACAAATGAGTAAAGTATGAGATAGTCATTTGTCTCCGCCACTTTGAATGGGAGTTTTAGTTTCTAATTGCTGTCCCTCATACTTCTCATCGCTGTATGGGGGAGTGATGGGGGGCTGGGCTAGTATGCAGCTATTTGATGAAGATGTCGGAGTGCTCTCAATATGTTTTATCCTATTCATTTCCATGTATTCTTGAACTTTATCCTGCAAAACGAACACATCACATGAATCACTGAGTATCAACAATGTTAAATTTGATTAATCGTATTTATTTATTCAAAAATTTTAAGATAGGTATTTTATGGTATTTAAAATATTTTAAGAAGGGTGCTTACAAATTGCTCTAAATTTATATTATGCACTTGTAACGTATGACTTTGATCAACATTGACATTTGGACATATTTTAGTTATTCCACCTCCATTTGCTGTGTAATCTCCGCTATCAGGTAAAGTTTTACCAACACTACTCAAGCCATCTCCATCGTTCTTAAGAACCAGGGCAAATGGTAAGAGCCACTCAAAGCAAGGCTCTAATTCCTCCAACTCATAACCTGGAATAAATATATATTAATGTGATTTGTTTGTGTATATTTACTTGATTATTATATTATTATGTATATTGGATGATTTATTCGGCGCCGTTGAATGGAGCATCCATCTCAAGGGCGAAAGAGAGTAAACTGAGATTGTAACTCACCGGAAACACTGGTAGCGACATCCTTGCCATGTAAATGAGCAATAGCAGCTGCAGCTATGAGACTATAAGGGAAAGCATTCACATCCACATGTAGCACAGCCAGGTCAATCAATTGTCCACAAATGACATACTGCAAAGAAGAATATTGGGGAAAAATAAAGGTGTACTTCTTTATTTCATTCCCAGGGCTCTCTTCTATCATCGGAGTATCTGGGTGATGAGATTGCAATGCAATCAGTTGCATGTAAGTATTTAACCATCTGTTTATTGTGTTCGGAGTTGTCCTCCAGTTTAGAGTCTGTAATATGATCATCTCTTCTGCCAAAATATCTTCCTTGGTGCACGCTCCATCTGTGACGTATGCAAACTCATTTATCTTAGGAGGATAGATTTCCTCTACCTTAGCAGCTATAAACAAACAGGTTATACCTGAAAAAATACATTATAAATAATCAATGGAAATGTCTATAACACACATTATTATTATTATCATGTAATGTGTCTCTAAATTACAAGAAAAGTAAATTTTGTAATGTGTCTCTAAATTACAAGAAAAGTAAATTTTAATCATGTAACAATATACAAATGTACAATATACAAATAAAAAACATTTTTCCCTATGAAATTTTACATAATTTACATTTTATGTGCTGAAGGAGGAGTAAAATCTTCGCAAGACAGCAAAATAGAAGACACCTTTGAAAACTCGCTAACTGAGGTCATCCTATAATTATAAACTAAGTACAGTGTTAAAATGTTCTATACACAATAGAAATGCACTTACAATATCACTCTAATAAATATGTAAATGATTTAAGAGAATCGTCAAATAAACCAATCCGGGTTATATTCTAATTCTTCTCTACAGAATATTCTAATAAAATATCAAAACTTTCAAATGTTCATTTTACACTCACCAATAAGTTGTAATCTGCCTTTATGCACTTCTTCTGCAGAAGACAAATATCTGTCTATATAATTAACTGTTAGATGGAATGTTTCCCTGTACAGCTTATAAACTTCACAGACCTACACATAACATAAAAATGTAATACCACAACAATTATATATTTATTAAATAAAACTGTAAAATATATTAATGCCTTTTTGAATGTTTTTTAAATATTCTACAATGCACATCCGTTACTTGATTTTTTAAAATCGCGATCGATTTCGGTAAACCTTTACCATTGACAAGCGAGATAATACTGACTAATATTTTTGTTAAAACATCTACAAAAACAAAATAATTGAAAACAATAGCTGCACCTGTTAAGGATTAGGCATTGTAAACATTGTGAGAAGAGGTGATTTATAATGATTTATTACTTTATTTACAACATTCACGTTTGAATTCAAAGCTTTATTAATTTCTAATGTTTCAAGAACATAGTTTAAAAAAATTATTAATATTTGTATATTTGAAAGAACTATTTGTTTTTACGAAATTGTGATCAAATTCAATAATATGATTCGCGAACTCAGAATAATTACTATTTTTAAGGCAAAGTTCGTGCTCTCTAAGTCTAGTTTTAAAATTTCTTTTTGTCATACCTATATATGTAGCATCGCAGTCATCACACTTAAGTGTGTACACTCCATTTTTTTTGCAAGGGTTCTGTAGGATCTTTATTATTTAACAAATTAGATAATTTATTATTTGTGTAATATGCTGGAGCTATAGTGTCCGGTAACGAGCTAGTAATCTTAGAAGTTAACCCCCCCACAAAAAGATTTTTTCTGTATGGTTTGTTACTAATGCTTTCATTTATTTTATTATTTTCACCACAATAAATTTATTTTTTATACATGATATCATTTTGTTTTTTATGAACTAATCTGTCTATGAGATCTGAGCCTGTAGATAATTCGTACTTAGCGATCGGCTACTGGCGAACTTTTCGACAATCTACCTACATGTACCATATAATTATGCGTTATCGTTGCAGTTATAGGCGAAAATTCGTTTGTAGTCGATCGCCAAGTGCATGTTTGTCTAGGGGCTCTGAGCTGTACTTATTGTTGACCGCAATTTGTTTAATTAAATCAATTTCTTTTTTAAAGTTTGAAGGAGAAAGAGGAACTTTTATTGCACGATTTATCATAGAGTGAAAAGAAGCTAGTTTATATAAAATAACTGATATATTAATGCCTTCACACTGCCACGTATCGTCGTTGCATATTCAAAAAGAGACATGTGCACACATTTTTATTTGGGCATACTCTTTTAAAACTGTTCATTAAGGCATTAAAATTTGGACTTGTAGTTTGGACTTTCTTTTGGCATGTGATATTATTCTTTAAGCATTGAATTTTAATATTTGATACTAAGAATCACTTTACAAAATGGTTATGATGACATTATGAGCAGTTTATTCTGGAAATGTCAAAATATTTATGAATTCACATGTCCCTTTTTGAATATGCAACGACGATATCCTATATCTGATATATGAATAAAAAAAATCTAGTTAAATGTTATGTATAGGGTGTCTCAAAATTAACGCAAGATTTGAATTTGCCGCCATTTTCACAGTAAGTTGTTGGCAACCCTGAAAAAAGAACGGTTTGACAGCTGAGAGTTTAAGGTTAGTAAAAATGAAAGCCTAATGACAATGAACAGCGAAGAGAGTTCGTGGAATGGATTATAAATCATCAACAAGTAGATGCTGATTTTTCGAGCAAAATAATCCTAAGCTATAAAAAATATTTTGACCTCGATGGCTTTGTTAATTGCCAAAATTGCCGTGTTTGGGGTTCCAGAACCCACGTGTCATTGGCGAACAACAAATGAACCAACAATGTGTCACTGTTTGGTGCGGATTTTGGGCAGGAGACATCATTGGACCATACTTTTTTTAAAATGAGGCTGATCTTTCTAACACTGGTCTTTCTACCGAAGTTGGATGCCATTGATGTGGCCAATATGTGGTTTCAACAAGACGGTGCCACATGCCATACAGCCAATGAAATAATTCAAATACTGCATGAGACGTTTCCTGGTCGTGCCGTGCACTCTTTCGTTTCAGTGATCAGAATTGGTCCCCTAGATCATGTTATTTAACACCATTAGATTTCTTCTTAAGGGGTTATTTGATGTCAATGGTCTTTGTCAACAAGCCCACAAACACACATGCATTACAAGAGAAAATTAAACGCTGCATCAACGAAATTCAGCCACAATTATGCAGAAAGCTCATGAAAAATTTCTACGAAAGGGTTATTCCGTGTTGACTTGATGTCTCAGATTTTCATGATTTTTTTTATGCAGCAATATATCATAGACTTATGAAAAAATACCAAATTTCAGCTATGTAGCACAATTATTTTTGAAGTTATTCATTTTTAAAAATCACAATTTTTATGAAAAAATCTCATGTCTTGGCACCTTTGGATGCCTATAGACTGGCAACCAGTGATGATATAAACCTGGGAGAGGTCTCGTTTTAAAGCTATTGAATGGGGCTTTAATCTGATGTGCCACAGGATAGGGGTCATGGTTTGAAAAAAAAATTAAATTTTAAAATTAAATTTTTCAAAAAGCGACAATTTTAAAAATTCCAAAAAATTGTCAAAAATAGTTTGTAATGTATTAATACATATACCAAAATTCTATTATGGGATCTCAATGGGATCAGGAGATACACCGGCGACCGGTGTGGCGCGGAGGCTAACGCACTTGCCTTTGAGTCACGAGGTCCCGGGTTCGATTCCCGGCCAGGGCAAAATGAAGAATGACCTTTTTCAGATTGTCCTGGGTCTGGGTGTTACATGTATATGTGTTTAGTGAATTGTATATGTGTATCGCCGTGTTAGTACCCATAATACAAGATTCATATCTTAGTTTGGGACTAGCTCGGTCTGTGTGAATTGTCTACACGTGTTATGTTATGTTATGTTACAAAATTGCGTGTATTTTACGATGCGTGTATTCCTGAAGCCCTGTATCTCCTGATCCCATTGAGATCCCATAATAGAATTTTGGTATATGTATTAATACATTTTACAAACTATTTTCGAAAATTTTTTGGAATTTTTAAAATTGTCACTTTTTGAAAAATTTCATTTTAAAATTTAAATATTTTTTCAAACCGTGACCCCTATCCTGTGGCACATCAGATTAAAGCCCCATTCAACAGCTTTAAAACGAGACCTCTCCCTGGTTTATGTCACCACTGGTTGCCATTCTATAGGCATTCAAAGGTGCCAAGACATGAGATTTTTTCATAAAAATTGTGATTTTTAAAAATTAATAACTTCAAAAATAATTGTGCTACATAGCTGAAATTTGGTATTTTTTCATGTCTATGATATATTGCTGCATTAAAAAAATCATGAAAATCTGAGACATCAAGTCTGAAAATCTCTCAAAATTGTGTTGAATTGACACGGAATGACCCGAAAGGGTACGTATGTGCCAGCAAAGCCTTAGAGGCCATTTGCCCGATGTGTTATTCCATAAATAACCTTATTCCATGTACTTCACGATTCAATGAAAAAATGAAAATCTTAAGACTAAAAACTCTCTTTTATATTTAATTCAAATCTTGCGTTAATTATGAGACACCCTATATGTATCTATGTATGTTGGATGATTTATTCGGCGCCGTTTAATGGAGCATCCATCTCTAGGGCGCGGGCAAATAAGCATGTATTCTTGAATATTAAATATTTTTATATTAAGATTTCTATCTACTATACTAATATGAACATGAACATTTACTTAATCAAATAAACAATATTTATAATTTATAAAATTAAATTGAAATTTTGAATGTGAATAACTACTTCCAAGATATGCTATTTTTTTTTGAAAGATATATCTGGGTTTTGTTATAAACCCAAATACAACCTTAGACATCTTTCACAGTAAGCTACTAAAAGCTTGTGTCGTGAAAGGGGAGTTTGCCGGCACCTGGTATCGAACCACGGACCCCTTGTTCACAAGGCCGAAACTTTACCTCCAGGCTACCGACAAAGCTATGAATTAAAAAAATGATGGTGGCTCAGCTGTGTTAACAATATTTTTTTATAAAAATAATAAATTAATAAAAATATGATCAATATACCTACTGGGTCAGTACTTTATGCTCTGATGCACGGGAGCATGAAACATAAGATAAAATACTTACATAAATATTGCTGGCTGTAAGTTCACTAAATTATTTAAAATGTAAGATATTTTTACATTTTTGTTTTTATTTTACCTTCAAAGTTATTTAAATTGTCAATAAAAATTTACCTCAATGATCCAATCCAAAAGTATTGCACGCATCCTCATTTGAAGGCCTGGATGTCTTTCAAATAAATTATGTGATGTCCAAAGATTGACCTCAACATCTCCCATACACATCTTGTACCAAACGTCTCGGCAGCTGGCCCATGATAAGACAGGAAGGGGGCATTTCCTTTTTCTTAAATTATATTTATTTCTGCAAATATTATTAAACACAAAAGAATATTAACTCGGTGGTATGGTAATAAAATTGCTATACCTTGTGCTGAATAATATCCTCAGTAATTTATATTATTATTAAGAGGCTGGATTATATCTGAATGTATGTTATATATCATTATATCACCAAACGTCATTTTGTGTCATTATTGATCTCACTTTTTTTCAACCATAAATGATATATCAACTTAAAATAACATTGTGTCGCTTTAACAAAAGAATTATAAAATTTTCCATTTTTGGATATCACAAAATATAACACATTTTCAAGATAAGTTAATATTTATTTATTTATTTATTTATTTATTTGTTTACGGCTAATTAGCCTTTTACACAATATTTTTTTTTTACATAGGTACAATATCATAACAAAACAAAACATAGGTACCAAACACAATATTAATAAATCAATATTACAAACATATATAAAAAAACATGGGTAGGTATATAGAGGAAGGGTTCCTGCTAAGATGTTGATTCCTGATTATTGTCCATATAAATGTGACTGTAATGTGCAAATAGATTTAACTTTAGTATGTGGATTGGATCATGGAACAAGTCTATTAAATTATTGAATTTATTTCCGAGATATGTCATAAAAAATAATTTAAAAGGACTACAACTCTTATGTTCATAAATCACATTGTCAAAACTCCACACAGGGTTGTCCCCTTCGCAATTACGATAAGGGTTTATAAACATTACATTAAATATTTTCTTTTTGAAGCAAAATAAATACATCGATACACTAAATGGAGTATTTTTTAAAATGTAAATAATCTTTCAATTTTATTTCCACTACAATTATGAAATGAATGAACAATATGTAGGCATTTTTTTCACCTTATTCATCACCTTAAAAAAAATCAAACCACAACAAGTTATTTATGAAATATGATTAACTAATTCACATGGAAGAGGTCTCAGATAACCCACCAGTTGCATGTTACTTATCTCAAGCCTATCTTTACATGGAAGAGATCATCCTCCAGTTACATATAACTTATCATTAACTAATTCACATGGAAGAGGTCTCAGATAACCCACCAGTTGCATGTTACTTATCTCAAGCCTATCTTTACATGGAAGAGATCATCCTCCAGTTACATATAACTTATCATTAATATTAGGTACTATATCATGAGGTGAGTATTCAATTACACAATAGCTAAAACAACACAATAGATTAAGAGAATTACAATAAAATAAAATATTTATACCTATTATTATTCCTAGTTTTTCCATTAGAATTTGGGAAGAAATTAAATTCATCATCATATTGAGGAGTGCAAACACTTTCATCAGAGTCCAGATGATCTGACACGTAGTCCCCGGCTGGCATGTAGTGTACTATTTCAATTAAATCATCATCACTAGCAGTATATAGGGGAGAAGAATCTGTCACAGGATCCATCTCTGAAGAACCAGCCTGAGATGCATTTTCTTGTACTGCTTTCTTTGAGAAATGAGCACAATCATTCTACAAAACATATTTTTCAGTACATTAAAAGTGAATCTGGGTTCATATACTAAAATATACACTACAATAATACCTTCGTAAAACACTATTCTCATTTGGTATAAACTAACTATGTGAGGACATCTTTATAACAAAAATATACTTATTTAGGTACTATCTCGTAATAAATTATTGTTTATTAAATTCATGGGATATTTTTATTTACAATACATATCACTACATGGACACAATCAATTATGATTGAATATCTGTGAAAACTCATCCTCCCTGCATTCAATACAGAATTATAGAATGACCATGTAAACACCATGCCAAAATTACAGTTATAAGTCAAAAAATAATGGAACTTTTTTAAGAAGAGCATATTATATAACAATAAAAGTAATTATCTACATGTACATAAATATTTACCTTATCATAAGGATGAGCTCTCTTGCGTGAAGATACAGTGCCATTGTTCAGCTCTGTTTCCTCCATATCACAGGGAGACATTCTCTTACGTTTTGATGCACTAGCATTACTCTCAGTTTCCTCCTTATCACAGGAAGACATTCTCTTACGTTTTGACACACTAGCATTCTTCTCCGTTTCCTCCTCATCACAGGGACACATTCTTTTAGGCTTTGATACACTAGCATTATTCTCTGTTTCTTCGTCATCATAAGGAAAAGTTTTCTTACGTGTGGATACAGTCTCATTGTCTACCTTTGTGTCTGTCCTGTGAATATATGTAGTATTATATGCAAGTGGAATATTGTAACGTCTAAATCATTGAAAGATATCACAAAAAAGAGCTATTAAATTGAACAAAGCAAAATAATTTACAGGGCATTATGTAAAACATATTTTTTTAAGGATGAGTCTACGGTTGTTCTAGAACCACCCGCAGCAAGCAAAAGACATGTGTATTGTAAGTAGTTAACGACTAGATCCAAACCACCCAGCTCCAATTTAGAAAAGCTGAACATCACTGATTACTTCTAATAATCCAAATGTATTTTGAAACTTCTGGATACTCTTAACCTTAATATATTTCCCATTTACGTGATATTTCAATCAAAACAACTCCAATACAGTTAACATGACCACATGGAATAAAATTGTTAACACATGTCTTTTGACCTCAATATCTTAATTAGTTAATAAAAGGGATATTCACACATCATCACACCACATTTACGTGCAAAAATATCATAGATATGATGTGATAAAGAAGTGATGTTTTATGATCTTACCTGGATGGGGCCATCTTGTAGTAGAATAGGTTAGCTGGCAGGTACAATGCCCTGTGAAAGACAAAAATATAAGAATGATTATATTACCATAACAGAAGCCTATCCAAATCCTATTGACACAAACAATTACATCATAAAACCACTTTGAAGCCAGGTTGAATTTGATTAATGCTTACTCCTACAAATAAGGGTTATGTCAATAATTACTAAATAAACCAATACCCAAGGCATTTTACCCATGAATTAGCACACTAACATGTAAAGGGTGAAACCTAAGAGTAATATAATAGATATATACTAATAAAAGCATAATTATTCGCGTTTCTATTCACCATCTGACAGCAATCCGTGGGGTGGTTTTTGGCGCTAGAAAGCACACTGCGACTTTATTAATAAATTATTATATCAAGATAAAAATGACCACATACTAACAAGCAATATTGGCATAATATAAAAATACGAAAACTATCTTTAAGGCTGATTTTAACACTGAATAGAAATAATATAACTTCCACGGAAGTCCCAAAGACGCGCGAAAAAAGTTACGCCATTAGACACGTAGCCATTTGATAAAGGTTCACAGTTAAGGATAATTAGCACAAATTTCAAGTTTTATCATTAATACAAGTAATATAATTACCACAAAAAATAATATTATAACTTTATATAACTAATTACAGAGCTATAGAAACATAAAGAAGAATGCCGGTCGAGTGACAAAGTAGGAAACCAAAAAGGGTCGTAGTACCCCTACAAATATACAGAAAGTATTATCTTTTTTGGTCTGTAGAATAATAAAATTTACCTTTCATTCCATATTTCTGCTGGAAATTAGTTTTTGAAGCGCATTGGAATTTTTATAGATAATGAATACTTGAAACACCTACTTCTCAATATGCGGACATCACATCAGATTTCACAAATATAAATGCAAACAAAACACAAAAAAATATTTCACAAACACCTTATGCAAGCTTTATTGATGTTTTAATTTAAAATCTTTACTTTTAACAAACTTTTTCCAACAAAATATAATTATAAATTCGATGAAACCCAAGCTCCGTGAAGTGATTTTCGCGCGTGAATATCGCGTTGACCATAAAGTTGCTAGATGATTGTTTGCTAATTTCAGGTGTATTTCCATTTTCCCGCTATACCGTTGGTTGTGAGAGCAGGATAGAAAAGAGAGAACGATTGCTGATTGGTCGCTCATATACCTTGATGGTGTCTTTGTCTATTGATTCATACAGCTGGGGACCAGCTGATTTTAAAACGGATAAACAATTACATATTATACTGATGTAATTATCTTTCACTGGTTAAAATTATAGTTGCAATATGGTAGAGCTTTACGATAATCGTATTAAAACAACATAGAAAATAATATAATTTTAAAAATTCATGAGACAAATAACTGCGCAACACAAAAAGGAATTTATTTGACTTGACAGCTGTTTTCCATAGATTAAAGTAGCTTTATTTGACGTTGACGTTTGCTCTGACGTTTCTCGATACGTCGGTTTATCGAAGTTTATAATATTATTATCATACGTTTATTATTTGTTTATCCCCTGATCGAATCATCGCAGATGTAATTTGAGTGTGTTTTCAAAATTTGCTAATATCTGAGAAAATAATGCTAAGCCGAGAAAATTTTGCTTTAAAGCTATGTGGATATCTACAAAATGGCAATCCCCCAGGTAAATGTATAAATTATTATTATTGTCAAACGCTTCGTGTTATAAAACAGATGTTCAGATTTCATATTTGCTTTTTAAATATTAACTTTGATCAAATGAAGCGTTTTTCTTCATTGATAACTCCCTCCTGTGCCCGAATATTCCAGAAGTGGGGGACTTTTACTTATCCGATCTTCCAAGCAAAACTTTTATCTTCACGAACGAGCCATAATGAGGAGTCTGAAAGGCTGGCCATGAGAATCTTTTAAATTACATTTACCAATTCAATGTCCTCTCAAGATGAAAGAATGTCGAAATGAAAAAAAAATAGTCGCTGAATAATCATAAGACAGATATAGTAGTAACAAACTGTTAAAAAATGTATTTTCTACACTGAAGGACCCACTGACCACCCGCATAGTGCAGAATTTTGGTGACTTCCATTTATCCGATTTTTAATTTCTACACTATCAAATTTGTCCACACGGGAGATGCTATATCAGATCAGTGAGCACTCTGAAGGGCTTGGCATTCAAAACCACCACTTGTTTTGTGTCTTCTTTTTGTTATTGTATTTGGGATTTTTGCACATTTTAAAAGAACTCAGGAGTCAAAGATTCCTATTTATCCACACTTGCAAACAAAAATTTTGTCCTCACGGGCGAGCGACTGTACACAGCCTGTATGGCTGGCCGGTCAAATCTGCCCTGTGGGAATCTTTTAAACAACTGTAAAATTTTCAATATTTCCTTGAGGAAGAGAAACAGCAGTATATATATATATATATATATATATATATATATATATATATATATATGCGAAGTTATTTTTTTTCGTATAAACTGGAATTTTTCACCTACGAAAGTGTTAATATGATGTATTATATACGATAGGTATGATTTTAATCGCAATATATGCATCACTTGCAGGGTAGAGAAGAGAGTATTAGGTGTTCCGATGCTTACGAATCGGCTTTGGCTGGCTTAAGCGCTTCGCTTAAGCCAGCCAAAGCCGATTCGTAAGCATCGGAACACCTAATACTCTCTTCTCTACCCTGCAAGTGATGCATATATTGCGATTAAAATCATACCTATCGTATATAATACATCATATATATATATATATATATATATGAAGACTGTATGATCTAATTTTCATCCGAAATGCATGTACAACATGCACCTCATGAATGAAAGATCATTTGATTTTACGCAGGAGACAGTATATATATATGTTAATCGATGTATTTTTACAATTGAACCATTGTATGAGGTCATATATGTAAATTTAACACATGAAACTACCATATAAGGCTTAGAAAAGACAACGTCACCTTATTCGGTAGTGCCCCGGACGGGACTTGAACCCGCATCCCTTAACCTTGTCGCGAGGAGTGCTTTGTCCAATTAAGCTACCGGGCGACTTGCCGAAGGCTCCGATATTCTCTCTTATAAACCCGATGACAGCTTCATGTGTAGGTATTGTTCTGAGATACCTAGTATGGGTACCACATGCTGGATACTACCATGTATAGTCAGACAGGATTATACCTATCATGAACTCTCTAGGTACGATTCCAGAGACATCTATTTATATTCTATTATCATTTTTGGTTCGCATCCTTGCTGTTAGCTTTGATGCGAACCTAGATGTCGCTGGTGTCACTGAACTATTTTCTCACTGAGCAGGTGAGTCAACATGTATGTTTATCGATGTATTTTTACAATTGAACCATTGTATGAGGTCATATATGTAAATTTAACACATGAAACTACCATATAAGGCTTAGAAAAGGCAACGTCACCTTATTCGGTAGTGCCCCGGACGGGACTTGAACCCGCATCCCTTAACCTTGTCGCGAGGAGTGCTTTGTCCAATTAAGCTACCGGGCGACTTGCCGAAGGCTCCGATATTCTCTCTTATAAACCCGATGACAGCTTCATGTGTAGGTATTGTTCTGAGATACCTAGTATGGGTACCACATGCTGGATACTACCATGTATAGTCAGACAGGATTATACCTATCATGAACTCTCTAGGTACGATTCCAGAGACATCTATTTTTATTCTATTATCATTTTTGGTTCGCATCCTTGCTGTTAGCTTTGATGCGAACCTAGATGTCGCTGGTGTCACTGAACTATTTTCTCACTGAGCAGGTGAGTCGACATGTATGTTTATCGATGTATTTTTACAATTGAACCATTGTATGAGGTCATATATGTAAATTTAACACATGAAACTACCATATAAGGCTTAGAAAAGACAACGTCATATATATATATATATAGGAAAGTAGACAAATGTGGAATAGGGTTACTAAAGTGGAATACCTGTGTATCACAAGATACAAGTGTCGTCACCCGATGTTTAATAGTAAAAACAATACTATTGCATTAATTTTTAGTATTTATAGTGTTTGTAAGCACTACACACATGTGAAGCGGAAATAAAATTTGTTTATTTTTTTTCTACATTATTAAAACTTTTAAGGTAAGATATACTTATCAATTTATTTTCTCATTTTATTTTGTTATTTCCTAAATAATATTAAATATGCATAAATTAAATGTTTCTAATTGCACTTATAATATTTTGTTAGTGAAATTTTGAGATTATGTGAAATGAATTTGTGATGAAAAATTGTTCTTGAAAATTCTAATGTGGAATACTATAGGGGTGACAAATTTGGAATAGTATTCCACATTTGTAACCCATGTACAATACATAAACCACAATGAACAAAATATTACTCAAAAAAGAATGCATTAATATGTATCTATTATATAACTTCAGATGCCATAAAAAATCAACAAAACTCAAAAACAGTGGGATTTATTGCATCTGAGCTAGAAGAAAAATCAAACAATGCGCTGCCAAATTACGAATCAAGTCAACTTGGATCGC